>VWZN01003840.1:61441-72144 GCA_013396955.1 Regulus satrapa | reverse complement strand
CGCGGACACCGTCAGCGAGCCGGGGACACCGTCAGTGACCCGGGGGCACCGCCACAGTCCCGGGGACACCGCCACCAGCAGTCTCGGGGACATCGCCACAGTCCCCGGGACACTGTCAGTGACCCGAGGGCACCGCCACAGTCCCGGGGACAGCGCCACCCGTCCCCGGTGTCCCGGGGACACCGCCACAGTCGCCCGGCACACCGCGGAGACAGCGCCACCGGCCCCCGGGGATATCGCCGGGGACAGCGCCACCAGCCCCTGGTCACCGCCACCAGCCCCTGGTCACCGCGGGACCCGCCAGTGCTGGAACGGCGGCGGTGCCCCCCAGGCCGGTGTCCTCGGTGTCCCCGGTGTCCCCAGCGCCGCCGTGGGCCGGTTCAGCGCCCTCGCCCAGGGAAGGTCACCCGGACAGGTGGCACAGGATGGCCCAGGTGGTTTGGGGTGTCTCCAACCCCGGGGAAGAGCTGTCACCCTCCATGGGAAGAAGTTCTGGCTCGTGTTTGGGTGGAACTTGGGGGTTTTTTTTCTTTAAATTTATGGTCATTGCTCCTGGTCCTGTCACACTGCACAGAGCCCATCCTCTGCCACCCTTTGGAGGTGTTTTTATGCCTTGGCGACATCTCTAAGGTTCAAGGGAACAGCTCATTTCTGGATGAAGAGGAACGAGGCAGCCCCAGGTGTCTGTCTGTCCCAGGTGTCTGTCTGTCCATCCCCGGTGTCCCCACACACAAAGCCCCCTGGCCGCTGCCCCTGGATCAGACTCAGCGTGTCCCAAATGCGGTCCCCTGACAGAACCCCGGCCCTGAGCAGCGTTTGCAGTGGTTACCCCAGATCACAGCCATGCCTTTCCTCTGTCAGCCTCCCAAAATGCTGCCCAGCGTCCCCCAGCCCTGAGCCCTGCTGCATCCCTGAGCCCCAGCGTTTCAGGAGGATGGGAACATTGCTGGAGGCATGCAGAGAGGTGACAGGACAGGTGACAGGGAGCAGAGCTCTCCTGTGAGGGGCTGGGTCCATCCTGCTCGGAGAAAAGGAGGCTGAGGAGCACCCTCAGGCTCTCTGAGGAGGAGATGTGGAGAGAGAAAAGGAGGCTGAGGAGCACCCTCAGGCTCTCTGAGGAGGGAATGTGGAGAGAGAAAAGGAGGCTGAGGAGCACCCTCAGGCTCTCTGAGGAGGGAATGTGGAGAGAGAAAAGGAGGCTGAGGAGCACCCTCAGGCTCTCTGAGGAGGGAATGTGGAGAGCGAGGTGCTGAGATGTTCTCCCCGGCTCCAGGGCACAGGGAATAATGGCTCGAAGCTGTGTCAGGGCAGCTCCAGCCTGCAGGTCATGAAGCATTTCTCTACCAAGAGAGTGGCCACAGCTCCACAGGGGAGGTGGAAGGTGCCCCAAGCCTGGCAGGGTTTGAAAGGCCTTTGAATAATACCCTTAAATAACTTCTGTGATGTCCTGACACGGCCAGGCAGAGGGACAGGATGGTTTCTGCAGGTCCTTTCTCAGAGAGTTATTCTTCTATTTATTTCCTGCACATTTGGAAGGGCAGATTTGGAAGCTCTCTTGGCCCTTGTGACCTGAAATGGTCTGAGAAAAAAATTAAGGTCCTTTCTGCTGAATTTCCTTTTCAGTGCTAAGTCCAGTGACTCTGCTTTAGGTGTGCACTTACATGTTAAAATGCCGCGTTTGTTTCGACAGTCTTTGCTCTCCCAGGTCCCTCTCCCCTGCTCCGTCTCAGGCTGCAGGACTGAGGCATTTCTGACTTTTGGGAAGCAGGAATCACCCCTGGAATGTGCTGAGTGCCCCTGGCTGAACACGGCCCCGTCCCCAGGCTGATGGCACAACACGTGCCTGTTGAATCAGCAGCGGCCCCAGAGCTTTGTGAACACCTCAAGACAGAGCCTGGACACAAAAAAAGAAAAAAAAAAAAAGAAAAAGAAAGAGAGCGGAGGAACGCAAGGAACAAAGTTGTGTCGTTGTTTCCCTTTTTAGACAGGTTCACCACGTCAAGCTGCCTCATCCCGGTGAAAAGTTGCTTTTGTTCCGTGTCGAACGGCGATGACTGTTCTGCAGTGGGAACTCTGTGCAGAAACGAGTGCTTGTCCTTCACTGCTGATGAGATTCCTGCGAGGAGTGACATTTTGGGATGACGCTGCTGGCTCGGGCTGCCATGGAGAAGAGAGGAGCTGTTGCTGCTCTGTTTCCCCGCTGCAGAAGTTCTGGCAGTGAGTAACTGATGGCTCGGGTTAGTCAGCCATCCACCCTTTTGGTGATTGATGGCTACGTGAGCGAGCCTTCCAGAACCCTCTTTGAATAGCAAATGGTGTCATCCCTGAGCTGCCACTTGCCAAATTTCACTCCTCTTTCACCTTTTCTTCCCATCCAAACCCGGTGCATCAAAAGTTACCTTTTTTTTTTGGGTTTTTTTTCCCCCTCTACAGAATGTTACCAAATGCTCCTTCTCACTCACGTCATTCGAAAGGAAGTTTTTAGCCTTAAAACATTTATTTGTTTCCTGCCCACTTTCAATCCTCAGCCCGGTGCAAAATGAATAAATCAGATTTTGGTGCTTGGGAGAGAAAACTTCTGCAGAAGCGCCACCAACAGAGCCGGAAAGTTCAGCTCACAAAAGCACGGCTTGGAAACACCCACCAAAAAAAAAAAACCCCATCCTTTGCGGGGCAGCTTTTTTCTTCCTTTTGGTTTTTGCTCTGCCCCAAGCAAAGGGATTCCAGCTCCTCCCAAAGGCCGGGGCTGAGCAGCTTTTTCCAGGACACGAACGTGGAGCTCACATGCCCTCGTGTGGTCGCATCCTCCCGCAGCTGGGACGCCCCAAAGGAGGCGTCGAGCAGCGGGATTTATGAAATTTCCTCACCTCGACAATTCCCAGCTCGCTCAGATCCCTGCCTGAGCCCAACAGCAGCTCAAGAGTTCACTGGGCTGCCAAAATCCGGCTTTGCACACCTGAACTCCAGCATCTGAGACGTTTCCCCCCTCATTTTCCTGTTCTTCAGTGTCTAAAAGATGCTTAATAGCTGCCAAAAAGGGGGAAAAAAAAAAAAAAGAAGAAAAAAAGACCAACAATACACGATTAAAAGTGGGCAGACTTTTGCTTGATTTGCAATAATTGCTGCTTTAGAAACTCCAGATATTGTGAGTGCCCAGCCCTGACCACTGTCCCCGCATCAGGATTTTGCTTTTCAGGAGAAGTTGTTGCCCACTCAGTTAAACAATTTGAAGATTATATATATATATTTAAAGGAATTTCTCCTTTCTGGGCTTTATTTGCACCACGTCCTGGTGGAGGAACAGCCACTGCAGAGCCAGAGCCACGGCACCTGGGACATTTAGGAAGTGAGAAGCAGCTGTGACAAGTGAAATATTTCAGTGTTTGCAGCAGTCAGCAGCAGCTCAGACATCTAAAAACTTCCTCCTGCCTGTTTTGGCAGAAGAGGTTCATGGCTATGCCCGCACTCAGTTCTCTTGTTGTTTCAGCCACCCTTTGTTTCCAAACTTTTATTTCCTCCCAGCTGATGAATCGGGGTTTTTTTGACAGCTAAAACACATTTTAGGTGCTTCATAGTCTTGTTCTGCAGCAGTGCAGCTCTCCTGGAGCCAGAAAAAATCAGCTGCAGAACAAAAAGTGTGAAAGATTTGTGTTCCTGCCTGGCATTCTTTGGCTGCTTGGTCATTCCCCCTCCACTGCTGGGTCTCTGTCCCTTCCAGCAGAATGAGGGAGAGATGTGGAGGAGTAAAGAGGAGAAAATTCATGGGCTGAGATAAAGAACTTTAATAGGCACGGTAAAAGTTACACACACGAGCAGAGCAAACCGAGGGGCTCATTCCCCACGTCCCCTGTTCAGCATTTCCAGGAAATCAGGGATCTTTTTTTACATTACAGGTAACTTGTAGCACCTTGGAGAGGGTCTATAATAAATAAATAAGGATTTGGGATTGTCCTTCGGTTTCAAGGCAGATCTTTGGTACAAAAAGGAATCGAGGCCATTAACAAACCATTCCTGAGGCAAAGGGGGCTTGGTGCAAAGCAAAACCTCTACATTCCCTTCAGTTTGGATCTTTAAAAAGCCCTATCCTTTCAGAAAATGGAAGAACAAGGCGACAAAACCGGGAGGAACACCACACATACCATTATTAAACAAGTGCATAGAGAGAGGGCAAGTGTTGGCACTCAGAGCCCAAATCCCAGCGGGATTTTTGGCTCCGGTCCCTCAATATCCATAAATCTCGTTGTCCACCCAGGTGGACTCCTTGCTCCTGCCCACACGGTCCCCGCAGAGCTCGTAGATGTCGTTGGTGACAAAGCCACTCTCTGTGCTGGCAGCTGTCACCAGGCCACTGCTGGAGGGCTCCTGGCGTGTCCCCTGGGCACGGAAGGAGGAATTCTTGGTGCCAGGCCTGGCCCCGGCCAGGTCAGCTTCGGATTGCTTGCTGATCACTCGGTAAATGTCCAGCCCGGGGCTGTCCCTGTCACCCTTCGGGGTCACATCCACCAGCTCCCGTCTCCTTCGGGGGCAAAGGGGAAAAAACCATCGGTGCTTTGGCCCAGAGGAAAACACAAAGCAGAGCTCGGAGTCGTCTGGTGCCGAGCACAGTTGGGGGATTTCACTCTGGGCTGCCAGCTCAGGTGTTGGTGCAGGAGCAAAACTGCTCCTGACGCTCCCAAAATCCCAGCCAGCATCCCCCCAGAGCTGCTGGGCATGCAGGGAAAGGAATTGGTGAACATTATTTGTTATCCTTTTATTTCCATCGCTGCATTTTTCGCTTTCGAAGGGGAACTTCTGATAATTCAGAGCTTTAAGAAGGAAATTGAAGGGTTAACGCATCAAAACTTGGTGGCATTATCTCCTGCCTGCTATGTCTGTGAATGCAAGAAAAGGATATAATAATGTGATTTACTTAGAATTTTACTTCACAATTACCTCAGCTGGAGCATCAACACCACTTTTCCCAGCATTTCTTTGGCTGCAAACACCCCTGCCCAGAGCTTTATAGGGGATGGTGAAATCAGCCGTGACCAGGACGAGGTGTCAGTGTTCATTCTGAACACAAAAACACCA
Source organism: Regulus satrapa (assembly GCA_013396955.1). NCBI lineage: Eukaryota > Metazoa > Chordata > Aves > Passeriformes > Regulidae > Regulus > Regulus satrapa. The sequence continues at coordinate 67,074 of VWZN01003840.1, read as the reverse complement.
CTCACCTCTTCAGGAAGAGCCAAAAGCAGAAGATGCCTGTGATGGCCATCAGGAGAAGCAGCACAGGAATGCTGGAAATAAGGATGTAGGTAAGGCTCTGAACAGGTTCTGGGGGCAGAAATGAATAAGAAGAAATGGCAAGTTTTTCCACAGGTAATCACAAACGTACAAACAAAATATTTGCAGTTGAGCCACTCAGAAGTGATTTCACCCAAGTGGCTTTTTCACACCCCAAATGTTTTGCACATCTTTGGATTTGGAACATTTTCACCGCCAGAGCAACCTCCAGATTTTGTCCTGGGAAACACTTGAGGGAAGTTAGTTGTTTTTTGGTTTGTTTTTGTTTTTTTCCAGAGGCTATTTTCTATATTCAGTCTCCCACATTTGGAGTCGAACACTTCAAATGCTGTTTTGAGAGCACAAATTACCTTTGGCTCCCACAGCTGTTCCATTGGCACCTTTCCTCCGGCGTTCCTCTGGGAATTCTGGCTTCCAGGACTCTGTTGCCACAGCTGGAAAGAAGCAGATGGGGTTTTCTTGAAATAATAAAAAGCCAGGCTGAGAGGAGACTGAAGAGGCTGAGAGTTGCAAAGGCCTGTGAGGTGCTCTGGGACAGAATAAATATATATATCCAGTGCCCAATAGTCAAACCCATACTTTTGTTTCTTTCCCATAAAGGTTTTTTTTTCAGAAAAGAACCGCACTCCAAAATCGGAAGCACAAAATCAGAATTCATTCAGAGTCCTAACACCTGAACAGTCCAACATACACCAAAGTAAATTTTAAAACTCCAGAAAAAGCAGGACTTTTTTTAGCTTTTCAGGAATTTACTTTTAAAACACTGTTGTACTTCAATCCCTGCAGCACCACCAAGCTCTGCATCACCAGCAGCAAAATTTTCCCTGCAGGATGGAGCACGGAGCAGCACAGGGAAAGTGCAAACTGCAGGGGAGCTTCTTGCTCAGGATGTTTTTTGGGTGTCCCTAACAATGAATGGCAGAGTATTTCCACTGCAAGTCAGCAATAATTTAAAAAAGAAAAAAATCATCCCAAACAAATATGTCTGACTTACCTCTTCGAGAATTATCTGGAGCTTTTGTTGGCTTCTCTGAAAGAAAAGAGAAATGCAGAATTTCCTCATGAGTGCAATGCACCATTTCCCACCTGAGCATTGTTCTCCTCCAGGCTGAGACCACAAACCCTTCATGAAAACCCCGGGGGAATTTATATAAACCACAAGCAGCCACCGATAGGAGACCCTGGGGTGTTTTACCCCATTTTTGGGTATAAATTTCAACGCTCTCCCCGTCCCACCAGGAAAGCTGAGGAAGGCTTTCCCCCACCCCACTCCTTCTCCCGGGGGGTTGAGTTTGAAACCCACAACCTCCTTACCCAGGGTGTATTTGCAGATAAAGTTGTTTTTCATGGTGCACCTGTCGTCGTTCCACTGGAACATGTAGGGCCCCCCCAGTCCCGGCGGGGCAGAGGGTTGGTGGTAGAGCACCACGCACACCTCGGCCCCGCACGACGGCTCGTCCGCGTACCAGTTCCTGGGGAAACGGCAAAACCACAGCTCAGGGGGTGCCAGCGCCTCGGCTGGGGAGAGCAGCACCCTGCAAGGGGTGATGGCATCCCCCTGCTTCCACTGGGGGAGGAAATGCAGGGATTTGTTCTTTAAATTCGGATTTTTCAGACTCCGCCAGCAAGGGGTTCGACGAATATCGATTAGCCTTCCCTTCTTCCTGTCCCAGTCAGCATTACCAAAAGATCTCAGGCGGTACAATTAACGGATTTTTATAATTATTTTCTAATCAACTTATTTTTTAAAAGCGGTGGCAATGCTAGGAATGACCGTGGAGACCATGGAATAAACCAGAAACGAGGATTCAGTTCATGAAGGATGTGGGTTTAGAATTCCCTATTTTCTCGCAGACAAGATTATTTCTTGAACATTAAGGCAGCTCAACATGAGCTGCAATTGTGTGGACAAAGTCCAAGTTCTCCTGAGCTTTTAGTGAGCCTTGCAGAGGGGTTTCTCCACACAATTTTAGACCCGTGAAAAAAATCACCATTTTTGCTCTCGTCGTCTCAGCGCCTGCAAAATGTCGGCACCTATTTAATGAAAAAAAAAATAAAAAAAATAAAAGGAGAAGAATCTGAAGCAGAACCTGGCTTCCTCTGTGAGAAATGCACCAACCAACACTGTCTCACAGATTTCTTTTTTTTTTTTTTTTTTTGGTTTGTTTTCTAAGAATAAACCTCACCACACCTGTGCCTCTTTTCCAAGCAGCGCACAGGAAGGAGGCAGCAGCCTGTAAGGGCGTTGATAGCGAGGAGATGTTTTCTGCAAAAAAAACTCCCCAAACACCTCCTCAGATCTCCTGCTTTTGCCAATTGCTCCATCCTCACTGATTCTGGGAGGAGCAATGTTCTGCCTGCCAAGAATTTGCTGCGAGCTGATCCATAGGGCAGAAATAATTCCAGATATCCCGAGGTATTCGGCACGGGAGAACACCCATTTCGAGCCGTGTTTTTCCAGCCGTTCCAAAGCTTTATTCCTCCCTCACTTCCTTCCTCCCCTGGTGTTTTCCTTGGCACTGTCATTCAGCAGAAATAACTGTGTCTCTCCAATGGAAAGCAGGAAAGCTGGGCCTGTTTCTTAGCAGCAGATTCTGGTCCCAGCTTCCCATTATCCACCCCCAATACCTGAAAATATTTTTTAAAAAACAGTTTTTATTGGTTCATTTCTGAGTGACTGAAGGTCACAACTCCAAGGTGTTTTTACACGTCTAATATAAGGATGCAAATTTGTGTCAGTGTTGTCGCTTTTATAATTAAATTATAACAAATCCCGTGGTTCCTTAAGACAAGGAAGCAGAAGCCTAAAAAGTACTGTGAAGACTTTAGTTTTCCATGTCTGCAATAAATCCTGCAGCTCTTAACATTTCACAGGAACGTTTTTACTTCACTAGGGGAACAACATGCTTCATTTTTCAGGACATCAGATATAAACTTCAGGGGATCTGCAGTGCAGGAATCTTCAGGCCATTAACAGCTGCCAAATCAGAGATTTTAAGGCCACACCACTTGTTCTTTTTCCCCCCAAAAAATGATCGATTTAGCCTGAGGCAGACACTCCTAGAGAGCAACACCAGTGATTTGTACACCCGGATGGGACGAGTGGACAGCAGGTGGAACATCCCTGCTTGGATTTATTGGACAAAATCCTTCACCCCTCAAGGATTCACCCCTCAAGGATTCACCCCTCCACTCCCACACTGCCCCTCCCAGGTACCCACCGAAATTTGGCCGAGCTCCCATCTGACCAGGAGTAAAAGTTGTGACATTCTGTGCTGTTCTCCTGCTCCTTCCTCCTCCTCAGCCCTATCCAGAAGTCTCCATCAGCAGCCAGGAGGCTCCTGATCAACGATTCGATCAGTCTCTGCTCTGCCGGGCTCTCGATGCTCACCAAATGTCCCCCATCAGCTCTGCAGGCCAGGTGAGCTTCCTCGAAGCTGCTCCTGCGGGAGGCATCGTGGAAATAAACGATTTTGTAGCAGGGTTTCTGTGTGCCACGCCTGCAAACCGTCTGCCCTGCAGGGAGGGAGAGAAAACTCTTACAGGAACGCTGCTGGCAAATGGCATCTCCAGGTTTTTCTCCCTGCCTGGCCCAGTTGAGGTTGGTCCTTTCGTGTCCTGCTCTCCTCGTGATTTTTTTCTGGGGTTTGCAGATCCTGGGAGTTCCTCCCAAAGAAACACCGGGCCAGGGCAAGCTGACACAGGCAGAAAAGCACAGTCCCCTTGCAAGGCTCCAAAGAGGCTTTTTAGAGTTACAAGTCTTTTTAAGGAGTTAAACAGACAAAATTAGAGATTTCCTTATACAAGCAGAGATAGCAATAATTTCTCTTTCAGGGTATATGCAAGAGTTTAATGAATATTGCAGTGCCATAGAATCCCAGAATATTTTGAGTTGGGAAGGACCTTAAAATCATCTTTTTCCACCTTTCTTTTGGCCACAGGGACACCTCTCCCTGTCCCAGGCTGCTCTAAGCCCTGTCCAGCCTGGCCTTGGACAATTCCAGGGACAGGACATCCCCAACTTCTCTGGCCAAGCAGGGCCTCACCACTCTCCCAGGGAAGAATTTCTTATTTCCACCCCACCCCAACCTCTTTCATTTCGCAGTGCCTGTGCTGAGGATCACAAGATGAGTTCCCACAGCCCGATTTCCAGCTCTGCTCTGTGCTCTGCACTGTTTCTGCCTGCCCAGGGAGTAAACAATGTCTGTTTTCAGGCTCTCACAAGCCAAGGACTGTCTCATGGTGAAGCAGCAGAGCTTATTTTGGTTCCGAGGGAAGATCAAAGTGAAAAGACACATCATCCAAAATGATGCACTCGTGTTTTTTTTGGTTTATTTTTTTTTTTCAGCAGAGCAGTCCCAATATTTAGACTGTGGAAACAAACAGTTTTGTTTTGCTCGGTAAATATTTCTTTGCAGGCACAATCTGCTAACCTACATGTTTCTACAGAAGGAAAACATTCAGCAACATTTGTGGTGTGCTTGGAACAAATGGGATAACACAAGGACAGGTCATTATAAACCCTGCCATGGGATATCTGCTGGCTTTGCTGTATCCTTTAATGTTGGCCACTGTAGGAGTGGAGTGGGAGTTTAAGCACCTTTCACACTGGAATTTTTCAGCAGTTAAATAGCCAGAAATGGAGCTTGCTAATATTTTACTCAGGGATTACAATAGGAGCAGGATTTTTACTATGACAGCACCATTTAAAAATGCATTTCTAGCAGAGCCCGTGTTTCTCTCGGGAATCTGACACTCGGAGAAAAAAGGCAAAGCCCCTTACCTCTTCTGAGGGAAATGTCCACTGCTGCTGGCAGAGGCAAAAGGAAAACACAGACAGCAGAAATTCATTAAAATCTGCGACTCTCTAGAAACAGCGTCACAAAAACTGCGCTCGGGCTCCTTTCTGACACACAGACACAGATTTTCCTCATTAAAAAAAAGAAAGAAAGAAAGAAAGAAAAGTCTCTGCCTGCTCAGCCAAACCTGCCATTGCTTTCAGCTAAGGAAAAGCTGCTCGGGGCTGACTCCTGGCTGGATTGCTCTGAGCTTGTGCCAGGACACGGAATGTGCAGCTCTGAAAGGATCCCTCGGATTCCCCCTGTGCCCTCTCTGGGGATGGCCCCAGTGAGCACCCCAGGGCAGGGCAGGGGGGAAAATCCTCTGGAGAAGCCGGGAAGCGCCTCGGGAACGCTCAGAGCCTCCCTGCAGCACCGCCCTGCCCGTGTCGCGACAGCCGCCCGCGCGTCCCGACCGTCCCAGCGACAGCGACAGCGGGGCCGGGGCACCGGGCACGGCGAGGGGATATCCCCGCACGGTGCCCGCACCCGGCGATCCCAGCGATCCTCATCGATCCCTATCGATCCTCATCGATCCCTATCGATCCNCCATGGATCCCCATGGATCCCCATCGCTGCCCAGCCCCTCTTACCGCTGAGCAGCCGCGCCCCCGCCGCGCAGCCCAGCGCTGCCGCGCACAGCGCTGCCGCCGCCAGCATCGCTCCGCCGGCACCGGGACAGCCGGCAGCTCCTCCTTCCCTTCCTCCTTCCCTTCC
>VWZN01003840.1:21490-35663 GCA_013396955.1 Regulus satrapa | reverse complement strand
AAATAACATCTATTTTAATAGCATGTTGTATGGTTTATTATACATTATATAAAAATATATATTATTTATATAACATATATGTATTATGCATATTATGTAGTATTATATGTAGCGTATTTGCATACATATAGTGTCATATATATTATATACATTTATAATAATATATGCTTTATACTACATAATATATATAATAGATAATGAATATATAATAACATAATATTCCGTTCCCTGCAGATGCAGGTGAGATAAAGAGAAAGCGAAGGTGAGGACGAGCAAAGCAGTGAATTGGTGCTGTTGGGGCTGTGCATTCCAGCTGTACCTGGAACACCTGTCCCCTCTGGAACACCTGTCCTTGCCTGGCTGNGGTACCTGGAGCCCCTGTCCCCTCCCGGCGGTACCTGGAGCCCCTGTCCCCTCCCGGCGGTACCTGGAGCCCCTGTCCCCTCCCGGCGGTACCTGGAGCCCCTGTCCCCTCCCGGCGGTACCTGGAGCCCCTGTCCCCTCCCGGCGGTACCTGGAGCCCCTGTCCCCTCCCGGCGGTACCTGGAGCCCCTGTCCCCTCCCGGCGGTACCTGGAGCCCCTGTCCCCTCCCGGCGGTACCTGGAGCCCCTGTCCCCTCCCGGCGGTACCTGGAGCCCCTGTCCCCTCCCGGCGGTACCTGGAGCCCCTGTCCCCTCCCGGCGGTACCTGGAGCCCCTGTCCCCTCCCGGCGGTACCTGGAACACCTGTCCCCTCCCGGGGCACTCGCAGGTGCGCTGTCCCTCCGCGGGCTGCGCTGCCTCCGAGCCGCAGGGCAGGCAGGAGTTCTGCCCGGGCCAGGGGTTGAAGGAATCCACGGGGCAAGGCTGGCAGCTGTGGGAGGGCAGCGCTGCCCCCTCCGAGCGGAACGTCCCCGGCGGGCACGGCACGGCGCTGCTGTTCCCTCCGGGGCAGAAAAACCCTCGGGACAGAAAAAAAAAAATTTTAAAAAAACCAACAACCAACAAACAAACCCTGTCGGTTCTCCCTGTGCACGGCAGTTTGTCCTGCAGGTGTGGACGGCTGCGTTTCCAGTTTAAATATTGTGCTGTGGTTATGTCATAAATGGTTTAAACACATCCTGCTTCCGCCAAAATATCCTCTCATTTCAGTGTTCTTTAACTGCATGATGCAGAAAGGAACTCTTCTGAGATGTGAAGATTGTGACAATAAAACCCAGTGCTCTGCATTTGTTCTCTAAGCTTTTTTTGCCTGTTACAACAGGAATTTCAGCAAGCCCAATCGATTATCTAGGAATTATCGTTGCAAAATCCAAGCCTGACTGAGTTTTTAGTGAGGAATATGTGACTGAGAAGCCAGTAATCTCTGATCAATTACCTGCTGGACAAACTGCCAGGCTCTGCTCTCTTCTTTTGCAGTGAATTCCACTTTGGCACTCCTCATCATCCTGAAGCTGTGCTCCCCCGTCGACGCCAGGCAAGGCTGGAAAAAGAAGGAAAAATATGAGGAAAAGAGCCATGGATTTATTGTCCTGAACTGCCAAAAGTGGGTGAGCAACCGAGAGGCGTGAGGAGAACTTTCCTTTCCTGCTGAATACTTCATGAGCTTGCCTTCCCTTGAATATTTCATGGTCAGGGAGAGTTAAAAGACTGGTGTGAAATATTTATGGGAGTTACTTGAGCCCTGCAGCCCAAAGCAGGGAAAATTCACATGGAAAAAATTCACAGGGAAGCGCTGATTTGTGATTCTAGAGCTCGTTCCTGAAGTTTCAGGGTCCCTACACCAACCCTGAGTTTGGAAAGGCCAAGATCCTCGTTTATCATCAGTTAATGGATTGCTCCTGCTGGTTTCCAATACCTGCAGTGCAGCTCAGGGGCCTGGTTTGGAAGGATTTCTGGGGGTTTTGGAGGTGACAAACCCAGGCAGGGCTCCTGCAGTTATTCCTACAGCAGAGGGCAGCCTGGCTCCCTGCAGGACGAGCAGAAGGAATCGATGCCACGTTTTGTTTTTCTAATCCAGAGCAGAAATCCCAGCCCCTGCCTGCCTTGTGCCATGCTGGGGGTGTTCCACATCCAGCAGAGGTTTCTGTTTGCTCGTGGAGAGATTTCTATTCAAACACTCCAGGGCTTTTCTGGGTGGTTTTTCCCATCTGCTCATAATAAATGCTCATTTCCCCTAAAGTTCGTTCACACAACTCTTTGTCCAAGGACCTGCAGCTGGGTGGAGTTTCTAGGGACACGAGAAATGAGGGGTTTGCATATTTTGATTTGTTTTGAGTGGCAGTCTGGGAGGAAAATAGAAGAGTTTTCAGAGAGAGGAAGTGTTTATTAATGTGTTTGCTGAAGTTAGGACTGTGATTTACCTGGGAATGTGCAGGAACTGTCAGAAAATTGTTGTTCTTTGGACAAATCTCTGCTGTTACACTGAACCATCAGTTGTTTTTTACACACAGAAAAGCTTGCAGACCCTGGCCAAAGGCTGTGCAGCAGAATGTACACTGAAATGTGAGTTTTAAAGCAGGATTTGCTGCCATCCAAATGGCCTGTGCTGTAAATTGCAGCCCGAGCCATCCCCTTTGGGTGGCTGCAACAGCTGGAAGTGCCCAGATCTGCTCCTGGGTGAGTTTGGAATCTCTGAGCAGGAGCTGGAAGTGCCCAGATCTGCTCCTGGGTGAGTTTGGAATCTCTGAGCAGGAGCTGGAAGTGCCCAGATCTGCTCCTGGGTGAGTTTGCAGTCTCTGGGCGTGCCCATCCCCTGCCCCTTTGGGGTAATCCTGTGCAGAGGTTCTGTCTGGAGCAGGCTGGAATGCAGGAGCTGCTGCCACCCCGCCCATCCCCTGTCCCTGCAGGGCTTTGCTTTGCCTCAGGGTCAATTCTGCTCCTTTGGATTTCTCCCAGCTGCTGCCAAGGATTCCACAGCGAGTCCTGCAGCTCCAGTGCTGGAATTTCTTAATCTTTTATTATCCTCATCATTATTTTTATTTTTAATTTCATTATTATTGAATGTATTTATTTGTGTGCTTATGTATTTATGGATGAATATATTTATTTCCTTTTTTTCCTCCCTCCCTTTTTTCCTCCCTTCCAGTGACGATGGGCTTGGGCAAACCTCCCACTCCTGGGTCTAGCAGAGTTCAGCTTTAGGGAATGCAGTGTGGAATTGACCCCAGATATTCCCTGAGGGATCCAATACCCACATCAATTAGCAGCTTTCCTTCACCTAGGAATTATTTTAGTAATTTATCTGCTGTTGGGCCACACAGATCAGCGATGGGGGGCCAGAATAAATAAATCAACAAGTGCCTTGTGATAACACCCAAGTGCCAGGCTGCTGATTTCTGCCTGTGATAAGCACATGCAGGACTTCCCTTTTCCACAGAACTGATCCCCATATGCCAGGCTAGGATTTAACAGCCCCATAAAACCTTGAGTGATGAATCAAGCCCAAGAATTAATGCCTGAGTCACTCTCCCAGGCTTGGCTGACTTTAGTCATCACCTACTTCCGCTTTTTTCCGACAGAAAAAAAAGAGGGGAAGACTAAAAAATTCAGGTGTTCTGCTCAGTTTGCAAAGAAAATGAGGAAATTTGGGAGTTTCTGGCTTCTTTCAGGGCCAGGATTGATGAGCCAGGGACGGTATTTTGTGTTTGCCCTCAGATGCTTTCTGTTTCTTCTCCATGTTCCAGTCTCACAGGGGAGTGAGTTCTCAGCACTTCAGCTAACAAGGGAGAAATGGAGATGATTGTTTCTCCTTGCAAGGCCTTTGAAGGGTAAATTAACCAGGGGATAATTGCCAGCTAGATGATTTTTACTTTTAACCCAATAACCAGACAGCTGTGATCCATAATGCAGAATTTTGTACCCAATCCACAAAGAAGAAGAAGAAGGAAGAAGAACCAACCCTAAAACCTCCATCTTGCTCTACAAATACCCCAAAACCTAAAGCTGTGAGTTTCCACCCTGTGATATCACACCCTCCTATCCAAACCACTCCAACAATCCCAGTTTATTTAATTTTATTTAATTTTGGAGCTTTCTCCACAGCCTCAGCTCAAATGCAGTTTTCTCCTGGGGGTCAGCACTGAAAACTTGCAATTCTCTGTGCCCAGGGCTCCAACATCAAATTTAGCTCTTGGCTAAATAGCAGCTAAATCCACCCTGTTATTGAGCAGGGAAATTTCACTCCAGCTCCAGTAACTCCTGAAAAGAGCAAAGCAAAAGCAACTCTGGAACCTGTGAAATCATCCCTGCTGCACGCATGTGGATTTTTTAAACTCCTGTCATTATTTTGGGTTGGAATTCTGTTGGTTTTCCTCTTGCTTGATTAATAATCACTGGGGTTTTCAGTCTCTAGTACACAAGATTAATGTAATTTTTAGATTTTTCTAGCTATTTTAGCTACTTGGAAGCTATCTTTAGCTGGTTTAAAGCTATTTTTAGCTCATTTTAGCTATTTGTAGCTATTTTTCTTCCTGGGCATCGGGCTTTGAAATGATTTCTTTGAATTCCTTGGCATCTGAACAAGCAGGTACTGGTTTGTCTGTAAATCCATGGTTAGCAAGTCAGATAAGCCAAATTTTGGTCTCCTTTCTCTGAAAAAAATTCATGGAAGTTTCTCAGCAAAGGGAACCACAAGTGGAATATGTTGATCCACAAATATTTGATGAGCCTACATTTGTCAAGCCATTCTTTTTTCCCACATAAACTTTACTCTCCAGATATTATTTAGGGCAGGGTTTGGCTCTGCTGAGGGAGATTTGTATTTAGATAACCCTTGGTTTGCAGTCACATGAAGAGAAGCTGCATAAATGCTGTAATAATTTTTTTTAAAGCCTTCTGGGGAAAGGCTGGGCAGTGATTTTTTGGAACAAAGCTAAGGGATTGGGATGGATTTTGCAGGAATTGCCCACAAGGAACTCTGAGAACTCAGGGCCCTAAAAAGTGCAGCTTTTCTTCAACCCCACCCCAAAAACCCCAAGCATGTGCCAGCACAACCTGTGGCTCTGTGGGGTCATTTGTCACCTCCACCCCTGAACTGGGGCTGGGAAAGTGGCAGATTCTCTTTTTATTTTCCTTCCTCTTTCTGTGGTTTGTTTCTACTTTTTTTTCCCCCTACTCTTTATTGCTCTTCTTCTTTATCCCTTTTTGGGGGAATCACAATGTTGTTTCTTGGTGGATAAAATTGGTTCCTCTGGCACTTGGAGTTGGATTTCTGTGTTAAAAACCAAAAAAAATCAACCCTGAAGGCTGAGATATTCTGAGATAATCCTGGCAGGCCAGCTGAATCACAATTTAAATTTAAACAAATGAAGATGGAGGCCAAAGAGAGCTCGGAATTTATTCAAATCCCACGGACAACACAGTGAGTGGAAATGGTTTATTTTCACTTAGGCTTTGTAGTTGTGTCTTTGCAACGGGAATGTTTTCTAGATAAGATGCATTAAAATATAAATTTTATCTCTGCAGCTCTGGTTCTAGGGGAGGAGGTGATGTGGGGAGTTCAACCCCAGAGTTTATGTAACCAGTGAGGGCACGCAGCTGAGGTTCTCAGGCTTTACCACACAAGTGGAAAGAACCAGCGTGCCACGAAGGAAGAAAACGAACTGGGAACGGCCTCCAGCACAAGGTAAATGTCACCAGGGTGGACTTTTCACAGCGCCTCACCTCAGCAAACAGCAGCTTGGCTCGGAGCTGGCGGGTTCTGCAGAAGTTTATCAGCTGCCGGGATCGCAGCGGGGCCGTGAGGATTCCAGAGAAGCGGGAAGGTCACGCCAGCCTGCGCACCTGGGGCCACGGGCAACGGCACCAGAGCCTCACTTGTGCTCTCTGGGTTTTCCTAGAGCCTCTCTGGCAGGCAGCTTTTTCTTAATTAAAATGAATCATTTAAATGGTTTCGTCACAGCTGCAAAAAAAAAAAAAAAACCAAAAAAAAAAACCTCCCAAAAAAAAACAAAAAAACAAAACACCTTTNNNNAAAACCAAACCCAAAAAAAAAAAAAAAAAAAACCAACCAAAAAAAACCTACCAAAAAAACAAACCACCTTTTAGCCCTACAGAGCCTCGAGGTAAGGAGCAGAAAGAGCTGCTGAAGGAAGTTCAAACTGAAGATCTAAGTGGGTTGTGCTTCACGGGCTCTAAAATGCTTCGAGTCTCAGGGTTTTGGGAGGGTGAAAATATTTTTGGCCTCGGCGCAGAGCTTTGAAGCAGGTTGGTGTGTGTTCCTCTGCCTCTAGCGCCCAATTAGCTGCAAGATGCCTTTCTAGAACTAATTGTGGAGGATGCAAAAACTGGTTACCCGTCGGCAGCAGAGGGACCCGGGGGGGTTCCCTTGGAGCAAAGCAAAGCCGGGCCAAAGGGAATATTTCCGACGTGCCCCTCGGTTCTTGCTTAGCTCCTGCTGGGTGTTTGTTCTGGGTTCTGGAGCCGTGCTCTGGGGATTTCTGCCTGAGCCTCTCACCCCACACACCTCTCCTGTGTGCCTGTGTTTGGAGATCTTGTTCTGCTCGGAAATAACAAGACTTCTGTAAACTTCTCGGGCTGCTGCTGATGGATAAAGATAACAAACAGAGATAACTTTAGAGCTGGGACCTCCCCCGACACGATTCTCATGGGTGTAGCAGCTTCTTGGACCAAGCAGGGAGCACAGCAGTGCCTGGGGCCCTCCTGATGCCAGCTGGGGAATGTTTTCTTGGGGTTTTGTACCTGGGGAAGTGTTGTTTCATCCACTAAAACCTTGCTGCTAAGCCAAGGGAGCCCCAAAGCTGGGCCACGGCCGCTCAGGGTGGGTATAAACATGTGGGGATGCCTGGAGTGGCAGCCTGCTTGTTGTCAGGACAGGAAGAATTTTTTTGGGGGGCCCATCCTGCAGATGGTAAAAATGGATGTGTGTGCTCAGGACAAGGGAAATTGATGAAATGAGCAGGATAAGGCTCACAGTGAGATGACAGAGACCCAGCCCTGCCCTCCTTTTCCCTTCCCCTGCCTCTCCCCACCGTGCTCGCTTTCAGCTTATGGGACTCCCTCCTCTAAATTTATTCCCTCTGCTCTCCTCCCCTCAGCTGCAGGAACACGCCTGGCTTCCAGCAGATCCTTCCAGCCTCCCCCAGCCACAAAGAAAGCAGGAAAAATCCGATGGGCTGGGCGAGACTGCTCTGCAGGAACCCCAACCTGCCAGGGGCTCGGCCTCTCCCTCTCACCTGCCTCGGGAGCTTGGCTCCTCCAGCACTGGGAAATGCATCATTTCAATATTTTGATTGTTTGAAATGAGTTATTGCAATATTTAGTAACCAATAACACGGTCACTGTTTCTTCCTGAGTGGCAGCTGTTGATCCACACGTTCAAAATATTCTCCAAATGGTTGTGGATTATTTTCTTCAAACCACTCCCACCACTTCTGGCTCTTTTCTTGGCTCCTCATCTTAGGGATTGGATTTGTTTTGTTTGTCTGCTAGAAGGAGTTAGTTTTTTTTTTTTTTTTAATATAATTTATTTTCTTTGCCTGCCTGTGGTTTACTTACAATCATGGCATTGTTCTCTGCCTGACGTTATCTGTTTTAGTGGGCAGCAGTCCCTGTGCTCCTCAGCTGAGGATTTTGGGCTTTGGGAGGTGAAAAATTATTCGAGCAAAATCCAGCAGCCTTGGGGGGAAGAGTCTTTGGAGCAACAGGCGTGACTGTGCAGCAAATCAGGGTTTCAAGGACACGTTTTGGAGGCTGAAAGGCAAACAGGGGTTGGGTTCCTGCTGCGGGTGAGGCACCAGGGCTGGGATGCTGCTGAGTCCCTCCAGATCCCTCTGCCAGGAATTTGGGTCCCGTAATTCCCTTTGGAATAAGTGGTGGGGGATGCTGGAGCATTTCTGCCTCAGCTCCTAAACTCTGCTTAATTCTCTTTTTTCCAGGATCTCCCTTCTGTTGTGAGCTTAGTATGGACAGAAAAGCACAGAAAAAAACATTCTAGTTACTGCATGAGATAAATGTATTTATTGACAGGAAGGAGCAGTGAAACAATGTCAAGCCATCTACTAACAATGCAATTAATGGATAACTGTGGTAGAATATACTGTAGAAGCAAGTTCATCTCTGAGTATATTGAATAAATTATATCTATCTGAATAGTTGAATACTCCTGTCCTTTCACCAGAATGGCTCCCATGACTAAAGGATTAATGCTGTGTTATTAAATGTGAGTTTTCTATGCTTTTTTAAAGAAATCCCGTGAGAAAAATCAGAGTTTTTCCCCTGTAAATGCTTATGGATGCTCTTCTTTTGCTCATCCTGGTATTGTGGGATTTCTTGGTCGGTTTATAACGAAAAGAAGGAGCTGGATCTGACCCTTCAATCCCACAAAAAGAAGCTGAGCTAACCCTGAACTCCTTCCTTAATTATCTCCAAATGAAGAAAAAGTTCCGTGAGAAGAGATGTGAGTTAAAATGCAAACAGAAAAAAGGATGAATGGTGATGGGGGGGGACAGAGAGAAATAATCAGAGAGGAAAAGCATCCATAAAACCTGGCACAAAAAGGGGGAAAGAAAAGATTTAAGGTTGTTAAAACAGGAGGGCAAGCTTTGGAAGGAGCTGGATGAGTTCTGCCACTCACCATGAGAATAACATCATGTATATGTATTTTTTAAAGAAATACTGAAAGATTATGAAGTATTATGTCTCACTCAGATGAGAGAAAATACAAAGGAGAGCTCTTCAGCTGCTCAAGGCATCAGAATCACAGGATAAGACCCAAATCCCATTGGAATTCACTTCAACACTGCCACTTCTCAAAGTTAATTCACCTTGTGCAATGTAGCTCTTGGAGCTTAACACTTAAGGAAACCCCATAACACAAAAATAACTTTTTTTTCTTTTTCTTTTTTTTTTTTTTTCCTAGAAGCAAATGCAAAGGGTTCATTAAAAACATTTCCCAAAGATGCTGAGTACTGAACACTGGATCCTGTGGTGCTTTCACGTTGGGCAATCTCCCATTTTCCTCAACAGGAGACACGTGAGGGCTGCTGGATCCCTGGGGTTTTTGGGTTTAGGTTCTGTAAAAGTAGAATTGCTCCCTACGTAGCAAACAGGGAAGTTTCATAGAAACCAGCGAACTCGCAACCAGAAGTTAAAATTAAAGGTGAGTCTGGGAAGAAATAATTAAGAAATAGAAATTATCTAGTTTGTGGTAATTGTACTGAGTAACTTGGTTTTCTGGCATAATTTCAGCTCCTTTTTTATGCTCCTAACTTTGGTTTAAAATGATCCTTCAAAAGCTGTTGTTATATATTTAACTTTTATAAAGGTGAAATCCTCTGTTAGATGTGTTAGAAGGGAGCTGATCCAAAACGCTTTGTCCCAGACTTTACCTGCAGTCCACCATTGGTGCAAAATTCTGGTTGCATAAATAAAATGCTTGGTTTTTCTAGAAATAAAAAAACATATTCAGCACGAGGATTTATTTTGGGAGGACTTCACCGTGAGGCTGCCTTAAATTGTGACCACTCCAACCTTGGCCAAATTCAGAGACAGACTGCAGAAAATATTAAATACAACTCACCAGGCTCTGAATTCCCAGAGCTCGTGTTTAAAAAGAGAGATTTTCAATCGATCTGAATTTGGAATTGGAGTGGTGAGACTAATTTTAGACAGAAACCCTCAAGACTATACCCCGGATGGTTAAAATCTTTTTCTTGGGCTAAACACCCACACGAAAAATCATCAGAGCTTCAGACTGCAGGGCAGCTACACCTCACACCTGAGCAGAGAAGCACAAATTTGTGAGAAAATGAAGATCTAATTCTTCCTGGAGCACCTAACACTGAATTCCTGGTGAAACCTGCATGGAGGATTTCCCTCTGGTTTTTTTTGGTTTTTTTTTCTTTTCAATTCTGGGTCCGGGTGAGATCTTTGCAGCAGTCAGTTCAAGATATGACAGAACATATTCTATATTTTACTGTCCTCTCTTGTTCTCTTGCAGCTGGTGCAGCACCCAAATGCAGGTGATGAGAGCTCTCAGCATTTCCCTGGAAGGCAACAGAGCACAAATCTCAGCTGAAACCCAGCCCAGGTGCTCCTGCTAAAGGAATTATTCCTCCATTTTCTGCCTGCCTTTGGGGGAGGAAGGAGGTTTGCAAGAAAAATGAATTCTGGGCAGGCCTCTGGAGTAAATCCAAAGGCTGGGATGAGGCGCTGAGCATCTTTTGTTTGAACTCAGTGATTTTTGGGCTTCCTTTCCACCCCAGATGATTCTGTGGGACTGGACTGAGCCGCTCCATCCCGGCTGCTGAGACACAGAAACCCCCAACTACCTGAGCTCAACTTCCAGCCACAAAATACCTTTGAGAAGGGCATCGAGGAGCTCTGAGGAGGACAGGGAGCAAAGCTCAGGTAAGTTATCTGCTCCTGGGGGAGCAGGGATTCCTCTGGGAGCATCCAGCAGGCTCCAGCTCTGTACAGGGGAAGAGACAATTTCCAGTTCAAGTGGACTGAAATGATTTTTCCTCTCTGTTTTGTTTTCTCTCCTGTTGGAAGAACCTCAGTGACTTGAAAGAGGGCTTTAAGTCTGCATTTCTAATTGAAATCTTGCTATATCATTACATTTCTTACACGTATTATTAATTCATTACACGTACTCTGGTGGGGAGCTTGATCTGACAGAGGCAAAAAAGACAGAAGCGCTGTAAATTATTATTTTTTTTTTAAGCACTGAATGTTCCCCTAATCCTGGAATTAGACATTGCCCGTGCAAAGCAGCCACAGTTACCTCTTGAAGAACATCCTGTGCCTGGAGTTTATGAGACTGCAGCAAACACATGAGCTCTGTGTTCTCCTCGAGCTTCAGGCGGGCGGCGGAGGTCGGACACGAGCTTGGCACCTGCAGCAGACGACAGCAAATCCCGTGGTTGCACAAGCACGGGAACACTTAAGCCTAGAGATCCTGCCGTGCTCCTCCTCACCTGCAGCTGGGCCTCGGCTCCCATCTGCAGCAGGCAGAGAATTCCCTCCAGGATTTGCTCCTGGCGCAGCCGCAGGACCCTGGCGCTGCCGCCGTGGCTGCTCCGGGATTTGGCCACCAGCACGGTGTGGGCGAGGGCAGCACGCAGCAGGGGGGTCAAACCTGCAGGGGACACCCGGGGAAGGCTCAGAGCCAGGGCCTGCAGCAAACCCGGGTTTGGGGCCGGGATCCCAGCCGAGCTCGGCTTTCCCTCCTACCGCCGTGGTCGGGCAGGTCCACGTGCACGCACACCCCGCTGTCCTTGCAGTTTTTCAGGACCTGAAATGAGGAATATCCAGGTGGATTCCTGGCCTTTGGCAGTGCCAGAATGCCCTTTCCTCCCCCAAATCCCTCTGTAACCACATCCCACCAGAGCCACATGGGTTATTTGAAACACCAGAACGTGCATTAGTTGCTTTTATTCCACTTTTGGAATAAAAAAAAATTCCCCTTCTTGGACTAAACACCCACTTTACCTCCAGGACTCTCAGGTACCCGTTCTCTGCACACAGGTGCAGGGGAGTTTTCCCAGAGCTGTCCTGCTCGTTGACGTTGGCTCCCAGGGAGATCAGGTCGCTCACCATCAGGTGCTGGTTCTTTTCTGCAGCAAGATGTAAAGCAGTCTGAGAAGGGAAGAAGGGCAGAAAGTTGCAGTGAAAGGCAAAAAAAATTTAGAAACAACAATATTTTTTAGATGGTGAAGTGGGGATTCTGGGGCTCTGTTCCCACCTGTGCTCTATCATTCCCTCCCCATTCCCATTTTCCCTCCTTTTCCAGGATAGCACGAGGATGCTCTGTGCTTAGCTGGGATTTGAAAGAGGATAGGATAAAAAAAATGCCTTTTTTTTCCTTGGCAAATCAGCTTCCTACCCTTTTCTTTGCATCCTTCTCATCGATCTTGTTGAGGGATGCAAATCTCTTGGCCAGGGCGAAAGTCAGAGCCCTCCTCCCCTGGGCAACAGCTTTGTGCAACAGCCTGGAAGAGAAATCAGTTGGGAACAATCAGAAGAGAAAGGAGTACAGAAAACACCCCAAAGCAAAGCTTAAAACACCCCAAAATAACAGGGAGAATGTATTTTAAAATAGAAATAAAATAATAATAATCTCATTGATGATATACATTATATATTATTATAATGTAATGGTTATAAAAATAATTAGTAATGAAATATTAATACTGGAAAATACTGAAATCTTGAGATATTCAAGGGTTTATTACTCTCTACAGTAAGAACACTGGTTTTGCCTGCCAGGATTTCTTGCTGGCTTCCCGTCCCTCTCCAGGGTCTCATCCATGAATTCCTGCTGCCCTCAATCCCTGTTTATTCAGGGAAAAAGGGCCCTAAAATCTGAGAGCAGGGAAAGGCTCGCTCTTAAAAGGGAAATTTCCAAACTGGGATTGAGTCCCGTGGAGGAGCAGAGCTCAATTTCCTCTTTGTGTTCAGTCTTGCTCAGCTACTGAAAAGATTTTATTTTTTTTTTTTAAATAGCATATTTTTCAAAAACGTAGTGCCATTCACAAAATTCAGTTTCTATCGAATTTCATCCCAAAAATACTCTTTTGCTGGGATTTCTTGTATTTTTTTCCCCCTTTTCTAAGGGAGGAAGAATTAATGCAGGCGTTGATTGTACTTAATTATTTGTTCTTCCCTTATCTTGTAGCAAAGTATCCTTAAATATGGCTGAACAACTCGGACACTTTGAGGGTTTTGGGGGGTTTTTTTTTGTCTGTTTGGTCTGGTTTTGGGGACTTTTCAAATGGATTTTTGACCCAATTGTTCTGAGTAGAACTCAGGATGATCTTATTTAGTTTGTACTCCTGCCTTTGAGTGTTCTTTTAAGTGTAAAATCTTTATAAAATGGATTTGGGAGTGAGGAAATTTTTGCTTGTGAGCAAAACATGAACATGGGAGTAGAAATCTTTTAATTTCCTAATTGTGCTTGGTTTCATTCATGCATGAGAAATTTTTGTGTATGATTTTAAAAATTGCAGGAAATATGTAAATGGGTGGTTTGTTATTTACTGAGTTGCATAATTGCTGAAAAGTGAACTTTACTTTTGTTACTGCACTGGAAATCCTTTTTCTGAACGGAATGTGGTACTTTAGGGAAGAGGTCAGTGCTGTGCTTGGTTCTCCCTGTGTGGGCTGATCAATATTTTAAATTTGGGACAGGAATTTCTCTTTCTCCCCATAATCCATAAAGGATGCCGTGCGTTCTGTCAATCTGATTTGATACCAGCTCTCCCAATCTAAACTGCATGGAGCCTAATTAGATATTTTAATTTTTTTTTCTTAGAAATAGCTATTTTTTCCATGAGCACCCCCTTCCAGGACAGTTCTGGGTTTTGCTTGGATCAGGAAAAGCTTTGTTTTCCTTTCATTTCCAGCAGTTCTTTGGGAGTCTGTACTTCACTTTGTGTTTTTGGGTAGTCTTCCCATCCATTTTTATTAGCAGTTAATCATACTAATAATTACCCTGAGAGTGTCTGCAGCATAGTTGTTTTGTTTTTTGGGTTTTTTTTGCATATTTTCTTTTTCCCCCAGTACTTGTTTTGCTTGATTTGAATTTTCTTGTGAATCCCTACACACACCTCTCATCCTTAAATATTTTAACACCCTGAATTTATCAGCTGTAGCTCAGGAATATTACCCCAAGTAGGGAGTATTTCTATTTGTAACACCTGCCTAAAATTCTGTGTATTGATTCAAGTTTGAGCTTCCTCTTGAGCAGGGAACTTTTGATCAGAGGTCAGGGCAAAGGGATGTCCCCAGGGGACAGAAATCAATGTATTTCCACAGAAAAATCAAGCACCTGTTGCCATTTTCATCAGGAGCCAGCAGCTTTTCCTCTGGGATGTTCCGCAGCAAATTTTCTTCCCTGTGCAGCTGGAACTGGAAGAAGGAGAGAGCAGAGAGGTCCTGCTGGGAGAAGGAATTTGGGGGCAGCCTCAAATGTCCCCTCACGTCTGGAGAGCCCCTGGGAGCTTCCAGCAGCATCTCTGGGCTGGGGAGTGCAGGCATGTCCTGAGATGGAGAACTCCTCTGGAGACCTTCCTGGGGTGGAGAATTCCTTGGAAAATCTTCCTGGGGTGGAGAACTCCTCTGGAATTCCTTGGAATTCCTTGGAAAATCTTCCTGGGGTAGAGAACTCCTCAGGAAAATTTCCTGGGGTGCAGACCTCCTTGGGAAACCTTCCTGGGATGGAGAATTCCTC
>VWZN01003840.1:5908-21361 GCA_013396955.1 Regulus satrapa | reverse complement strand
CTTCCTGGGGTGGAGAATTCCTTGGAAAATCTTCCTGGGGTGGAGAACTCCTCAGGAAAATTTCCTGGGGTGCAGACCTCCTCGGGAAACCTTCCTGGGATGGAGAATTCCTCGGGAAACCTTGCTGGGAGCTCAGGAGAGCATCCTGCATCCACCAGCTGCTCCATTTCTCGCCCATCCTGGAGAGCATTCCCAGCGAGCCGGACCTTTGGACGCTTTCCTGCTCGCCACAGAAGGAAGGCTCTGCCTGTCCCCGTGGGATTGGGTGGAAATCTCTCCAGCAGGACTCTGGGAGAAGCTCTGCTGAGCTGTGCTGCCTCCCCTGCAGGCCACCAGCTGCCTCCTTGCTCCCCACGCTTTCCCAGCTCGGCAGAGCCGTGGAGAATCCCTGCCAAAACCCATCTGGCACGGGGCGCCGAGGCTCCTCCCTGAGCTGGCTCTTGTTCAGATCCTCCTGCAGCACCTCCACCAGGATGTCGAGGTCCTCCAAGCCTTTGGGGGTTTGCCCAGCGCTCTGCTTGCTCTGAAACAGCAACAGGAGCCGGGGCAGGGCGGAAGAAAGGGGAGGGAAGCAGGCATGAAGTGTCCTGTTCTCCGTCGGTGATAGAACAGGAATTCTGCCCCAGGAGCCTGGCACAGCGGGGTTCAGGGTGTTCTGCATACCTGTCTAGGCTGTTTCTCTGTATAAGGGTGAGTTCTCCTCTTCTCTGCTGGAAGAAAAAGGGAGGAAAACGTTCAGGGCTGAGGAGAGACGTGCACAGAGCAGAGGCTGCTGTCAGTTGTGCCCCAGAGAAGAGCCAGCTAAGCCAGCCAAGGGGTGGCACACAGCTGGCCGGGCTCCTGCAATGGCAGGGGACCCAGCAGGGACCCCCGAGCACGGGACAGGAGTGCTCGGGCTCTTTGGGGACCTCACAGGGATGATCCTACTAGAAAAGGAGGCTCTGTTACCAAGTGAGGCCTTTCCAAACCTGTTTTTCCTGAGGATCCTTTGGTTGCCATCTTCGCTGAGGAGGCTTCCTGAGGAGACAAAACCACCCAGCTTCAGTGCGAGATGCTTACAAGGGGCAGGAGATGAAACAGTGCCAAAGATCGGAACATGGACACAGGGAAATTGCCTCCTGTGCCATGGGGTTTGCTCAGCAGGGGCTGCAGGGGGAGAGATTTCCACCAGTGGGCAGCTTTATAAAGATCTTTGCAGCAGCCTGGGAGTTTAGCAGCTCCTTGGGCTGTTCTAGCAGGTTCTGGAGCTAAATTTTTCACTGTTTATTGGGCCATCTTTGAATCATGTACAGCATCCCTGGTATGAACGGGTTCCTGCTGTCACCGCTCCCAGCCCAGCCCTCATTCTGTTGGAAATTTGGTTTATTCTTCACTTTTACCAAAAGCATTGATTTGGTGGCTGGGAGAGGCAGCAGCTGCAGGTTTGACCCATCCAGGACCCTCAGTGGGCAGTGCCCGTGTGCAGCAGGATGGGAGGAGAAACATTCCCAAGCTCAGGGAGCTCTCACCTTGCTGGGAGCCGGCTCCAAGCCTTTGGAAAGTCGGATTTTCCTCAGCAATTCCCGCACAGGCATCTTCACTCTCACACCCATGTAGCACTTCTGAGGGGGATCAGAGCTAAGTTCAGAGTCTGGAAAAGTCACAACACGGTGCTGAAAGTAACACAGTTGTCTGAGCTGTTGGAGAAGGGTGGGAGGATGAGGTCAGCCTGGGCAGCGGGCTCTGATTCCGCTGTTCACCATCAGTTGTGGGAAATTTCCACATCTCCCTGTGTGTTCCTCGGCTCTGCTCAATAATTCCTTTAATGAATTCCTCCTCAGTATTCCTGCGTGCCACAGAGCTTGGATTTGCTTTTGGGGAATGTGTCAGCAGTGATTAGGTCTCGGCCCCTCTTGCATTCTGATTTCCCTGTGCTGTGGTAAATCTGCCTTTGCAGTTTCCTGTCCTGCGGTTTGTTAAATTGCTATCAGTGCAACAACAAGGAGCAGAATTTGTTCAAAATTAAGATAGGGATGCTCTGTCCAGTGGCTTTGCCCCATGGCTCTCAGTGTGTTTGGAGGGTTTTGTGTGATTCAAAGCGAAACAACGATTTTCTGCACTGAAATGAAATGGTTATTTGAGAATATACCTCGTTGTCCAAACAGGCTCTCTCTTTGTCAAAACAAGCTGCTCTGTGATTGTTTGTGTTAGGTCTCCTTGCATCTGGTGCCTGCATCCCCAAACTTGAAAGACTTGCCCAGATTAGGAGCTTAAATCCATTGGCTTTTGAAATACCTTTTATGTAACACTGGCGTTCACGGCCTTGCCTTGTGTGTCCCCCTACCTGGAATAACCTCCACAGAAAATGCATTTAGTGACAGATACTACCATTAAAAAAGTAGGGGTTTAATGCATTAGGTGAGGGTTTTCCCAATAAAATACCCCATGGAGAAAGCTCTGAGGAGCTTTGGGAGCTGGAGTGTGGGATCCTGAGAGCAGGGAGTCGTCCAGCAGCAACGCTGGGGCAGGGAGAAGCTTTCTGTTCCCTCTGCAGCTCGTGGCAAGAGGAATAAAACCAGCTCTAGTGATCCAACACAATTCGGGATGAGCAACACAGCAGCCTGGAATGAAAATGGTGCATTGGGCCAGCAGTTCCTGGTGCTGCTAAATAAAAGATGAGGTGCCCGAACAGAAATTCCTGACCAAAACCTGTGTGTGCCCGTGGAGGGAAACCAGGGGAGCTCAGCAGATGGGAAAGGTGCAGCTCCTGGGGTGTCTGAGAGGAGCAATCCTGGCAGGGGAACCAGCCCCACAAGATGTGGTTTCTTGTTGCGTGATTTTGTTTCCCTTTCCTGCTCCAGGCAACGAGAGCTGACACCCCTCCAGCAGGAGGGAGGCGAATCCCGAGCAGCAAATGGAGCCTTTGGAATGGAGATGGGCTTGTTGTTTTGTGCTGAGATTTCTGCCACTTCTCAGTGTTTAACCTGTCACTGAATAATCAAAACACAGAGACCTCGAAAAGCAGGGTTTCTTTCTCAGGCTGTTCTAGAAATGGTTCCTTTTTTTTAGAGGTTGGTGTTTTGACAATGAATTATTTACTGTTTGTAGAGCACTTTAAAGCTTTCTTTGAGAAGCTTCATAACAAGCCAGTAAGATTATTAATAATGTTGTTGTTATCTGGGAAGAGTTTCCAGTGATGGATCAGAGATATCCTAGAAATTGAAGGGCTCTGCAAAGGCAATGATTCACCCAACACCCTTTGCTGTGACTTTGAAATGCTAATAACTCAGAAGGTCACATCTATTACCTTGCTGTTAGTGCAGAACCAAACGTGCAATTCAGAATGCAAATGAGCAGCGGAACTCTGGGGATGGACAGAAATGATGGAATATCGGGGCATCCTTTGGAAACCAGAGCTCAGCAGCAGAACACAACCAAATCCAGCCAAGGCTGAGCAGGGGGGGATGTGCTGAACATCTCTGATCTTGCTGAGCTCGCTTTGTGCTGCTCAGAGCCCCCCCGAGCTCATCAGAAGGGCAGAATAGGAAAGGGGAACAAAGGTTTTTCTCTTACCAGCAGGAGCAGGCATCCCTGGAGGTTTGCTTGGAGCAGGAGGGTGGTAGATCTTGGGGCTCGCCACGTTGAGCTCTGTTAATCCAGAGTCTGGCAGAGATGGGCTCTGCTGGAAGCAGCTCTTGGGACTGGCAGTTTCTCCAGGCAGGGGAGACCCCTGGCCTGGGCTGTAGCCACAGATTTCGCTTTCACTCATGTTTTGGTTGACAAGGAGCTCAGGACTCATGCAGCATGTTTGCAACATCTCCTCTGTCTGTGTGTGTGCAGAAGAAGATGAAAGAGAAGAGGGGATGGAAAAACTCTGTTCAGTTGTGTTTCAAAGAAAAAAAAAAAAAAATCAAATCAATCCAGTATCACATGGAGACCATGGCAATGTAATTAATCCTCCAATGTAATTAGCTGAGTCCAGCTGCCCTCTTGTCTTTGGAGCAGCAAGTTCCAGCAGGGGAAGAATGAAACCAGTCTTGGAATCCCAGCAGGCACTGGAAGCAGCTTTTGAGAGTTTCTTGGCTGCAGTTCTGCTTTGCTCTTTATACTCAGGTATGGTTTGGAGGACGGCAGCCTGGGAAGGCTCCACCCTCTTTCCTGACAATCCTGAGCAGCTGATGTAGAAATGAGTTTTCCCAAGAAAAAAATGTAACTGCACGTTGGAAAAAATAGGGGTTTTCCCCTGCTGTGTGAAACAGAAAAAAAAAGAAATTGATTTACTGGGCAGGGAAAAGCAACCTGTGACTTAGGGTTGTGCAAGTGAGTAAAGTAGTAGGAGATCCTTAATTAAATGTTTTGGCAATTCTCCAAAGTGGTTTTCAGCTGGGATAAGGGTGAATTTTGGTTTCTTGTTCTCAGTAGCTGCATTTTGGATTTAGTGGGAGAGTACTTTTGATACCAAACTGATGCTGCAGTGCTTGCTCAGTTGTGCTTCCCCCAAATGAGGGAATTTTCCCAGGCAGGAGGTGCAGAAGAAGCTGTGAGGGAGCACGGCCAGGACAGCTGAGCGTGGCCAAAGGGACCTCCCCTACTGGGCAAAGTCGTGCCCAGTGTTGACATTGGGGCGTTGAGGCACCAATTTCAGGGCAGCAGCTGCTGCCCTGGGTTTCTTGTTTTCGTTGGGGTTTATTTACCTCTCCCTCCCTCCTCTCTCATTTAATTCATTGATTTCATTTATTAAACTGTTCTTATCTCAACCATGATTTTTGTTTGTTTTTTTTTTTTTTTTTACCTTCTCCCAGCTCTCCCCCCATCCCCCCAGGAAGAAGGGGTGAGCTGGTGGCCGTGGGGTATTTGGTGCTGCAGGGGTTAAACCATGACAAATGGGAACACTTCTTACAAGGAAACCTATTTCCTTGTCACAGACAGAAATATCTCAGTATCGGATCTAAACTCCATCCCCATGTCCCTGGGAAATGTATTTCACCTTGTGGGCTGTGCCATTTCAACTGAACAAGCAGATATTTCTCTTAAGTACCTAGATTGAAAAAAGGATTACGATGTTATCAGCTGCATCTTCTTCCCTGGCTGTGTCCTGGAAAGCGTTTCAGATTTAATCCCAAGCAATATCATCTTTGACATCAGCCTGGGCAGAGAGCAGCCAGACTTTCCGGGGCAGATTTGAGAGAACGACATCACATTTGTGATCTCATTGATAACCTGACCTGAACAATCCCATCTCCTGCTTTCTCTGCACCGGGAGCAGCAACTGCAGGCTCAGGGATGTTGAAAGGATTATTCAGGTATTGATCAAAGGAGATTTGGTGCTTGTAGAACAAGCAGGGAATCAGGAGCTGATCTGCATTGCAGTGGCTCTTCCCTGGCTCCCTGCCCCACAGATTATTGCTGCCAATGAACGGAGCTGAGTTTGGAGCCGGGAGTGGGAATGGATGAGGGAGAGGCATGGCTGGAAATCCTTATCCCTGTGAAATCCCCGGGCTCTGCAGGTCAGCCATGAAAGCCAACATCCCAGTTCACTCCTCAGTTTGCTCAGGGGGAAGGGATTTGTTGGATTACCTTTCCCCTTCCGAGCTGTGCTTCGCCTGTCTGACACGGAGACAGCCACAAAGGGTGTCTGCTTCCTCTAAGGACACTTCTGCTCTCTTTGGGTAAACATTTCCCTTCCATTTCTCCTCCTTTACCTCACAGATTGCCCGGGTCTGGGACAAGCTGGAGCCAGCCCCTCGGTGCAGTGGAACCCCGTGCAATTATCCTGTGCAAATCTCTGGGATGGGGCACCGGGTTCAGAGGTGGGAGAATTTGGCCTCCTGCGAACAGGAAATGACTGCAGTGACTCACTGCATTTATTGGGCAGTAAATCACATCAGAGATTCCTCCTCTTTCTCTTCTCCTCCACTCTCCAGCCCGTAGGTTGGGTGGTTTTATCTTCTTGTTTATAGCTTGTGGTTACATTCGCAGTGAAGCAGGAATTGGCCTGGGTTTGGTGCAGGTATTGACCTCCACTGGTGAGGAATTGACCTTTCCATGGGACAGAAAAGGACCCAAGTGCAATCTTCAGCCATGAGAAGTGGATTTTCAAATCTAGCAACCAAACCCCTCGGGATGTGGACACTACGAGGTCTCCAAGGCTTTGTTTTCTTTGTTTAACTGGGAATTTCGTGGTTCTGCTGGCAACCTCAACAGGTACCCGACAGTTTAAAAGAATCCTTTGTTGCTCTCGTTTCAAACTGCTCTCGTGAGTCTTGTTCAGTTAACAGGCACTGCTGGCTGTGAGCTGTTCACCTCCATCCCTGGCTCTTCTGGAGCAATTTTCACTTTGGACCCTCTAATAATGCTGCATCAGGTCCTCTTTTAACCACCGAGGCAGGGCAGGCTCCAGATTACACAGCAAACAAAGGGAGGTCCCAAAAATGACTTTCTAGGATTTCTAGATGCTACTTCAGTCGGTGTCTCCTGGTTCCCACTGGAAACTCCCTATGGACAGAATTATTTAATATTTTACCAGTGAAACCGGGGCTGGGGAAAGTGGTTTTTACCTAAGAGTGCAGAATACTTGTGTTATCTTCCTCAGTTTTAGTGATTTCTGCGTTTTTAAACACACTCTGTGCATCTGTTGTAAGAAAGGGGAGAACATTTCAAGCGTTGAAGGTGTAAGAAAAGAGGATAGGATTGGGTGAGAGTCTTCACTGGCACAAACAGAGCTGAGCTTTTAGGAAAGAAAGGTTTGCACTTTGCAGTTTTTTTTGGTTTTTTTGGTGGTTTTTGTGCTGGGGGGATTTTTTTTCCCCCTTCTTTGTAGACTCCTGATGAACTCCTGATGAATTCCTGATATCCTGATGTAGGAATTCTGATTCCTGCTGTAACATTTTCAGCACAAAGAGCCATTACCCTCTGAAGTTCTTAGTGGGAAAAACCCAACCTGCAATGAGGCGATTTGTGATGAGCAGCTCTGCAAAGCCTCTCTCCGTGTGTGCTGCCCATGGCCTGAGCTCCTTTTCTTTCTTGGGATGGAGGGTAAATCCTCTCTCTCTTCCCTCCTCCCTTGTTCCTACATGTTCCCGTGCACACACCCACTTTAACAGCCTCTGCTGGGGTAGGTGTTTGTCTGGCTCTCCCTTTGGATGCCAGCTCTGAACCCACCCGACTGAAAACCCTCGGTTGCAAAAGGTTTCCTTTATTAAAATCCTCTTTTGCATATTTGGGAGGAGGTGGGTTTGATTTGCACTGATGGGGAAAGGCAGGAGGAGGCTTTCCAGCGACTGATGAGGTGACAAACAAAATATCAGGAGAGGTTTTAATGCTCATCTTTCAAGAGAACTGTGCATATCTGAAGGTGAACATAATCCTGTGTAAATATATCCTGAGCTAAATGGGAGAGGAGTATTTAAAAGGTGGAATAATGAAGTTATTTAGAATTAAGAGCTAGAGTGGGATTTGGGTGGATTTTCCCCTGGGAAGCAGCACAGGGCTGTGGAGGCTCCATTTGCATGGGAAGTGCTGCAATTGAGATGTGACAATTCCGGTGCTGGCGGTGGCAGGGGGTTGTGACATCGCTGCTGGGTTTGTCCCGGGCTGTCGGAGTAAACATCCACCTGGTTAATCACCACGACTGGCGTGGGTCACCCGGGGTGGCTGGGGACAGGCTCCTGTGCTGGGCCACGCTTCCCAAAGAAACAAAACCTCCACGGGGACAGCAGAAAATCCCCGCTGAGGGCACAGAGGGCACAGCTGCCATGAATCCCAGGGTCTCAGAGCTTGGGAAAGCTCCCCAAGGCCAGCGGGTCACAAGCTGTGACCCATCCCCACCTCCAGGGATGGGGCCTGCCAACCTCCCTGGGCAGTTCCTCCTGGAGCCTGGCCACCTTTCGTGGGGAAATTCCTGCTCGTGCCCACCCTGAGCCTCCCCTGGTGTAGCTGGGGCTGCTCCCTCTCCCCCTGTCCCTGTTCCCTGGGGTAAGATCCCAAATCCCCCGCTCGTGTCAGGGAGCTGTGCAGAGCCCCACGCTCCCTCCTGAGCCCCCTTTCCCATTTCCCTCAGGGGTTCTGCAGCCCTTGCGCCCCAAAGGTGATGCTGACAATGTCACTGTCCCTTCCCTGTGATCTCCATCCTTTCCTTTCCAAGAATTACCTGTCCCTGACTCATCCCCCGTGCTGCTCCATGGTTACCTCCAAATGTTTGCCTTGGATCCAGAGCTGCCTGGCCATGGCAGCCGTGGCGTGTTCAGACTATTTTTACCTCCCTGAAATGTTCTGCCGTGAGGAAATTCCTCTTGTGTGGGGCTGCTGGGTTGGCTCTGCCCCCCTCAGAGGGGAACCAAGACATTTTCCAGAGTTTCCACCTCTTCAGAGCAGGACAAGCAAAGCTCTTCTCCCCCGGGACAGAATTTCCTGATTTTTATGCAGCGATCAGATGCAGTTAAATTGTTGACGACTTCTCAGCCGTGTGGTCTTGAATTGCAGGTGGTTAAAAGTGAAGAAATTCTTTTAATCTGCCCAATTTTGGTGCCTTGAGGCACGTGGGGATGGGAATTGGTTTGCTCTTGGTGCAGCCCTGAGAATTATCAGTCTCCACTCGGAATGGTGCGGTTGTGGGCTTGACTTACGGTGGATTTCTGGAAAGATGAGGAAAGAAAAGAACCCTGAGCTGCTGTAGGAGGGGTTTGCCGGTGTTCCACATCTAAACTGCCCCGTCTGAACCGTTCTGTGCAGCAACAGTGACCTCCCCTGGGCAGGAGGATCTGCCAGTGCTGGGTGTCCCTGCTCCGCTGAGCACACAGGGCCAGAGTGGGATTATCCCAAATGGATCTGATCCGCCAATCCCAAATGGAACCGATCACCTCATCCCAAATGGAATTATCACCCAAATGGGACTGTGATCCCCCAATCCCAAAGGATATGCAGCACTTCCCAGCTTTCCAAATAACTCGGGATAAAACCTTTTTATGAATCACTTTTCTGGCAGAGCTTTTTGCCAGTCTGTAACCGCCCAAATATCCAGATAAAAGCTGAAGTTTTTTAGAGGCCTAACGGGAATGGAAAGACAAAAGGGAGAAATCTTATTATTGCTGGAGCATTTTGATCCCTCTTCCTTGGGGTGCTCCTCACTTGAACCCATTTTTCACTAAGGAAGTTTCTTTACTCAGACAAGAAAAAAATATTCAGATGTTGCCCTTATTTTGGGGGATTTTTCTCCTGATTTCTTTGCTGCAGCAAACCTTTAGGAATCATCTGCTGTGGTGTAAAGGCAGCCTGTCTGTGCTTCCTCAGCTGCTCAGCTCTTAGCAGAGCGTGGTTGTTATCCGAGAGCACCTAAAATGTGAGATGGAGAGGAAAATTCATCCCAGGCTGCTTCTGGAGGCAGTGAGGACTCTGCTGAGCTCTGAGAGGAATAATTTCTATATATCAAATACAAGTTCAACAGATATATTCAATATATATTGATATATTATTATATCAAATATATATTCCATTTTATATAGAATGATAATAATTGTTGCGGTGTTGGAGGGGGCTGAGTTTTAGAAATTGCTCCACGTCAGGGAATGGTTGGATTTTCAGTGAGCAGGGAATCCTCTCTCATTTTTCTTGAGCTCTTCGTCCTTCCCCAGCTGAGTCACCCTGGCTGTAGAGGAGATTTCCTCGTTCCTGCAGAGGCAGGATGAATATTCCAGAGAAAAGTGCCCTTCCTCCAGTGCTGGAAATTGCAGAGTGTGCCTCTCCACACGTGTCCTGTTACCTCACTGCCCCTTGGAAAGCGGGATATTTTTATTTTTAGAGACAATTATTTTTAGCAACCAAGGGAGGGAATCCAGTGGTTTCAGATGTTTCATTCTGCTGAGTCCCAGGGCCACAGTCCTGTTAAATTTTAATGGGAATGCTCAGAGTTCCACCTCCCCTGAACAGGGCTCGGGGATGTTTGTTCTTGGCATTATTTTTCATCCTGATGCCTCTAGAAACAAAGTGCATTCAGCTCCTGAGTTCAGAAATGAGTGGGGATGGAGGAACAATGGTTATTTTCCCTCAGGCTGGACTGGCTGCATGGAGGCAGACATGAAAAAAAAAGGGAATTAAACCCCTGGGGCTTCTGGAGGTTTTGCTCTTGAGATGAAAACCAGACGTTTGTGCAGAGGGATTGGCCACATCCATTTGTGCTTGCACTGAAGAGGTCTGAAATGAATGGTAATGTTATATTTGCAAACTCTGAAAGGCACTGATGGTTCAACTTCCAAATAAATAACGTTCAGCTGGGGAGTGCTGCCATCAACTGCAGCTCCAGGGCACCAGGGTGAAGGGATTTCCAAGCTCAGCACTTTCTATTCCTTCTGAAATGCAGAAATTTTTTGGGGTTTCAGCCTTTTTTAGGCTACCTGAAGTGTTTGGGGAATTTCTGTGCTGTTATTTGGGTTGAAGGAGATTGGAGCAGAAAGCACAGGGGGAGAAAATTGCAATAATTAGGTCTGGCTTTTGAGACAGGGTGTAAAATACTCTCATAAAAACAAAACTGAATTTTGTGATGACTGAAAAGCAAAACCAGGTCAAGAAAATCGAGAGGGAGGGAGATAAAATGCTGGTTTTATATCCCAGGTTGTGTCACTAGATGGTGCTGGGAATCAGACCAAAGGAAACCCTCAGCAGCAAAAAACCCACATGGGATTCCAAACAAGCTCAGCAAAAAGGGAAATAGAGGAGAGGGAGTGGAAATTCAATGTTGAAACAAATCTGATGTGTGAGGACTTCCCTGTGGTTTAACATGTGGAGAACATGGCAGAAATGCAATTTTGATGCTTTTTCCTCCTTGCAAAGTCAATGTCTCCAACGTTTGTGTTGCTTTTTGTCAACCCCACTGGGAGCTGGGACCAAAAGGGGCTGGAAGGGACCATGCAAAAAATAGGACTAGTTTAGTTATTTAAAAAAATCAGGGGGGATTTTTTCATCTCCAAGGACTCCTGGAAAGGTGGGATTTCAACGAGAGGATTGCAGAACACACCAGGGCCACGTAGCACAGGAAAAAAAGATTAAAATCCGTTTTGGTGTCCCTGTAGCCCACTGGGTGTGAATTTAATTTCCTCAGCAAAACCGAGGCCTAGTCCTGCCTGAGCAGAGCATCAACTCAGCTTTAGGATGCTCAGGGTTAATGTTTTGGGAGGCAGAGGCACAAAACCACGGCTTTTTTTTTTTCTTTTTTTTTTTTTTCTTTCATTTTTTAAAATATTTGAATANTTTTGGAGTCTGGGCACTTGGGTTTCTCCATGTTCAGTTGGGTGTTTTTCAGGATCATTTATCTGCTTTGTTGTTGCAATACAATGACGTGGCCGGCAGCCAGGCCAAACACGGCCTCCTTCCAGCTCTTGCACAAGAAATGGCTCCCTCACCTTCTCATTCCTGCCCTGACAGCCTCCAGCACTCGGGCTCTGCTCTTCTCTTCGGGGCCTCCAAGAGCTTTGCTTGCTTAACTCCCTTTTTACACGTGGACAAAAATGGGGAATTTGGGCTCCAAACTCCTGAATTTTCACTCTTTCTTTGGCTTTGTTTTGGTTTGTTGAGTTGTTTTTGAGGGTTTTTTTGTGTATGGATTTTATCTTTGGTTTTTTGTTTAAAAATCACCAACTTTTATTGGGGTTTTTGGGGTCTTTTTTTGGATTTTTTTGTTTGTTTGAAGTCCTCTCCCTTCCTTCGTGCCCTGCCGGTGCCAAGGGGGTTGAGCAGTGCTCATTAATCACTTTTCTCTCCTCTTCTGCCCAGTCTCAGAGCTGGTGCTGATGTGGTGGAGAGTGTCACGTCAGGACAGAAGGATTTTATTTGATCCCATGGCTGTCTCTGGCCTGGATTCAGGGCAGCACTTAAATCAGGAATTTCAGGGCTGACATTAACCACGAGCTTGTGCAGTCTGAACTGGGGCCCTCGCACCTTTTTGTTCCTGGGAGTCAAATATTCCATTTAATTTCCATGGAATTCCTGAAAATCTGAGCACTTGACAGGGACCCAGGTCTGGTAGGAGCAAAAGTTTTGGTGATTCTCCACTGGATCACCCCACAGAGAGGGGAGAAAAATTGTATATAAGCTCCAAGGTGCCTGGATTAAAGCAGGACTTCCACAGTGAGCTGTGAGGGAAATATTTCAATTATTCACAATTTTATTTCTGTATAATTCAGTCCCTTGGTGCTGAATTTCTTCTTTGAAGGGGTTTTGAACCACTTGTAATAATCACTGAGGGTATTTGCCAGAAACTTGATGTTTCTACAGCCAAACCCTCAGCAAACCACTCACCCCAAAACAAAAAAAAAAAATTAAAAAATCCATATAAGCAATGTTCCTAAATACCTGTGTGTCAGGGAGCCAGAATAAAACCAGAATTAAGAGGGGCCAAATTGCAACTGCTCTGTATTACCTGCATGCATGAACATTTGCTTATTTGGGGTTAATAATTAAAGCCATCCACAAGTGGGGAGCAGAAAATAAAGGCCCTAAATCCACTTTAGTCGCCTGAAAGTCACAAACAACAATGGGGTTTAATCTGGGGTCAGGTTTCGGAGCCCTTTTCCCATTACACCCAGATTCTTTTTCACTGCCAGTGGCCTCCATCCAAATTCTTTCAGCATCAGGGAAACGACTCCCACTGAGGCCAGTTAATTCATGGCTGCAGAAAAATGGGCAGAAATTGTTTTATTGAGGCATCAAAATGCTGTTTATTCCATGGGGGGGAGCAGAAAGAAGGCACAAAAAATAAGGGTTTGTTAAATTTGTGCTGCAGGTGGGGAAAACCAGGTGAGGGTTCCCCAAATCTGCTCCTTCAGGGATGGGAGAAGTCAGGATTGTTGTCATGGTTGTGAAATTATTGCATTCTGCCTGAAAAAGGAGTGAAAATATTTCATTCTTTATCCTCGACCTCAAGTAGTCGCTTGGAATGGGAAGATAATTATGATTTCAAGAAATACACAAAGCAAACCCCAGAATCATTTTCACTAGCAATGGAATTTAATGGGATTCTGGCTGGTCTGAGAGGATGCAGGGGAAAAAAAAAATTAATCCCTGCTCTTATGGTCAATATTCAAATTAATGATACCCCAAATTAACTCCTAATTCTGAAATTTGATCTTTGCTGGTTTCTGCATAATAATTCTGAATAAGGGCAGAACCCTGCAAAACAACCCTGTAAAACTTCCGAGCTTGCTGAGCTATTTTATTTGTTAAATGTTGTGTATTTTATTGGCTTTTTGGTTTTCTTTGGTAATTGTGACAGCTGGTATTTACCTCAAAATAAGGAAGTACATCCTGTTAATCAGCGAGGCTGAGAAATGTATTCAGAGGCATTAAATTCCTTTGTAGGGGGAGAAATGAATCTCCAAGAGTTGTGTGTGCCCAGCCCTGTTGTGACAGAATTTTAAAAGCCAGGGCTTTGTTTCATTGAGCTGAGGCATAAAATTTAAGGAGAAACATCTCACTAAAGCCACATGGCTGCTCTGGAACGGATATATTTTAGAGAAAAGTGTTTATTTGCTACAGGAGAGACTTCCCTGGGATTATTCTCACTTTTGTTTGCTTGAACCATGAAGAGATAAATCTGCCAGCTTTTGAGGATCAGCCTCTCTGCCCAAACCAGTCCAACCTGGGCTTTGCTTGGGTTGGTTTCTTGCCACGTGTTTGTTTTGGTTTTATTTTTTAATTATTATTATTCTTCTCGAGCGCTCGGTTCCCATGAAAGTGCCAACATCTTCTTCTCCCCCCCCCCTCCTCCTCCTTGTTGGGAGTTAATATTTCATTAGCATAAATCATTTTTGGAGTCTGACCTAATTTCTCCATGGCTGCAAACTTGCATCTCATCCTTCCCTGCTGGGGAAATTCAGCAGCACTTCCTTCTCTTGTAGCTGCTCTCCCTAAAATTCCTGCCCCTAAAAGCTTTAACTCTTTAACATCAGAGATTTAACCTTTTTTTTAAGCAAAATCCTTTTACCTGAGGCACAGGAAAATGGGAACGCACTCCCAAAAACCTGAGATTTTTAGGGCTGGCCAGAGGATGGAAATACCCACCAAAAAAACAAAACAAAAAACAACAACAACAAAAAAGGTTTAATTCTTATTTTAAAAAGTTCATAACTCTCATTTCAAACCACAGACAGAGCTGTTAAAATTAAGGAATCACTGATTCCTTTGCTAACTGAGCCATGACAGGGAATCGGTGCTGAATTCCTGCAGCAAGCAGCATCTTGTTCCCAAAAAAATGACATTTATCATTTAGCTGGGGTGAAAGATGATGCAATTTTCTAGGATATGCAACTGGCTGAGTTTGGGTAGGGAAATGAGAAAAATGCAAAAACCACAGGTGTTGCTTGGAATTTGCTCCTCTTTATCCAGGGTTAAGAGGCTAATGGAAAACACAGCCTCACACAAGGGGGATCTTGGGCTAAAAAATAACCAAAAAAAAAGGAAAAAATTTAAATATTTACTCAGTGAGAGAAATGCCAATTGCCAGATTAAATATGCAGGTTCTTTGTTATCATTCCTGTGACTCCAGGACAGAAAATGCGAGCTGAAGGAGGAGCAAACACCTGGGACGAGCTCTCCACCTGTGCAAAGCCAGGAGGGACTTGCCCAGTGACCCCCAGGAGCACTGGGACCATTTCCAGCTTTGGCCTGGTCCAGGAACGGCAAGTCCAGTTTTTTGTGGGATTTATACCTAAAAACCCCAATTTTCCAGTCTTCAGCGTGAGCTCCAGTGGGTGGTGGATGCTCCAAATTTTGTGCTGGATGGGATTTTCTGGAGGAAAAATTTGGATCTGTGGCTGCTGTTCAGTCTCTGGGTAATTCACAAGTTCTCAAACCCTGAAAGGGGAAGAACCAGCTGAGAAGAACCCTCAATTTTTTAA
The DNA here is from genome assembly GCA_013396955.1 of Regulus satrapa. Lineage (NCBI taxonomy): Eukaryota > Metazoa > Chordata > Aves > Passeriformes > Regulidae > Regulus > Regulus satrapa. Next base: position 6,497 of record VWZN01003840.1, on the reverse strand, counting down.
ATTATTTTTTTTTCTGATTTGTTTTCCCCTAAATCCCCTACTTTTGATGTAGAAATAATAATTTTTGGTATCTTTTTTCCTCAGCAGACCACGGTGTCCTGGTGCTGGGAGGTGTCACCTGAGGGGGTGACAGCTTTTCATGACTCTGCATTCACGTAAATCATCTTTAGAGTGAAACTGCTGCTTGGTGGAACCACATTTTAATTTGCATTTCCTCTCCATAAAGAGAAAGGAAATTATTGAGTCAGCAGAACTCACTGAAGGCACTGATCCATTGGTTGAGGTCCAAACCTACTCCAATTTTCAGATTTAAGAACAGTTTTCCTGTGGCCTTTAAGTGCCAGGGTGGGAGCTTCCATTTCCAGGGATGGCCAATTCTGACCATCTCATTCCTCACAGGATTGAATTTTAAAGAATCTCGTGGAAAACGAGGCTTATTCCCTGTTCTGGAGGATGGAAAATTTTTCTGCCTTAAAAAAACCAAAATTACCTGAGTCCTCAGAGAGTGGGGAACAGCAATTGTGGGCAGAGAGGATTTCAGTTGGTTTGATCTCTGTTGAACCACGGGATCATAAAGGCTGGAGAAGAC
>VWZN01003839.1:167279-183394 GCA_013396955.1 Regulus satrapa | reverse complement strand
TCCAGCGCCCGTCCCGACTGCCTCAGTTTCCCCGCTCGCCCGCGGAGCGCGGGGAAATGCCGGCTGGGATGTCACTGTCGTGGGGGTCGGTGCCTACTGGATCTCCCTGCGTCCCCTCCCTGTCTCCACCTGTCCTAAATGCTCAAGGGGTACGAGGGGGGCACCCGCTTTCCAGAAAGTGAACCCCCAAAATTCAACATCCATGTTCGTCTTCGCCTTCTCTCTGCCCGCTCCCAAACTTGCGTGCTGCAGGCAGGCAGGGGTTAATCCTGGTGCTGGTATGAGTGGGGGGGTCCCCCGCCCTTCCCCCTCCCTCCAGCCCCTTTAAATATAATTTGTTAACGTTGGGACTTGTATTAATTAAAGCAGCAGCCGCTGCAGCCTGTGACCTGGGGGCCTGTCACCGTGAAATCAAGTTTAAATCCAGATTTAAAGGGGGAAGAGAGCTGGGGGGAGCGCTGTATCCTCCTAAGAAGTGTGACAGTGACAGCTTCTTGCCGGTCCCTGGCCCTCCTAAGCCCTGGGTGGAGCAAGAGGCAGAAGGACCTTCCCTCTACTCTCTGGAGCCCCTGCCTCAGTTTCCCTGCAGTGCAATCTGGAGAAAGACCATAACATCGCCCCCATCCCGGGATGCCCTGGGAAAAGATGGCAGATGCTGTGTCAGGCTCAGGACACGCAGGGAACAAAGTCATTGCAGTGCTCGGGGTAGGAGCTCCTGGGGTTGAGGACGGTGGTAGCTGCATCCCGGTCTTCATCTTTTGTCAGCCAGGACTTGCCTGACAGTGGGAATGAGTGCAGGAAGCTGGGAAGAAGATTTTTCCTCCTGCGTAGGGGTTTTGGAGGGATGCACTCCCTTTGTCTCTCTTCTTCGCTCCACCTCGACTCTCCCTATTGGAGTCACTGTGGATTTGCACTGGGGCATATTCATAGACTGCCCATGAAAGTGGTGGGATGGGTATGAAGACCCTTGGGAAGCTGGAGAAAGCAGCAGCGTGATCCTGACAGTTCTCCCTCTCCCCTGAGCAAGCTGTAATTCAGCAGAGACGCTGGGGCTGAGCTGGGTGAGCGCTGAGCTGGGGAGCTCATCCCCTGACAGCTGCCTCTGTCCGTGTACCTGCACCAGGCTTGCAGGGTTTGAGGCAACAGAGGGGGAGTAACCCTTCTCCCCAAGCCCTGGCAGCTGCAGTCCTTCCTCCAGCATCCTCCTCCAAGTCTTGTTTCTGTAATCAAAGTTCAAAGGGCTTTGAGCTCCTTGCTCTCCCAGGGAACAGGGAGAGAGACCTTCCTGGGGAGAGCTCCCAGCAGGGACCAGGCTCTCCTGAACAAGCAGCGGGGTGGTGCTGAGCTCCTGGTGGACTGTGCTGCAAGATACTGGATGCTGTTGGGTGCCCAACTGTCTACTGCTTGCTTTGTGGGTCTTCCACTTGGACACTGTTCATCCCAGAGCCCTTCAAGCCATTCCCTGAAGCTGGCCAAACATTTCCTACTGTCTCCTTTTCTAGATTTGTCTGTCATACGTACCTCCAGTATTAGCTCCAGGCGTCTCTTTCTGGACATGCTTTGTCTCCCCACATCCCACATCCCACATCCCACCTCCACACACTCCATCTCCTTCCCCATTTCCCCAGGTAACATCTCCATTTGTATGAGTACCTGTACCCCTGCCATGGACCATGTGCCTCTCCTTGCACCATCCGTTTGCTGCTCTCCATGCTTCTGTGGCCACAGCCATTTGGTTCAGTGGGGCTAGGATGTGACAGTGGACTTGGGATTGTAGCCGGGAGCTTGAGGATAGCTGGCACAGTACTTGGCTCCGTATTTCACAGTTGAGCTGAAAAGAAAAGGTTGATCACTCGCTTTATCTCCCTTGCAAGGACCAGCAGTGTTGGGGGGTACAGGAGATGCAGGGAGCCAGCAACAGGGATGGAGCCAGACCTGGAATGGGCCTCCTGCTCCAGGGTCTCTCAATTCTCCTGGGGGGAAACCCATGCTTTCTGTGAAAGGCGAGTTGGGGCAGTGTGTGCTGAGAGTCTGCAGTGCATGGCCAGTGTGGGAGATCACACACAGAGAGTGTGCAGTCCTGGGAGATGCTGGGCTCCAGAGGAAGGACGGCCAGATCTGACTGGCCTTGGGCAAAGGCTGCCATGGTGTACTGTACAGTGTCCACTGCTGTTGGAGGGGACTGCAGCCCCAGTGCTGCTGGTTTTCTCTGCCTGGATTAGCTGCCATCGAGCACAGGGTTTTTCCAGCCTTCCCTAGAGGCAATGGGCACAGCGTAGACTGAGCAGCATCTCCCTTCCCCTGTGTGTCCCCTACAGTCTTTGCCCCTTCTCCAAATGTAAAACCGAGTGGTTGACACATTGCTCTGAGCTCAAGGGTGTCCTTTTCCCTCCCAGCTCCTGCTCCAACGAGATCCTGGGCCTGAAGCTGCCATCAGAGCCGGTGTTGAATGCCAACACGGTGTGCCTGACCCTGCCGGGGCTGACGCGGCGGCAGCTGGAGGTGTGTGTTCGCCACCCTGACGTCACCGCCTCGGCCATCCAGGGGATCCAGATTGCCATCCATGAGTGCCAGCACCAGTTCCGGGACCAGCGCTGGAATTGCTCCAGCCTTGAGACCAAGAACAAGATTCCATATGAGAGCATCATCTTCAGCAGAGGTAAGGGTTGGATGGTTCCCCTTCTGTCCCACTATTCCAGCCCTCATTGGTTCCCCCTGTTCCCCTCTTCAGTGTCCCCATGGACAAAGGCAGAGAAATTTTACGATCTGCCAGACAAAGGAGCACTGCACCTTGGCAAAGCTGCTCCTGCACTGGCCCTCGCTCCCTCACTCGTCCTGAGCTGCTCCTCCCTGACCAACTCTAGCTGCTCACAAGGCTCTTTCCAGGCCCTCCTGCTTTCTGGCATTTTCTCCCCGTATGGTGTAGGCTGGTGTTGGGAGCAGTGCCATCCATGGGTGTGCAGCATAGTTGGTGGGTCTGAAGGTGGATGCCATGCTCTGGGATTTGGTCTGGTGGATACAGTCTGGGCATCTTGGGGATACAGTCCTGCTCTGGGGATGGTGTTTTAGTGTGATGAGCTGAAATGCCCCTAACTGGTGGGACCTAGCTCTGTGAGCCTGTCACCGTGGTGTTCTGCCCTTGTGTTGGCTTTCCAGTGCAGAGGGCTAAGGGGGCTGTTTTGATGGCAGAGGGGACAGGGATACAGACTGTCCTGGGAACTCCCTGGCCCACAGAGCCCCAAGCTGCGCTGCTGAGAGAACTCTCCTACCTCTCCACGTTCTACCAAGGATCCTGATGCCAGGATCTCATCTCCCTTGAAGTCATGCCTGGCTCTGCCTGGCTCAGAGCCTCCATGGTTGATGCTCTCTTCCTCAGGACCAAACTCTGGGTGTGCAGAGGAGCTGGCCAGCATGGTGCAGGTTAGGGTCATGACTTGATGAGATCTTCTAGAGGACTTAAATGTATCTTTTCACTTGAGCAGCCTTTCTTGGAGCCTGTGCCTCAGCATGTTTCTAAGTGCCCATTGCTGCAGACCATGGCCAGGAAGGACGATATGGTGTCAGTGGCCAGCAGTCAGGGTGCTGAGGGCAGGCCAGGTGCCCAGCACACATACCAACCCCCCAGCTCCCAAGAAAAGTGAAAACTACCTAAAAAACTGCACACATACCCACTTTGTGAGCCTCTCAGCCTGATGCCCAGCAGAGAGTTGCAACCATCCACTCTTCTTCAAACGTATTTCCATACCCTACATCTTCTTTCCCTGCGACTATGAGGAGAATCTCAAAGAGGAAAGGTTGGCAGCTTAAGGCTGACATGTCATTGAGGGGCTGTGGTGGCAGGAGCCCACAGGCAGCTGTAGCAAGTGGATAGAAGGCTGGAGAGGAGATCACAAAAGTGTTTTGATGTCCAAAGGTCCCTAATGTCCAGGGCGGCCTGGACAGCCTCACTGGATGGAATGATACATTGGAGCATGTGTGGCATCAAGGCTGTGGTCCTGCCATGGAGCAGCCCTGGTTCCTCTCCAGGCTCTCTTAGTGCCTGGAGAAGGGCAGTCTTTTCCCTCTGTGAGCAGTGCCCAGGTTAGGGCCTGGCAGGAAGGGTGGGGACTGTCAGCCCTGATAAGCATCGAGGTATTTCCAGGTCCTCTGAGGAATGCGGTTCACTTCTAGTCTCCTCGGGCGCCAGGAGACACCGACTTGCTGGCTCAAGTTGCTCACACACCCAGACAAGCCTCCTTGCTCCAGGTCCCACCAGGCTGGGTGATAAGCACCAGCATCAGAGAGCATTGACCTGCATCCTTCCCTCAGCCCAACTTGTCTGCTGGTGGCCCCAGTGACTTGCACCTCACTTCTGTCTCAGATGCTTTTGCAGCTCTTCCTGCTGTCAGGGCTGTTACCAATGGATGTGGGGACTTCCACAGACCCTGGACTCCTGCCCCTGTCTTGAGCTCTTGGATATTGCTCAGCCCAGGCTCTCAGCATTGGTGGGGTCCCATTCTCTGGAATGGAGACACAACATCCAGCAGCAGGGCAGGATGGAGGTAGGGCTGGAGCATCAAAGCAGGCAGGCACCTCACAGCACTCCTGTTTTGGCAGCAGAGGTTGCAGGACGAGCCCCGAGCACCCAAGCGATCTCATGTATTTGCTTGGAACCATTCTGGCACGGAGCAAGTCTTGAGGCTGGAGCCCTGGCCCACTTTGAACCCAATCATGCGCCCCAATGACAGCGCCGAAGCTCTGAGCTTTGCCTTCCGTCTGTTACAGGCACAGCCATCAGAGAGGGGATGCATCTCAGAAGCTGAGGAGAGGCGAGCGGTAGAGTGAGGGGTGCAGGCTCCATGCCGCAGACTTTAATGCATCTGACCTCTGGGGACCAGGTCTCTGCTCTGCGCCCTGCCCCTTCCTTGCCGTGCCTGGGAACGCAACGTGCTTGTAGGATCATTGTTTGTAACCCGAAGTGACAGACCCCTTTAATCTTTCATTCCTTTTCCCACTTCTTCTGCCATCAGTTCAGCCATGCATGAATCTCACTTTAAATTATTTGTAGCTGGCTTCTTCCTCCCGCTCTCCCTGCTCGGCTCCGCTCCCCAACTCTGTCCTGTCCTCCTGCATCTCTCACAGCTTCTCCAGTTGTGGGCAGGAGCTGGACAGGATGCAACACTGCTCCAAGCTGTCCCATGGTGCCCGTCCCACACTCTGCCCAGTATCCAGGCACTCAGCGGAGACAGGGACTTCTTCCCCTGGGGACAAACAAGATGACAATGGCAAATGAGTGCCCATCTCCTCATCCTGCTGAGCTGATCCCAGAGTGCAAGCCCTGGGGAGACAGAAGGGAGAGGCTTCAAATCAGACAGGGCTGGGAGTCTGGGGTGGCTTCAGAGCAGCATAGCTGGAGACAGGGATGCTGACAACATCCTGGGCAGAGCACAGACCTGGGAGAGGCTGCCATCCCTGGGGCATGGGAAACAATGGCTGTGAGGCACAGCAGCAGGTCAGTGGAGGGCAAGGGGGGTGCCCAGGAATTTACCATCCCTGCTCTCACAGAGCCACTGGATTTTTTTGAGACACCACCATGGTCTGTGGGTTTTTCTGATCTGATCTTTTGATGCTGCATCCTTGGGGTATGAGATGTCCTTTGTACCCTCCAGCTGAGTCTCCAGTGCCATCTGCATCCCCCATCCTCCTTGCCCCATGTCCTCTCCATGTTAAGCCAGGCTCAATTGTGCTATTGCAAATCCTTCTCCAGTCTTCCCTGGCTCCCCAGCTGGCTGCCTATGTGCTCACCACCTTCCTGCCCATTCTCTGGCACTGTCACTTCTACCAGGACTCTCCAGTGCTGCCCCATGTCCCATCTTTTTCTGCTGTACCTCCCTCTCCCTCCATGTGCTCACCTGGCTGACAGAGACGTCCTCTGCTGGCCTCAGGAGAAGTAGGGGGATGGAGCAGTGAGGTGGAGGCAGGTGGCTGCATCTACACCAGCAGTGGAAATAGGTCCTCTGCTCCTGCTCCAAGGGTGAGCAGCACAGTTGTGTTCACCTCACTGGAGAGGTCTGTTGTCCTGGTGTATTGTCCCACCACAGCATCTGTGGGCCAGGCACTGTGTGGCTTGGCTGGGCTGACCCCCGCCTGGTTGCCTGACAAAAGCCAAGCTGCAGACAGTGGTGGGTCACTGAGCCTTGGTCCTTGTCCCGTACGAGTGCACCCATGGGTGGGTACAATGCTGTCAGCGCTGGGACTGTCTGGCTGCTGGGCAGGGGGTGTTTGAGGTGTGCTATGAGACCAAATATTCCCCTTTGCTCATCCCAACAACAACCCTGTCTACATGGAGCTCTGAACAAATAAGGATCCCCCCATGGAGAGGCTGAATGTTCTTGAAGGCCTTCAAAGGCTCATGGTTGGAGGAGGCATGATTCTGGAGTGCAGTATCTCTTGGTTCCTGCAGCCTTTGGAGAGATGGGTGATCCTTCCATGCCCTGTGAAGGGGGCACGGACCTTAGAAGGGCTCACTGGTGACAAGGGGTCTGCATGGCCTTGGCCAGATCTTGATTTCTTCCAGCAGGGAGGGGGGAACTCCCTGTAAGGATGGAAACACCAGGTGCTGGGGCCCAGCCAGCTGTGAAACGGAGCTTGGGGAAGCTTTGCTGTGTGCTGAGGGAGGCAGGTGCTGTTACAGCTATCCAGGGAGATGCTGCCAAGCTCGGGACCCCGGCACCCAGCTCTGCAGAGCCCCAGCCAAGCTCCGGTGCCCGCAGACCGCAGCGCCTGGCCTGGCGCACCTGCAGCTGGGCTGCTGGCAGGGTTTTGTGCACCCCCAGGCAAACCAAGGGCTTTGCCCACCTGGGCCTGAAGCACATGCGGGCGCTGTGGATGCTTGGCTTCATCCCTGTGGGTTCCCCCATGCCCTGGACCTTCTCCCCACTGCTGGTGCAAGTGAGACCCTGGGGCCAGGCAGGGTTCCTGGCCACGCGGGGCTGAGCTGGGCTCCCTGCAGCCTGCACAGCAGCAAGGGCTGCTCTCTCAGAGTGCCGTGGGCGGACAAGGAGCGAAGGCTGCGGGCTGTCCCTGGCACGCTCAAGAAGGTGCAGAGAGGCAAGTTGGGATCTGCAAGGAGGCATTTAGCGCCTGGTGCTGGGCCAGACCCTGGCAGGTTCACCTGCAGTTTAATTAGGGAGAGGGGAGGGGAGGGAGCGGGGCTGGGGGAGAGGCAGCGTGTCAGGACTGGCCGTCTCAGCAGGCCTTGCAGGAGGTGGTGGGAGAAGTTCTCCTCTGCCTTATATCAGGGTTGGGGCAGTGTGCCCACAGCTCCTGGCAGCTACACCCTGCTCCTGGGTGGGTATTGCCATGAAGGGGGCAGCTGAGCATCCCTGGGGTATCCTAGGGTGGGCCTACATGAGGCTGTCTCTCTGGCTCCCTCAATGCCACCCAGGCATTGCAGCGATAGGTACTGGGAGAGAGTTGCTGCCCGGATGGGATGGTGAGCAGTGGGAGGAAGGCCATGACTCCAGCTCTCCCTGGTCTACAGGCTGTAGAGCCAGGAGCTGTGCCTGAGCTGTAGCCTTCATCACACACCTGCCTGAAAGATGGAGGAACTGCAGCATCTGTGGTGGAGCCAGTGCTGCTGGCGCTTGGGGTCTTGCTAAATGACCCCCCATTTCATAGGCACACCTTGACAGGGAAAACTGCTTTGGGATTTGACCTGAGGAAGAGATTTCAGACCTGTTCTCCTTGCTAGTGTGGTCTTCAAGTACACAGCAGGCTGGAAGCCAGTGGGGGTGTCAGGATTGTGTCCTCCATTCCCTCTTCCCTGCAGGATGCAATGCTTCTTGTACCTCCCACAGCTACACGTCTTCTGTTGTCTCTGGAGGGTTATGGTGACTCAAAAATCACTGCTGAGGTCTTAGGTGGCTGGGGTAGCTGGAGGGCCAAAGGGGTCAGGGCTGGCCACCACTCTCAGCTGTGGTTTCTGGAAGCTTCCACCCTTGCTGAGCCCACAAGGCAGGTGGCTGTTGCAGCCATGATGCTCATTGCTTTGCTTCTATCCTCTGTCTCCATTGTGGCTGGCATAGAACAAGGAATGTAAACTGGACCTCCCAGCACAACCGCAGTGGCGTGGCTGCTGTGATCCCAATGCTGCCCTGACCCCCTCCTCCCCTGTGCTCCCAGCTCTCCATGAGAGCAGGTGAGGGAAGCAGGGCAGAAGGCAGGGAAGGATGGTGGGGTCAGGCACAGTGATACTGAGCGGGGAAAGGACCATGATGAGATGGGAACAAGGCTTCCCGAATGCTGTCATGTAATGTCCTGGGGACCGGTGTGTTCCCTGCCCATAGCCTGGGGAATGGCAGCTCCAGGGACAAGGACCCGTACCTCATCCATCAGCTCACGTGTACCTGGAGAACACTAGAGGAAGAAGGAGGACTGGGGCTTTAATCCACGGGTTTCCCAGCCATGGAGGGTGCCCAATCAACCTGACCTCTTTACCTGTAAGGACACGGGCTTGCTAGACGGACTGGGTGGGGTAGAGCTTGTGTCTGGGCTCCAGAAGGGATTTTAAGGAGATGCCACACCAGAAATTACTTTTTAGGCTGGAGAAATGTGCAAGAAAGAGGCAGGGCTGAGAGGAGGGTGTTGTGCTGGGCGAAGGGTTTGCTGCCCCTGTCCCCAGGCACTGGCTGTGCGAGGAGCTGGGGATGCCCAGCAGGGTGACAGCGATGAATTGGGCTGTGCTGAGGTTTGGCAAATGAAGGGCTGAAGCTGGCCCAGATGGTGGGATCAGAGAACTGACACAGGGAGGATTGGAGAATCCAGGAGACCTTTCTGTGCTGGTTCTCCATCCTCCATTGCTGACCTGGGGACTGAAGTTCTCCAGATGTGGGCCTTCATGCTCCAGCAGCACTGTGGGTGTGTTGCAGGCACTGCCTGCCAGCACTCTCCCTGGGGAGGCTGCACGGCACAGTGTACGCACCAGCAGCCCCATTACCTGCCCGCTGAAAAATGTTGTTCAACTTGTGCATGGAAAGAGGCAGGCTGAGAGCAAGCTTGTCCCACACCAAGGGGAAGCTGGGAGAGGCTCCTTCTGGCTTTTAAGCAGCGCCTCGTTAATTTTTTAAATGCACCAGTGTCAAATTAACACACAAAAGAGCAGCACGACTTTAAATGCAGGTTTCCGGGCTGCATTTCATTTTCCTTTAATAAGATCATAGCGTTTGCTCAGCGGGCGGCAGCGAACCGCGAAGGAGACATGCGTGATGAGGAGCACTGCCAAGGACAGGCAACAGCAGCGCTTGCACTCTCACCTCTCCTGACTCTGTGGCACAGCCAGGGAGCTGGCAGAGCTTTGAGGTGCTCACCCAAGACCCCCGTTTGGTGGCATGTCTGGTCTGGTCAAGAAAACCTGTTGTCTGTCCAGCTGTGTCAAAGCCAGGGCCAATCAAACTGCTCGTGTCCAAAAGAAGCAGAGAGGCTGGGAACTCCAGCTATTTATTTATTCACATGTGACACCACGGAGCAAAAACTGGCTCTCCCTCCATCGTCGCCTCATGCTGGGGCCAGTCACTGTGCACCAAAGCAAAGGGCACTGCAGACTCCCTGCCTGACCTGGGAACTGCAAACAAAAATATTACTTTGCATTTCAAATAAATTAGAAACTCCCAGGGAGGAGAGAGTCCTCACCTGGCTTCAGTGAAGCTAAGAGATTCTCAGGCAGCGGCTGCTCACAGCCACATGGAACCCCTTCTGTGAGACCTGTCCCTGTCCCCATCTGCCCTGTCCCCAGCTAATGACACTTGTGGATGTCCTCACTGCCTGGCGTTTAACGACAACCAGCTGCTGGCTCTGGCAGTGCACGGTGTGGTCACGGCATGCTCTCACTGACTAGGGATGCTGATTTTTTTCCAATGTGGTATCACATTTAGAGCTTCTTGTGGGACCTGGCTGGGTTCAGGGTGGGAAGGGATATGGGCAGATGAATGGGGCTGGACAGGCAGTGCAGCCTGTTTCTTTTTACTTTGTGCCTAATCTGCACCCTGTGAGTAAGCAAAAGTGGCCCATTTTTCAGCAGAAATGTCTCTCGGCCAGAGTTATATTTAGTTTAGTAGGAAACTCTGAGTGGACAGGGGAGGAGGGATTGCCTTTCCCATCCGAGCACTGCTGCTGATGCCTGAGCAGTGCTGTGGTGGCATCTCCTGGAGTGATGTGAGAGCAGGGTGGTGGTGGAAGCCGGGGTCCCAGCTAGGGCAGGGCTGGTGGGGATGGGGCTGGAGAGCAGCGAGCGGTGATCCGCTCATGGCCTAGGTGGGAGCTGGCGCATCAGGAAACAAGCAAGACAACCAGCTGAACCTCCAATGATGAACTCATCCAGCCCACCCCGAGGGTCCTGGCCCCCAGGCTGAGCCCCGCTCTCTCCTTCCTTGCAGGCTTTCGGGAGAGCGCCTTTGCCTACGCCATAGCGGCCGCCGGCGTGGTGCACGCCGTGTCCAACGCCTGCGCTCTCGGGAAGCTGCAGGCCTGCGGCTGCGACCAGAAGCGCCGTGGCGATGAGGAGGCTTTCCGGCGCAAGCTGCACCGTCTCCAGCTGGAAGCCATGAACCGTGGCAAAGGCATGGTGCACGGGGTGCACATGGAGCACATGCCAGCAGAGACCCCTGGCCTGCAGGACTCCTGGGAATGGGGAGGGTGCAGCCCTGATGTGGACTATGGGGAGAAGTTCTCCAAGGATTTCCTTGATTCCCGGGAAACCTACAGGGATATTCACTCCCGTATGCGGCTGCACAACAACCGCGTGGGCCGGCAGGTGAGTTGGGGCACTGGTAGCGGGGAGGCGATGGGGGGAACGGGGTCCCCAGGACTTGTGAGGGACTCATGCTGGCTGCTGTGGAACCGTTTGTGAGTCTGGGATTGCTCCCAAGGTGCCCCCTCTTCCCCAGTCTTGCCCACAGCAAAGGCAGAGATGCCCTTAGCAGGACAGGGCTGCAAGGATATGCCGGTCAAACACCTGCTGGGAACGGTACCTCTGAGCATTGCTGCTATGGCTTTGCCAAGGGACGCTGTCCCAGGCCACTGTCACCTGTCTCAGCTGCTGCAGTAGTGCTGCTGGGGTGGCACAGTGATGATTCTGGCTCTTGCCTCTCAGGAAATGGATGAACTGGTGTTGGGCAGCTGCAGTGGGAGGATGCCAAAGACAGGGAGGAGAAAGTCACTGGCATCATGAGGACACAGCACAGATTCTGCAACACCCAGCCAGGCATCTGCCTCCAGAAAGGGAGGCAGTGCCCTGAGGAGGCAGATGTGAATGAGACTGAGTTAGGCAGTGGGCTCCTATACCAGCTGGGAAGCACAGCATGCCCTTGGGAGCAGAGGTGACAGCCCACGGCCTTGTCCCCCATCTCTAACAGTGTGCTGGAGCCTGTCCAGGCAAGCAGGACAGCCTCCCCTCCATTCTTATGATGTCAGGTCTCGTTAAAGGTACTAATTAGTAGCTCACTCTGTCTGGAAGCTGAGTTTTAAAAGCAGCCTGACACTGGAGACAAGAAGCATGCAGGCAGGAGGGGCTGGGAGGGTGGCTGTGTTTCTCTGCCTGCTTTTGCTCACAGCAGGTGCCCGATAGATCACAGCCATGGAATCCAACAGGACACATGTCCCCAAGACCCCAGCCACATGCTGCCAGGGCAGTGCCAAGGGATGTGTAGTGGCAGCAGGAATAAATAATTGAAGGTCAGAGTTCCACAGGGAATGTTCCTTGGGATGGCTCAGACATTTGGATGTGCCTCTTGCTTTGAGCATGTTTGAAGCCAGCTGTGAGGTGAGGATGCTGCAGAGCAGGACCTTAATGTGTGACTTTCCCTGATGCTGGAGATGAGCTTTATCACCCTGGAGAAGCCACCCCAATTTGGCCAAGCTGTAAATGCCTGGGGAATACCAAAGCTTTTGATTTGTTTGGCTTTGTTTGCTTGTGTGTGATGAAAGCTCACTCAGTGTTAGGAAGCTAAATCCTCTGCAGGCTGCTCTGGGCCATTATGGGCAAGACCCCCATCCCAGTTCTGACCGCAGGACTCGTCCTGATTCCCCTCCACCTCTCCATGCCCTGGATCTCTGGGACTCTTGGCAGTGCTCAGAAACCTGTGGTCTGTGTTCCCTGTTTCCCAAGGGAAACCTCACAGCCTACAGAAGGAAGGGAAGGTGAGAGAGGAATATTTGCTGTGGCAGTATGTCACGAAAACATTTCCCATGGGATCAGTAACAGTGAAAATGCCTGGGATCTGCTTGTCCCCGAGGGCAGGCAGGCACGGGACTGGAAATGTCAGCTCTTGGTGGCTTTAGAGACAAGATCTGGACTGATGAAAGAAGCCTGGGAGCTAGAAGAAAAGGCAGAAGGAGACTAAAGGAATAAAGGAAGGAACGGTACCTGTGTAGGTGAGGAAACAATGCCTGGACAGGCTGCCCAGCTCAGGGACCTTGTTGAGATGAGGCTGTGAGCCCATGCGTGATGGCTGTGGGTGCCAGGCACTGGAACAAGGAGAAGATGCTGTGCCTGGTCTATGTTGGTGCCGTGCTTATTGCCAGAGCTGATCCTGACCGCCCCACTGGGGATGGGTTCTCCAACTCCCCACCTGCTCTTTTAACAATGCTGCGGGTCCCACCCAAGGCCCACTTATTACTAGGAGCAATTTTCTTGCTGTAATAAGGAACAATCTCCTGGGATTTCTCAGGAAAGGAATGGCTGTGCTGATGGCAGCAGCTCTGTGGTCCTCCCCTCTAAGTCCTGAGGCTTAAACCTCTTTAGCAGAGCAGTGATGTGGACGTGCACGCCTCGTGCACGCACCCTGCCATGCACCATCCCTCTCCGTGCACCAAGCAGCTGCAGCACCCAGAGCTCTCCAGCATCTCAGCGATTCTGAGCATCCTCTCTGTGGTTCCTGTGTATCCCAAGGGTGCTGTGCGTGTGGGTGAGCCTGTCTCACGGCTCAGACCCCACAGTGCTGGAGGGAGGTGACAACTCCGTGGATGGTGGCACCCGGGCCCCATCAGGTGTGGGTTTCTGTAGTGTAGTGGTTATCACGTTCGCCTGACACGCGGAAGGTCCCTGGTTCGAAACCAGGCAGAAACACACTGATTTTTCCTTTTTACACCCAGCTATGAAGCCGGGCAGGGGATTGCAGCTGCAAGCGATGAGCAGTGTCTTCTGATAGTGGCAGTGGTGTCCTCGGTGCCGAGGAATAGGAAGCTCTGGCATAATCACTGCTTGGTCCAACTCAAGAGGGAGCTGGGTGTTCTGCATCCCTGGGAGGCAGCAAGCCCCCCAGCGAAGAGCAGCAGGAGTGTGAAAGAGACTTTGCAGGTCCTCCTAACTCCCCAGATCAGAGAGCGAGAGAGGATGAAAGGAAGCCAGGAACTACCCATTACCCTCACAACAAAGAGCTACGATAAAGCTCTTATGAGCGTGCCTGGGAGGAGCTGGGAATGTGCGAAAGAAAGCACCAGCGAGTCCGGACATGTGTCGAACTTGGGTGTCTATGAGACAGGGAAAGGACGGGGAAGGGTGCATGGAGATAATTCAGTGACAAAAGCATGGGGTCAGGACTCGGATGGGCCCTTCGTGCATCTCCCAGTTCTGTCAGGGTCCTGTCCCCTCTGTGCTGACTGTGCAGGAGAGAGAGGAGGAGCCATCGCTGGTCAGGGATGGATGGGTGTTGGGGTGCTGGGGCTTGGGATGCTCAGCAGGGATGGCTTGGATGATGGAGATGGCCACATTTGACACCTTCCTCAGCCCCTGCTGGGACCAGCTGTAGCCCCAAATGAAACCCTGTCCAGCTGTCACACCACTGTCCTCTCCATCCCAATGGTGAGCCTGCCAGCCACTGCCCTGTATGCAGACTTTTCCTGGTCCAGCCAAGATAACAGGGAGGGAATGTGGGAAAGGATGGGGTCCCAGTGCCAGTGTGCTCCCAAGGAGAGTGACAAGAACAGCTGATGTTCCAGGCTGGCACACCCAGGACATGGTGGAAAGGCCAGCTAGCTCATTATCTGTGAGGTGGAGGCTCTTCCCAATAGGAGTAGGACTCTCAGCAGGATGAAAGCCAAACTCCAGCCCAGCCCAGACCTCTCCTCCGTCTGCCCCAAGCTCCAGGCATGTTTCCCTGGCCTTCATTACCATAACTGCTTAGCAACTTGGAGATTTACTCAAAACGAAGAAAACAATTAATAAAAACTGCCCACCCCTACCTAAACAAGGCACTCCTGTCGCATGTGTCCCTCCCAGGGAGGGGGCAGCAATAGGCAAGATGTGGCAGGTATGAAGCCAGGTAGCTGGGCAGGACTGGCATTGTAGGACAGCACCTTCCACAGGGACAGGTGTCCCCTGGAATCCCCTCACAAGCCCTGGAGCACGGCCCTGGGTATGGGAATCAGCTTGTGGTAGTCCTCAAGCCCCAGCTGAACTCCTGGTGGAGTTTGGGTGTCTGCATGGCAAGGGAACTCGATGAGGCCCTTGTGAACACATGGTTATGGGGTCACACAGCCCAGCAGGGAATCCCTGTTGGGGCAGAGCAGAGGACATTATAAACTGTCTCTTTCCAGGCTGTGTGGTGATGTGGGGCCATGTTGTGCCCCTGGAGATTGGTGGGCATAAGCTGTTCCTCTTGGCTTGGCCACAGCGGTATCCCTTACAGGATGGAGCATGTAGGGGATCCCAGCATGCAGCCTGGGGGCTCAGCAGCCTTGCCCAGGGAGTCCAAGGAGCTCCACACTGGCCTCTGGCCCCTGCACGAGCTGTGCTTTCAGGCTAGCCCAAACCACAGCCAGAGCCCAGCCCATGCACCCTGGCCCTTGAAGGGGTGGATGTATAGCGCTGGCCACACTGCAGCCTCTACAAACTGTGAGTCAGGGATGATCCCTGCTTGGAATTTGAGGGAATTCCCTTCGTGGTGGGAAGCAGTGCCTCAGCCCCCGGCACTGTGGCAAGGTTGGCTGAAGGAGAGAAAGCAAGAGCTGAAAGCAGAGCTGCTCCCAGGACTCCCAGAACTGGAGTGTTGAAGGCGTTGGGGAGGGGAAAGGAAGGGAAAGCATCCCTCCCACCTGCCCCACTTGCAGCGCTACTGGCTAGTGAGGGGTGTGGGAGACCCTTGCACTGCGGGGGTCCCAGTATGGTGGCACAGATGCAGCCATGCTGGTTTTTAACTGGGGTCTGGGGTCAGGTTGATGCTGCTGCAGCCAAGCAGCGGTGGGAGGTGAGATCCAGGCTCCTCCTCCTCCCTGTGCTCAAAGAGCTCACCCTGTCCTTTAGGTGCCAATCCCTTGCTGAAACATAAAAGCCAGTGGGTATTACCAGGATGGGAAGGGACAGGGTGTGGGACATGAGTTGCACTGGGCACAGCAACAGGGTGCAGCCTTGCTGGCTTTGCAGTTCCAGAGCTTTGATGGCTACTCATGCCTGCCCTTGATGTTCCCGTAGTGCCAACCCACACAGAGCTCCATTGTGGCTTCTCCGGTCCCCAAAATGCGTCTCCTTCACGCTAACTCCTCCGTCCTTCCTTCCTTCCTTCCTCCCCCGCCCAGGTGGTGATGGAAAACATGAGGAGAAAGTGCAAATGCCACGGTACCTCGGGGAGCTGCCAGCTGAAGACGTGCTGGCAGGTGACGCCCGAGTTTCGCCTGGTGGGGTCCCTGCTCAAGGACCGCTTCTACGGGGCCACCCTCATCCGGCCCCACAACCGGAACGCCGGGCAGCTGGAGCCGGGCCACGCTCGGCATCGCCGCCGGGCTGGCATCAGCGAGCTGGTTTACTTTGAGAAGTCACCCGACTTCTGCGAGCGAGAGCCGGCCCTGGACTCCTTGGGCACTCAAGGGCGCCTGTGCAACAAGACCAGCCCGGGCATGGACAACTGTGAGAGCCTGTGCTGCGGCCGCGGGCACAACATCCTGCGGCAGACACGCAGCGAGCGCTGCAACTGCAAGTTCCACTGGTGCTGCTTCGTGGCCTGCGAGGAGTGTCGCATCACCGAGTGGGTCAGCGTCTGCAAGTAGCCAGGCACGGATGGGTGCCCACCCCAGGGTGCCAGGGACAAGCACGCGTGCCTGCGGCAGGGGAGGGAGACGGGGATTGGCGCTGGGGGGGAGGTTGG
>VWZN01003839.1:137581-166767 GCA_013396955.1 Regulus satrapa | reverse complement strand
CCCAGCGGTGTGGAGCAGGATGGGGTCGTGGGGAGCCCAGGGTGGGAGGGCAGTGGGGGGGGCGGGGGGGACACACACTAGCACTGTGCACAAGTTCCTCCAACCACACGCGAGGTTGTGCTCGGAGCAGGATGGGGTTGGAGCGCCCCATGGGATGGAGAAAGGGCACAGCTCCCCGGGCTGGGGCTCACCTCTCACCTCTGGGCTGGCTTGGGCTGTAGNGCATCAGCGAGCTGGTTTACTTTGAGAAGTCACCCGACTTCTGCGAGCGAGAGCCGGCCCTGGACTCCTTGGGCACTCAAGGGCGCCTGTGCAACAAGACCAGCCCGGGCATGGACAACTGTGAGAGCCTGTGCTGCGGCCGCGGGCACAACATCCTGCGGCAGACACGCAGCGAGCGCTGCAACTGCAAGTTCCACTGGTGCTGCTTCGTGGCCTGCGAGGAGTGTCGCATCACCGAGTGGGTCAGCGTCTGCAAGTAGCCAGGCACGGATGGGTGCCCACCCCAGGGTGCCAGGGACAAGCACGCCTGCCTGCGGCAGGGGAGGGAGACGGGGATTGGCGCTGGGGGGGGAGGTTGGAGCCGCGATACCCGCTTCCCTCCGCTCCAAGGGAGCAGGAGAGGACATGCTCGGCACCCTCCAGAATCAGCACTTTGTCGTCACCCGGGAAGGGCGGGGCTGCCCGCTGCCCCCCAACCCCACATGAGAGCACCAAGGCTCCCGGCCCCGGGGAGCGCACGGCCATGCTGTACAGACCGCCGACACCAGCACCNGTGCTGTGTGTGTCTGTGTTATTATATGGTAAGTTATTTTCTGATTGTGAATAAAAGTGGATTGGAGACAGCGTAGGGTATTTCAGGATGCAGCGCCCTGCTCTTCCTGTTGTCAAGGGCTCTCCACTCCCCTAGGGTGACAGAAGGATGGAGGGGAGCCCTCGGTGCTGGTGACCTACCTGTGTGAGTCTTTCTGCCTGGTGCTCTGCTGCCATCCCATTAATGGCCATGCTATAAGCTGTTTGAAGACGGGCAGGAAGGGGGGACCCATCTCAGACATCCCAGACACTTGCAAGGTGGCTGCTGGGAGGCTCCTGCCCAGCTGGATGCATTCTAGACCCCATCCATCCCATGGGAATCCTGGCTGTTGCCCCCATGCCTGTGACCCTGCTGGGGCTGGGAGCTGCCCCACTGCCTCCCACACTCCCGGGGAGGGATGGTGGGGCTGGACAGTAGGGAGAGGGGATGGCACGGTCATGGGCCAGGCAATGGGGGTTCACAAACGGCAGCTTGCTGTGGGGAAGGCACATTTGGCTGCAGCAGCTTGCAGGGGCCAGGCAGTGAATCATGCTTCTGCTGTCTCCTAGCTGATAACTTGCTTGCTCCTCCCACGGCTGTGCGCCCCTTAGGGCAGTACAAAAAAAAAAAAAATATAAGTGAATTTAAAGAAAACTAAATCAAGGAGGAAAATAACTGGAGGCCTGGAGGCTGGAAGGAAGCGAGTACTCCGGGTCCAGCAGGCAGTGGCCTGTGTCCTCATTTCATAGCGCTTGCACACACAGCTGGATCAGCTGGGATGGATGCTCTGCTCTTCACCACCCCTGGATGGGAGGACTGCCTTTTCCCCTCCAGGAGGGACCATGGGGAGGCGGTCCTTGCTTCTGGAACCAGGTGAGGAGAAGAGGAGAATGCTGTAGGTGCTGGAAAGAAGTACAGAAGCTTCAGTGACCTTGTGGCACCTGTGTGGCTCTGTCTGCCAGTGCAGAAGGGACAGCAAGACACACGGTCTCCACAGTGGCTCCCAGCAACAGAGACATTGGGCTGGTGTTCCGGCAGGGAACAGGATCTCATCCTGGGGTTTGGGACACCCAGGCTTGCCCTGTGAGGCATGAAAGCAATGTTGTTCCTGTGGGGCAAGTTTACTCTGACAGGGCATGCTCCAGCAGTTCATTTTCCCTCCTGAGATCCTATTTTTCCATCTCCAATATCCATCTCCAGTATCAAGGCACTTTTTCCAAATCCCCAGGACTTTTAGCCATTGCCCCAAGAACTGATTGGACTCCATGAGGTTCCCCTCCCTCCCAGGACAGCCAAATCCCTGTGCCCTTAAGGTTGTGCTACTCAGGGCAGTGGAGCTCTGCACATCCATGCTCCAGCACTTGGTAGGTGGCGTTGGCTTCCCACCTCCCAGGGGCTGCTTTGCAGATGCCTGTGATCTCGGGGCTGCCTGCAGTGGTGACTGACTCATCATGGAAGCTCTCACCACACTGCACTGGCCCCTTCACACCCTCCTTGCTAATCCCAGGCCACCTGCTCGGCAACAGCAGGACCCTAGGATATGACACCCCCGTAACAGGACCAGAGTGGGGACAAGGTGTGTTTGATGATGCAGAGAAGTGATGCAGGGTGGGGCCAAGGGGCCAATTCCTCCCAAAGACACATTTCCCAGTGAGGGACCAGGCTCTGGGCATCCTGGATCTGCAAAGACTGCAGCTCTCTCTGTCCTTATCAGCCAATTTTAGGAACACAGCGTTGTTAAAGAGCATACCAGTAACGCCAGCACACCTAGGCTGAGACTCCCAGCATGCTGCCCTGTGCTTTTTGGTTCTGTAGAGACCCTGTGTGAGCTGGTGACCCCGGGACATTCAGAGGAAAACATAAGATCCCTTGATCTTGGTCAGTCTGCAGGTGGCGTGGCTGGGGTGCAAGTGCTGTGCTGGAGGGGTGCTTTGGGCTGCAGGCAGCTCCAGGGCACAGGCATCCTGCTTGCAGCATCTCATTTTCCTACTGGGGCCAGCTGGCCCCCAGTGCAACACCACTCTTCAAGATCTGCATTGTGGCTTCTCTGGCTGAGTGTCTGGGAGCCACATGCAAGGTGCCAGCGTGCCTGTGGGGTACAAGAAACAGTGTCCCCACGCTTCCCTAACTAGGAACCAGCTACCAGGCAGCTGTCCTAGCAACCACACTGCTGGGCAGAGCACATGCAGGACACCTCCTTTCCCCACAGCCACTACTGAGCTTCCAGAGCCAGCTGCCAGCGAGGGCTTGGCTCCCCGAGGTCTGGGCATTCCAAATGTCTCTTCTGTGAACTTCCAATGAGCCACCAATGGGATATGTCCCAGTCCCGCCAAAGAGTCACGTTTCCTCACACGGAGGGACTATTTGAGCCTGCTGAGCTGCTCCAGTCTTGCACATTCTGGTGCATGGCACCCTACTGCCCCATGGGGGACATCTCCACCCTGCAGAGCGCTGCACACAGTTCTGGGCTGAAGTTCAAGAGAGAAGAATGACCATCAGTATAGAACAGCCCAGGCAGATGATGAAGGTAGTTTCTAGCCAAGGGGACCAGATTTTCCCAATGTTTTCTTGTCATCTTCCTCTACAGAAGCAAATCACTAAGGGAGTTCCAAAACTGACAAAGGATATGGCCATTCCTTTCACTTGCATGTCATAAAAGGGCACTGAAGGCTCTAAAGAAGACAG
The DNA here is from genome assembly GCA_013396955.1 of Regulus satrapa. Classification (NCBI taxonomy): domain Eukaryota; kingdom Metazoa; phylum Chordata; class Aves; order Passeriformes; family Regulidae; genus Regulus; species Regulus satrapa. Next base: position 163,289 of record VWZN01003839.1, on the reverse strand, counting down.
CAAGTCCATGCTGGTGAAACACCAGGTACAACTTATTCCTGTTTCATTAAGTATTTTGGCCCAAGCTCTAGAAATTCCTCCATCCTTGAGGGTCCCTGCTGTCAAGGGAACCACAACCCCCGAGGGTCTGCTAGAGCCGTGTGAAATCCAGTGGTTTTCTCAAACTTTGAATTTCCTAGTCCCAGGGGCAGGAAAGCTTCTCAGATCCTTCTAGTAAACCAAAAGGAAATCTCACTTCTTGCCCCTGAGGTTGTGGAGAGTGATGGGAAAACCTGACCTGAGTGTGACTGCTGAGAAGGCAATAGAGAGACCTGAGCTGGCCCGATCAGTTTGTACTTCTGCCAGGTGTGAAGCCACATCTGCAGCTGTCCAGATGTGGATACCCCAGGCTGGTGCTCTCTCAGACCCTGGCCTTGTGCCCACCAAAAGACACGGAGTGGAAGAGCCAAAGGGACAGTGGATTCCCTCCAGCACAGCAGCTTACCGGGTCCTTTCTCCTCTCACCCAAAGCCCCAGCTCATCTCTTGCNGATGAGGAGTTGCTACATCATGCCCCAGTGAGCCATGAGTAACTCCTCTGGTATTTCTTCCCCTCACAGAACAGTCATCAGAGCCAGATCCTGCCTGGGGGAATCACTACACGGGAACGCCCAGCCCCATCCAAATTCCATTCCTGCTCCCATCAGAGCTCACAATATGAAGCAGAGCCATGAGTGGACAGTTCTGTCTCAGTGGTACCCCCCCGTCCCACGCCACCCATTGGGGTGGCATGAGCATGGACATGGGCAGGGCTGGCAGTGCTGGCTGGCTGAGCCTGGGAGGCTGCTGACCCACAAAAAAAGCCAGAGGTACCTGGACTATTGGAAGTCATGAGAGAGCAAAGCCTCATTGGGTCTGCTTATCCAAAGGGAGGAGAGAGCAGCCCCTCTCTTGCTTTGGTCTGGGCAACTGGCTTCCACACTTCCTCTGCCTGAGAAGCAAATAGCCGTGGCTCGAGACCTATCCTGAGAGCCTGGCTGGCACTGTGCTCTGAGCTGAGATGCAGAGAGGTGCTCCGAGGCTTTCCTGATGTTCAGCCCCAACATGTCGTGCTTGGCACCCGCACCCGTGCAAGCCCCCGAAAAAGAAAAAAGTTTGGCCCTGACTGACCTGCTTGGCAAGGCAGAGTACCTACAGCGAGGCAGCACCTGGCTTGGGATAGGAGCCCAGGAGTCCTGTGCTCCCCCCACCAGGCCCAGCTCCGGCCCACCACCCCCGTGGCACAGAGAGCCAATGGCATTGCCCTCCATCGTGAGGCGGGGGTCACCTACCCAGTGAGAAGGCTGGAGCCACCACTGTGTTGAGCTCATTGAGGTACCAGACATGCTGGCAGCAGCCAGACTCTGGGAGCATCGCCACTGGTTGGGCCGAATGCTGCCTCCTTGCTCAGCCACAGCTGCTCCAGCCCTTGGTCCTCCAAGGGAGCCCCTGGCCATGGGGCTGCCACACATCTGCAGAAGGGCCAGCAGAGTTTGGAAACGGATGGGATGTGGAGATGGAGAGCAGAGGGAGGGCTTTGGCTGAAGGCTGTGATGGAGCCAGGGCAGCTCCAAAGTCTGGGGTAGCACAAGCGCTAGGGGAAGGCTGACAAGGGATGGGAAAGATAGGGCTGTGCAGAGTTTGGGGTGCACTGAGCCCCTCAGAGAGAAGAGCTGAGCAGAGGCAGTGGGTGCACGGCAGTGAGAGCAGGTGGCAAGATGCGTGGGAAAGGAGGTTGGTATTGATTCGGAAGGGGGTGATGTGGAGATCCTCCACAGCCCAGACACCAATGGCTAAGATCCTCAGAAGCAGATGGGCACCAAGTGTCTCTAGAGAGCCTCTGGCCTTGAAGGAGAGCTCTAACCATTAGACCATTTAGCTCGTGTTGTGCCCCTGCTGTAATGGCTGCAGTTATGGTTAGACCCAAATGTTCTTCACTCTCTCAGTCCTAAATGTGGTTCTCTGGCCAAGAAAATTTCAGGGATACCCCAGGCCTCTTGGAGAGAGTGTGAGGAACACTGGCCCCTGGCACAAGTCTGTGACACGCAGCGGGGTACCCAGCACTTTATCCCTTGATCTGTCACAGGGAGTGCCCAACCCTGGCCGCTGTGTGAATAGGCTCCACCAGCATTCCCAGCTCATTGCTTCCATGAGGCTGATGGAGGAGGCAAGAGGATGCCTGGCTGTGACAGCACAGGATACACCAGGGAAGGATGTGAGTCTGGAAGCAGCCTGATGGGGACACCAGGACAGGTGGGGAAAGGGGGAAAAGCTTTTTGGTCACAGATGGAGAACGCCTGGGGCAGACCCTGTGCTGCTCCTCTCCTTCCCCCATTGCAAAGGGAGGTTTTGGGCTGGGGAGGGAGATGATGGAGGGGCACATCTGGCATGGGGGCAGGACACCGGTGCAGGAGGATGGGAGCAGGCAGCTGGGGGTTGGGGGATGAAAGCACAGGGTCCAGGAGGAGGGAGTGACAGGAGCAGTGCAGAGGCAGCCAGCACAGCCAGGTGCAGTGGGAAGCGCTGGGGGGAAGGCAAGGAAAAGAGGCCAAGTGCAAAGAGAGCAAAGGCAGCAGAGGAAAAGAAAGCGTGGCCAGAGAGGCAGAGATGAAAGGGGGAGTGAGGCAGGGGAGAGATGAAAGGGCCACGGCGCGGGTGCTCCTGCCTCCTCCCCAGGCTCCCGGGGCTCTGTAATCCCCGAGGAGCTGGCTCCTCTCATGTGGTGGCCCGCAGCTGTGTGCGGTCGGCTCAGCCCCACCGCTCCGCACTGGGACTTTCCAGGAGGGGGAGAAACCCAACACAAAACACATGACTTAACCAGTGCCTGCCAGGCCCCTGCGCACGCGGGGTTCGGGGGCACCCTGGTACGCGGCACACCCCGAGATGCCACAAGCCGCTGGGGCCAGGGCCAGATGGCAGGCATGGTCCCCTCTGCTCCGGGGAAAGGTGGCCCAGTATGAACCTGGCTGGTCAAGGGGCAAAGCTATTAGATGGGGGCAAGAGCTTGGTTGAGCCAGGGGGAACACAGCTCAAGCAGAGCCTGCATCAGCATGGGGTAGTCTCTCAGGGACACCCCTCTGAGGTCGCAAAGGCTGGGGCCGTATGTGCCTGGTCCTTCTCTTTGGATTGCTATGTTAAGTGCTGTACTGCCTACCAGGCTTGGCTTTGGATACCAGGGATGCAGCAGGACTTGGCATGTGAAGCTGGAACCCATCCTGCTGGGTCACTGGGTCATTTGTTTGAGTGCTCCAAGGCGAACTGAAAACTCAGGCCACTGCAGATACTGAAGCAGCACTTTCAAGGTACTTTTTGCCTAGGGTATTTCTGTTCTCCATGCTCAGGCCACTATAGAGGGGTTCTCTCCCATAGCAGATGACTTTGCTGCTTGGCAGTCTCCTGTTCACCCCCGCTCGCTGCAAGGATGCTGGGTTCAGTAGGGATGCAGGCTGTCTTCTCATCTTTGGGGCAGGTGGGGCAGCAGACTCGGTGCCCATGGAGGGTGCTCCATGTCTCCTTTCCTCCTTGTCTCAGTTTTGCCCACTCCAACCTTCTCTTCCGTGCCCATGTGAACCTGGTGAGCTCAACCAGAAATCACTCTGTCTGGCCTTGGGCAGCACCAGAAGCTGCCCTTGCTTTCTTGTCTCAGGGATTTTCCTCTCCCCATCTCCAGATTCAAGATTAAGGAGGCAACTTTGCCAGAGAGTTCCTCTGAGTCCCTAGTGAGTGTCACTCTGTAGGACCTTCCCCTTCCAAAGGCTCTCATGGAGCAGGGTTGTCACCTCCACAGGTATTGTCCCTCTGGGAAGATCCTGTTTAACTCCTTTTTTTTTTTTTTTTTTTTTTTTTTTTTTTTGGTACATCTGGAAGCTTTTTTCCTTCCTCNNNTTTTACTCCTTTTTTTTTTTCTTTTTTTTTGGCTACATCTGGAAGCATTCTGCCTTCCTCTGGGCCATGCCATCCACACTCAGAAAGGAACTGGAAGGGGACCCTACATGGGACAGGGAGGTCTCAGCCTTGATACGTTGTCCCTGCCCGTGCCACACCTGACTCCTGCTTTGCACCAGCTGGGGAAGGTCGCACCACCCCAGCCACATGCACAGGAATGAAGGGGCACAGCTATCCCAGCTCCCCACAACTGCACAGCAGCCCTGAAATTGCTCCTGGGAACATATCTCTGCGCTGGCTGGGAGTGGGGTCTCTCTCCAGGGACCAAGCTGAAGACGCGATGGGGGTGCTGCGGAGCAGAAGAGCCCAGCACACTGGGAGAGCAGGAGGTGACTGTCCTCAGGCCCCCATCCCTCCAGGTAGGAGCCAGCCCTCCGCAGAGGAATGCTCCAGCACAGCCGCAGCTGCAGGGAGGGGAGGCGCTTGCCAGGCGCCGTGGCACGAAGGCATGATGGGGCACGCTCCGCCGGACCGTGAATACCTGTCCCAGACACTTAGAGGCACCCAAGGCGTGTACGGGTGGCGCAGGAGCTCACACCTCGTCAAGCCTGGGCGGTGGTGCTCCAGAGGGAGAGGAGGGTCTTTCCAGTCCGCCCTCCCACTCCCGCTGGTGAACGGCAGGCTCCCTCTCGGCAGCAGCGCGCTTCCCCATCACACTCCGCACGTAGCGCACGGGTCTTGCGGGGGAAACGAGGGAGGAAGGATGCCCTTTCCTCCCTGGCACAGGGGGTGCAAGGGGTCTGGCCTGAGGCGTGGAGTGGGCTGGGTGGTCTTACTGGGTCCCTCCAGCCTTAGCACTGCTGCTTGATTAATCGCCAAAGGAGTTGCTCAGCAAAGATCAGAAATGTGCAACGCAGTGAAAGAATAAAGATGAGCACAAGTGGTGATGCCTGGAGACTTGTTGTCATTTGCTGCTCGCATGGACGTGGACTGCATGCCTGTCACATGCACGGGGATACATCCATGTGAGCCTCAGCTGTACTGCTCACACACAGCTGCACTTCTGCTGCTGCAGGATCCTACTGCTTGGAACAGGCTGCGCCCCTCTGCCACACGACTGATCACACTCCCTGCACCAGACCGGGAGCATGTGTCATCCCAAGAGGCCCCCAGGTTTTGTGATTGATTGTGCTCTCGGCCCAAGTACTGATGCAAACATCCCTGAGGGCTTCCTGAAGGGCTGGCTCCAAGTAAAGAATGAGGAAAAAGCTGAAACCAAAATCTCCCGCTGTTTGCAACAGCTGCCTAAAAATAAGACTGTGCTGCAACATGACATTGCCAGTGCCAAATCCTTTGCCATGAGCAGCTTCCTGCCAGAGGAAGGAGTTTTGCTGAGCAAAGCTGGGCTGGTATTGATAGCCCTATGCTGGTTAAAGGTGTGATCCAAACCTCCTGGGAGCCAAGGGCTGGGAGTTCAATTTTTATATATTTGAGCTAGCAAGAAGGCACCAGAATGCTGGAATGCTTTTAGCCAGGACCAAGCAGTCTGCAGTGCTGGAGGAGTTTGAGCCAGGTGAGCTGATAACCTTTGAAGACACCTGTCCCTAGAAGGTGGAGGCTGTGACAGGAGAGATGTAAAATCAGGAGAAGACTTCTGTCATGTGTCTCCAGATGTAGAACCCCCAGCAAACCTGAAGTGGCTGTGACGTGGAAGGCGGCAGCACTGCCACTGCCCCCCACATCCCTCTACCTGCACACACTGACTGCCCAGCTTTACAGGGAGAAGTAATCTGTGCTGTCATGATGCGTCATGCCCACTGTTCATGGATGCTGAGGCCTGTCATGGGATGGAGTGTCTTGGATTGTCTTTGATGTGGCTGCCTGATGAAACCACTCCTGCAAAGTCCCTTGGCAGCAGCCCAGGCTGAAGGGCAGATATTCCAGACCTGCAGGGGCTCCCCTTCAGATGGTGTTGGTTGGGCTGAAAAAGGAGCCTGACAGCAATGGAAAACCTGGGATGTGCTGGATGATAAGCAGTTTTTCCCCTGGAAACACTTATCAGACAGTAGGTTATCCCTGCAACCTGCCAGATGCATTCTGTCAGCTATGGTGCCAACACATGAGAGCTCCTATGGATAATGCAGCAAGAAACAGCCAGGCTGGGGGGAATAGGACCCAGAAATCCTGTTCCTGATGCCACTTTCATGCCACAGGACACCCAGACTGAGAGGGAGCCTGGTCCTTGTGTAGTCTCTGTAGCCTGGTGCTGCTGCTGTAGGAGGTGCCTTGAAGAGACATCCCTGGATGCATTTTGTGGTGTGAATGCCCAATGGCAGGTATGCCCCGCGGTGAAGCACAGTTCTAAATCAAGGCTGAACTGGGCAGGGGTGTGAGGCACTTTTGTTGCTTGACTTGGGGACCAGCCCATGCACAATTCAGGGGGTGCTCAAGCTGTGAGCGGAGCTGCAGACACAATCGGTCCATGTGGTTCCTGGAGCCTCCTGACTCGCCGTTCCTGTCACAGGACTGACACAGTCCCAGCACTTCAGGATTTGGGGATGCAACTCCATCCCTGCTCTTCTGAGGAGATGTCTTTTCCCCCTATGCCTCTGCAAAGCCTGGAGCTGGCCTGGCCCCATGCTCACCAGGGACCTCAGCATCCCTCAGCCAGGCAGCCAGGCTCACTAGGAGCCTGGCACTGCAGCTGCCAGCAGAGTGGCTCTCCCTCACCAGCTGCCCCACACTGGGGCTGCAAATAAACAAACACCCCAGAACCAAGCCCCAGCAACTCATCCCCTCCTAACGACGTAATTACAGTGGAGCAGCTGGTGAGCAGCACTTGAAACCTGGCATGTAAACATGGCTTTCTCCTCCACCGCTCGGGCAAATTACTCTCGTCCTTCAAGGGAGCAGTAATTTCAGGAGAGGGGTCCACGTTTTTGTGGTGAGGGTTGTGGCCAGAGACTTTCATCTCAGCCTTTTGATGCAGAGCAGGAATAATAGATGGCAGACGTCAACACCCCACCTTGCTGTGCTTCCTGCTCTGGGCCATTTTCCACCTCCCGGTGGGTATCTGAGTCTCCTTGCCTGTTCCAGCCCCTGGGCCAGCTGCTGGCTCCCTCTCCTTTGCCAGGGTGGGCACAGGGAATCTCAAAAGGCCAGGCCAGAGCTGGCACCAGCTATTCCCGAGATAAAAGAGCTGTCTTGTGCTCAGAGGGCTGGCAGAGAGAGGCGCAAGGGGATGGCAGGGCCACGCCATCACCCTGGGCCACATCACCACCCATCTCACTCTTCCACACCACCACTTCAGGGTTGTGTCTGCTCCAGAGCCAACGGACTAAGCGTGTGCTCTTGGATACCTTGATGATGGGACCCCTTCGAGACCAGTCAGGGAGGTGAGGCTGCCCAAAATACGAGATCACCAGGAGACCCCCCGTGATGTCATCTCTTGCAGAGTGAACCCAGACTATCACACGAGGGATGTCCCACAGTGTGCACAAGGATGTTACATCATTGCAGCGTCCCCCAGTCCTGTCCCCTGCTCCAGCCTCTGGGCCCTACCCACCGGTCCCTTGGGTACCACTGAAGAGAAGAGGAGGTGTGTGGAAAGCAGAAGGCAGGGGCTGAGGAGGCTGCATGGGTGGAAGAGGATTGGGAAAAAAGATGGAGTGAAGGAGGATTACCCCAATTGGAAGAGATGGGTGCAGAAGACCCTACCTGCCAGTCCCTCCAGTACTCCCCAGTAAGCAGCCTTGAACAGCTCCTGAGCTGCCCAGGTGCTGGCTCACCATCACCGTGCTCCTCGCTGCTCGCCCAGCCTGGTGTCACCAGAAGCCTCCCATGCTGAGCCCGGCAGAGCTGGGTCCCTCTGGGGAAGGAGGTGGCGTGTGTCCTGCCAGCATGGGGAGGAGTGCCCCCTCTCCCATGGTGACAGTCCGGGCAGGGAGAGGGAGGGATGGGACAGCCCACACTGCCACACCCAAGGGCAATGCCAGGCCGGGCACCGGTGAGTGCAGTACTGTGGCATGCCAGCTGGGCATGGCTGTCCCAGGACGTGCAGTGGCAGTGCTTTGAGAGACATTTGGTTTTGTGGGAGTGATTCCTGCTGGCCATAACACCCAGATATCATGTGCTGAGCTGTGCGTGCTGGCAGCAAGGGGACAGAGCTGGACATGTGGGTGGTGGCCTCCAGGTACCTCAGGCTGACTCTGCATAGTGTCTCTGCTCTGTTAGCTAAGGGCAGGCACACTGTGGATGGGGCAGACTATTTCACACTCTACGAGAGTTCTGGGCTGGGTTGGGGTTGGTACTCAAAGTATTGGCCACAACGTGCTGCCTTATGCCCTGCTGGCTTGATGCTCTCCTACAGCCAGAGCCAGGGTGTTAAATCCATTCCCCTGGACCACTTCCACCTCAGGTAAATGCACCTGCTAGAACCCCCTTCCCTGCAATTTGAGGTCAGGGCACTGTCTTTCACTTGCTGGAGAATAGAAGGGATGCTGTTGTCTCCTGGGAATGCTCAGCTGATGCCCAGGATACCCCAGGCAGGCCCAGGGTTGGTGCTGGCTGCCACATAGCCAGGTGCTGCACAGAAGGGGTCCAACTCCCCACTGACATAACTCCTGAGAGGCAGACAGGAGTTGCCAGTGGGGAATTGGCCTGTATTGCTTAGAGCACTTGGGGAGCTGCGTGGAGAGGAGGTAATTGTTAAATGTGGGCTGAGATAGGCTGAGCAGGGAGGGCAGGAGGCCAGGGAGGTAGCAGACACCTCACCAGGGCTGGCTTGGTTTATACAAGTTGAGCTTTGTTCAGCATCTCCCCGGGGTTTTGCGGCTGGGAGGTACCGTCCCGTGCTGCTCGGATGACAGGGAGCCAGGTGTCTGCTTTGTGGAGCCTTGCAAAACCTTCCCCATCAGCAGGGCAAAGCACTGACGGGAAGGGGGCACGGCAGGACTGCTTCAATTCTATCCCAAATGCTGGTGCCAAATCCCTGTGGAACAATGGCCTCAAAAACCCTTGGGAGAGCAGCATGGGGTGCGGGTGGTGAAACCTCCTTGCATGAACCAAGAGATGGTGACTGCAGCCTGGTGGGTACTGGCAACCTTTACCTGAAAGCCAGGTTGAGGGCAGAAGCAGTGGGGTGGAGGCTCCCCCATCTTGATCACGGTCCTGAATACCAGAGAAAGCATTGTCTGGGACAGATGTTTTGGTCCACGTTGGCCAAAGGCCCAAGGCACAGGGTTTCCAAGACTTAAGAGCATCTGCTGCGCCAGTCTTCATGGACTCCTGCAGGCCCCATGGACTCGTGTGGGCAGGTGAGAAATGCCCATACTGTGGTAGGAGACAGGCCCTGGCTGCTGGGACAAGCTCCTTTAGCCTTCAAGCATCCAAATGCATGTCCATGCCCACTAACGTTGATGTCCAGGTGGCTAACGGGGCTGGGACATGGCCCCTCCTTGAAGTGGGAGATTTTGTTCCTGTGGTGCTCTCAGCTAAGAAGGGAAGATCCACCAGTGCCTTGGACAAACAGATTGTGTCCCTCTTGTGCCAGATCTCCTTGCCACTGGGATCTAGCAGAAAAATGGATTATGCAGTAATGCCCAGCTGCCTCCCATGGGCAGTCTCAGCTCCCACGTGTGTGCCCCAGCCAGAGCTGGCTCCCAGGCTCCCATAGCCCTTTCCACTGTCACACATCACAGAAGCAGAGCCTCCTGTCCTGCAGGTATAACCTGCCCTTGTCCTCATCCCCTGCACTGCCTCACACACGCTGTGCTCAGCCAAGCACCCGGGCTCTGTGGGGCTCACTGCCAGCACCCTCCAGCCTGTGCATCACCAGCAAATCTGCTTGGTGGTGATGCCACCTCTCTGCTTGCTGCTACCTCAACCAAATTGGAAAGTGTCTCCAGGACTCTCCAGCATGTCTTGCCCCCACTGCCCTGTCTTTCTGATATCCCTCCCTAAGCTGCACATCCCCAGCATCATCCTGGCCCATGCCTAGGACCAACCAGACACATTGTGTGTCTCTGCACTAAAACCTCACAAAAAAAGGGAAGGACCTAGCTGGCTCACGTGCTTACCGCCATCAAGCTGGGCTGGGGTCTGTGTTCACAGCAGCACACCTCTCTAACCTGGGGTCTGCTCCCACAAGAACACATCTGCTCCTCCTCTGTGCCCACAGAGGGGAAGTCTAGTGCAGGAGAGATGCCTCTGTGTGGTTTGTTGAGCAGGGTCCTGTGCTCAAAGCCAGCCTTAGAGAGGCTTCTTTCTTGGCTGCAGGGGTGTATATAAGCCCCTCTGAGCCTGCCTGCCCCAAGGCTTTGCTGCCTCACAGGAAGTGGAGGAAATGCATGAGGGTCTGGCTTATGCTGTGCTACATTCTCATGGGTTATGTGCAGAGGCTGCACAGCATCTCACAGCATCCAGACACCTCCTCATGCAGCTGTTATGGACCCCAACCATCCCCAAATCTGCAGGCATGTCCCCTTGGCCCCTGGACTGCCTGATCTGATCACTGAACAGGAAGGTCTTTTCTGCAGATCTCTTGCCTTCTGGTCCTTCCCAACACAGCCAGCCTCTGGTTTTCTGGCTGGCTGCAGGGGTGAACAAGTCTTCCCCAGTCCCACAGTCTTGTGCTCCCCCATACTGAGTGCTCCCAAATGGGAACAACCTCCCCATCAACACCACTGGAAAGGCTCCGGTTAAAGTCATGGGAAGGGAGCAGAAAATACATCTGAATCTATCTCACACTTTCCACAGCCACATTTCACCTGGCAGAGCGGGAGAAAGGATCCCGGGAGAGGCAGCTCCCTACCTGCTCGCTCCCTCGGCCACAGCTTGGCGGCCGAGCTGGCTCCCCAGCACCTGCCTCCCCCCAGCCTGCAAGCCCCGGGGCAGCATGCAAGGAGTGACAGGTGAGTTGGCAGCAACTCAGCTCTGGCACCCCTCGGCGCTCCTTCTAAACCAAGCCCTTTGCACGCCGTGTTTCTGCCATGACGAACCAGCAGACATCAAGGAGAAGTAATTTGCTGGGATTCTTCTGGACAGGTGTGTCCCAACGCCCACACGCCGCTCTCACCCGTGCGGACAGGAGACACGTGCTCTGATGTTTCCCGACACCTGGGCATGGCTGCTGGCTTGTGGTTGCTGGAAACACTGGCAGAGGGGTTGGGTCTGTTTCTCTCCAAGACTTTAGATTCAATGGATGGGTATCGGCTCAGGGTTTGCCCGTCCCAGTAGACAGGTCATGAGACACCAAACATGCAGGGTTTGTGGAAAGATTACCAGGGCAGCATTTTTTCCTAACAGAACAAAACCAGCTCCGAAGGCTGCAGTATTGCTCTGTCTTTTCCTCTGTGCCATCTGAGCATCCTTTGGCTTTAGGCAAGTAAGATCCTATACCCAAGCTGTTGCTCTGAGCCACCAGGTCCACCTCCTGCTGCCACTCTGATAACCGATGACCTTCCTTGGCAGAGCCAGGAACAAGCCTCTGGTCTACTTTCCAGGATTCCCTTGTCTCTGAAAGTCTTTCTGAGTTTATAATTCCTGACTCTGAAGTCACACTATTCTGTTCCATCTCTTGACATCCCATGCCCCATCTCATGGCAGGGCTTTGTGTAAGCTCAGAGTAAAGCTCAGGGAGCAGGATGTCAAGCAGGGCTAGTGTGGCAGCTTAGTCTTTCCTTAGCAGGGAAATCATTCTTGGAAGTTCAGTGTTGACTGTGTCCATGGTGAAGCTGGCCTTCACAGGCCTTGGGGTCTGGGACACGGCCAGCTGCCCCTGTCTTAGCAGCAGCTCTGTTGGACTGCAGTCAGGAGCAGAGTGCTCGTCCCATCCCCATGCCCTTGCTCAGTGTCTTGCCCAGCTGAGGACTCTTCCATCCAAGTAGGGTCTCAGGACCTTGGGCCAGGGCAGGCATCTCTCCTGGGAGAGTTTTCCAAGGAAGAGACACTGAGCCAAGCTCCTCAAACCATGCCTTTCCTGGCAAGGCAGACTATAGCCTCTGTCAGGACGGGCTGGGAATCTCTTCCAGCTAGTGCTGCTGCAGGCTTCGCCATCACCCAGGGAAGCCACAAGCGGATGGCCAGCAAAGGCATACATATCCCAGCATCTGGGGAGGCTCTGGCATGCTCAGCCAGAGCCTGGGCTCAGTGACAGCTGGGCTCAACCCACAGTGCTGATTTGGCTGAATCCAGGCCAGGATAGCTCCTATACTTCCTGCAAACCAAGAGGCTGAGAGTGACACAGAGTGGCAAAGGCAGCATCCCACAAGACCTCTGCTCCTCGCCCAGCTCCCACCAGCCTTCATGGGGCCAGCCTGGCCTGAGGAGGAGTGGTGGGGCTGGGGTCTGGGAACACCCTCTCTGTGGCTTCCCTCCTAATAACGAGGGGATGACGTTATGTGTGCAAACTGTTCCTAAGGGAGGAATGTCCTTTCTTCCCTTGCCATGTCGTGGCTGGCTAAGTACAGGCCTTCAGCTCAGCAGCTTCCTCATGGCTTGCTGCTGTAAAGTGTACCTTCCACATCTGGCCTGAATGTTCCACAGCTGCCGGGCCTGCCCTCTCTCTCTCTCTTCCCAGCCCATCTGGGCCAGGCATCACCAAGACAGTGAGGCCAGAAATACCAAGGGAGGATGGGACGCACCAGGAGGGGATGGTGCTTTGTCTCCCACAAGGATGGGCTGGCACAGGGGACTCTCCCACAGGTGGATGAGGACTCTTGAGGCTGTCATATGCCTTAGATTACTATAGTGGTCTTGCTTATATGGTTATAGTGCTTCTCCTGGTATAACCGTAGGTATAACTCTGCTTATGCACCTATAGGGAGGACTCCTTTAATACTCCGGCAGGGGTCACTGACCCAGGAGGCTGCCCACATTCACACAGACACTTCTTCACCTCCCCCTGAGCAGCAATACAGGAGGGCTTCCTGTTTAATAGTCCACAGTTTCATGTGGACACCTCCCCTGCCCCTCACACCCTCGGGACTGCCTTTATGGCCACATCCTTGCTGCCAAGGACTTTGCTTTGCTGCTGTGACAAATGCCGGTGAAAATGGCATGGGCTGGAGTCGTGCAAGCAGAGATCCTCACTGGCTGCCCCAGGGAAGTGTTGCCAGTCCCTGCAGACGTCGCCTGCTGGTCCTTGCACACCAGTTTGTCCCTCAAGGGGTGCTAGGCCGTTTCTTCAGCCGGCCAGCAGCATTGGGAGCTCCGAGAACTGGCCCACGCCGCCGTGTCCTTCCGTGTCCCGGGCCCACGGGGGGTGTGGGTGCCCACGGGTGTGCAGCACAGGTGTGCAGGCAGGTGCGTGTGCATCCACTGCCCTCTGCTGAGGAGCGCGGGCAGCTCAGCGGGGCTGGGCCGTGCAGGCTGCTGGGACAGGACAGCCACCAGCCACGGGCACCGGCAGCTTTGGGAGGGGCTGATTTTGCTCTTTCTACCCCTCTCATTTCTCACCGGGTGCTATTTTCTGGCCCCAGTCCCCTGATCCCTGGCTCTCAGCTCTCGTCTCTATGCCACTCCTTTCCTAGTTTCTCATGGAGCTTGGTCCCTCTCTGCTCCTTTCCCATTATTTGCTTGGGAATGTACGTGCATCCATTTAGTTTTTTAGTACCCCCAGCCCCAGCCAAGTAGCTGTATCTGAATTAACAACCAGGAGCTGGGAGGCACAAAGGAGCTGATGGTGTCAGCTGGAACTGTGGGATAGTGGTGTTCCTGCCCAAGCCAGCCCTAGTGAGTGGTGATGCAGCATCCGTGCTCCCCTCTGCCCTGCCCCAGACTTGTGGGGCACCTCTTCTGATCCTTCATGCCCAGCTCATATAGCAGTTGATCGCAACAAGCCAGTAGGGTGTGACCAGGCATGACCCCTTGCACGATGCTAAGAAGGCAGAAATGTGTCAACCAGGCCCGATTCAGACTCTCTGCAGCACCTCTTCTTGTCTGAGGAGCTACAATCACATGCTTTGATGCCTAGAGGGTCTGTGGTGGGTCTAGGGTACGTTCAGCTGCCAGATATTGCAGATATTTAGGAGGAGCTGCTTCCCCCTCCACATACCTTCTTTCCTCCTGGTGCCTCTCTGTAAGCAGGCCACTTAATTCAAAGCCTCCAGAGGAAAGGAGTGGTTATCTCTGGTTATGTCTGCACTGGTAAAACAAACAGTCCCAGGACATTGCCAGGCACAGCACTGGGACTGTCCCTATGGGAATTTTTAGCACTGTCCTTTTACGATTTTGTCTTGGGCCAGCTTGCAGTGATCCAGACAATTTTTGCTCACAGTTTAGAGTTAGCCTGGGTCGGCACACAGGCTCTCCATTTGCAGGATGCTTTTCACAGCCTGGAGGTGGGCTGGTCCACGACTGAGGTCCCCAGGGGCAGAGAGAGTTCCCGAGTTTGTTTACCTTAGCATAGGGCCATAGAGAATCCTTCCCAGAGAGACTGGGAATGGATTCTTTGGAAATGCAGCCTCATTGCCCCTGACATGCCTGCTCCAGGCATTTGGAGGGGTCTCTGGGTAGAGTAGCTCAGGCCAGGGACAGAAGATTCTTTTCTGTAGGTAATGTGCAGTCAGGGCTACGATGAAGGTTAGGGAGAGTTTCAATGGCTGAACGGTAGGACAGCAGGCAGGGGAAGGCTTAGGACAGAACCTGTTGATGGGATGGGGTAGAAATTAATCCATCCATGACTCAGGAAAGCCTCAGCCCATTTCTCCCTAAACCTGTCTCCCACATACATCAATAGCAACCAGATTTATTCACTAGAGTGACCCCAAAGGACTCCCACCCCCCAGGTCTTTTCAGGCATCACTTGCCCTCTCCCACTGTGGCCACACAATACCAGCTGCATATGCAGACCTGCTGGGCCTGAGGGGGGATGAGGATGCACGAACACCTGCGTGTGTGTGTGCTCACATACGTGTGTGTGTGTGTGCGTGCTCGTGTCTCTGTGTGTGTGTGTGTGTGTGTGTGTGTGTGTGTGTGTGTGTGTGTGCTCAAATACCTGTGTGTGTGCATGCTCGTGTCTGTGTGTCTGTGTGTGTTGCTCACGTCTGTGTGTGTGTGTGTGTGCGTGCATGCTCGTGTCTCTGTGTGTGTGTGTGTGTCTGTGTGTGTGTGGCTCATGTCTGTGTGCCTGTGTGTCTGTGTGTCTGTGTGTCTGGGTGTGTGTGCACACACAGGTGATGGCCCGGCGCCCCTGGCGTGCTGTGTGCCTGTGTTTGTGCTGCACTTGCCATGTGCGTTTTAGGGCACGTGTGGGATCTGGCAGCCTGATGTGGGCGCTTGGCGTGGGCAGGGGGTGTTTTGCTCAACACCTGCCTTCACCTACGGCTGCGGTTTTGGTGCAGAGAAAGACGGGCTTTTGATGTCTGCGTGCATGTGCTCTGCGGGTATTTCGCACGCCCTGCGTGCAGCCTGCGTGGAGGGCTGTTTGCACATGCATGTGTGTATGTGCACGTGTGTGAAGTGTGAGATCAGTGTCTCAGCTGGCTGCCACTCCTGCTGGAATCCCTGCCTCCCAGGCCATGTTATAGATGAATACACTTGAAAGCATTTTTTCCCCCTTAGCCATCAGATTTCACTGGGAGAAGACAAGGAACTGGGCACTTTATCTTCATTAGCAGCTGGGAGCCTCTTGGGGCAGCTTTAGTCTTGGGTGATGCTCCCTCTGCCCTTGCTCTTATCCCCTGTCCTCACTCGTTAGCCCTTTCCAGAGTGCAAAGGGGCTGGCTGGCAGGGACCTGCAGCTTCGCTGTGTCACTGTCACCGTGCTGTCACCATGTCCCCCAGCCCTATGGCCTTCTTCAGCTGCCCCTAGGTGGCAGGGCTGGGAGGGAAGGGGAGACATCCTTTTCCTTATCTGCCCTGGGAGACCCCAGAATCGTTTTAGACTCTGAGAAGCTCCTTCAGTTGCAAGCTGCTGCCACCTCTGGGTTTGGAATTGGCTTAGGCCAGCACTGGCTCGGGATCTGGAGCAGTTTGGGATTGGGATGGAGGTGGCTCCACAGCCAAGCCCCCATGGGAATGGCTGCAGCTGGGCAGGTTAAGGGCATCCCTTTCCTTCTGGAGTCTGCTGATCTCTGGGAAGCAGTCATGCCCGCATCCATTAATACCCAGTAACCATGACAACTGCCGTGGAGCTGTCATCCTGTCCCCAGGCCAGCCACCACAGGGTTCCTCTCACAGGGGTCTCAGGACAGCAGCTTTCCTCGAATCGCTGCTGTGGGTGTGGTGCAGGTGAGCTGCACATTTGCAGGGGATACAGCACCGTTCCCTGCAGCGTGCCAGGCCATCCCCAGGCAGGGCCAGGGGTGCTGCTGACAGGAACGGTGCAGGATGTTGGGGCTACCATGTCTGTGGGGGCGACTCTGGGACAGGACAGGAGCAGAGAGAGTGGCTGCTTCCCTCTTGCAAGCCCAGATGCTAGGGTTTCAGCAACACAGAGAGGCAGGGGTGTTGGGGGCAGACTGCCTTAGGTAACATTCCTTCCTGCTTAAAAGAAGCCATAAATCACTCATTCTTTATTAAAAGCTCTGCCTGACCAGGAGAGAAATGTCAGGAGCATAAATCAACTCTATTGCTCTCTTGCAAGGGTCCTGGCTTGCCAAGGACTGCTCCCTCCACCGTCCTGGCCACACTATTTATGCCCACCCCATGGGTGAGGGATGGGGATGCAGGTTTGGGGGCCAATGATGTGAACTGTTGAAAACCTAGGCTTTCTGGGCCAATCCTTACCTAGGGAGTCGTAAGGAATAAAAGCAGACTCTATCTAGGGAGCACGGGCCCAAGTCCTTTGCTTCCCTCTGCTTCTCAGGGCCACTGGGAGAACTGGGCACTGCCCTGGCCCCGGGCTGCAGGGATGCTGCAGGGGTGCTAATGCAACTGTGGGCAGAGAGCAGCCCCTCCTGAAGCCAGCAGGAAGGAGACTCCTTTATCCTTCTACCTGCCTGGCAGTGAAAAGAGCTGGCCTTCCCCAAACGCACAGCCTTTGCTTAGGAACTGAAAGGCACCAGCTGAAGCCTCTGATAACCTACAGTTTTGCCCCAAAAGATGAGGACTGGCCCCATTTTGCTGTTCCTGCCTACCCCCAGAGCAGACCTGGGAGATGGGGAGTTCAGTGGGTAGGAAAACACCCCATCCAAAGCCCAAGGACACGCTGTATGGGGCTAGATGCCCATGACTGCCTCTTGCCTACGTAAGGCCAGGCAGGGGGATTAGAGGTAGGCAGGAACCCGTGCAGGAGGAGGACTCACACACTGTTAAAGCATCTGTGGGCACTGAGGTAGTTGCTCTTGTTTCTCCATCTCCTGTTTTTCCAGTTAGATGCGTGGCTTAATATAGCAGCACTTAGGTTGTAAAACATCACTCATAAAACAGAGAGGATGTGCTGTGTGGGAGCGTGTGCAAGCCAATCCCCAGCTGCTTTTTGATGTCGGCCTGGAAATTGCAGCGTCTTGGCAACGGCTGCTCGCTGGGGTTTGTGTGCAGTAGGGCCAAACCTGCCCCGGGTGCAAACCTGCAGTGATCGCTGGATGAGCTTGCAGGGCTTCCATCCACTCCAGGTTCTCAGTGCAGAGCACAAGGGATGGCAGCTACTGCGGGGTGTTGGGGGACATATGTGCACACCCCTGCAGATCTCAGCCCATGCCTGGCGCCACGGAGCTGGTGCCATGGGGGCCTTTCCTCAGTGAGGAGGAACAGCAGGTATGGCCAAATCTGGAGCCCAAGGGATGGGCAGCAGCCAGCAGCAAGTACCCACTGGCACTGCCAGCACTGGCTGTGAATGCTGAGGAGGCAGCTGTGCACGCTGATTGTTTCTGCTGTGTTGGTGGGGGGAACTGCTGCCTTGGCTGCTCCCAGCAGCACTTGGCCTTCCTCAAATGACTTTCCCCAGAGGGGGAACAGACTAATAAAGGAGGCTGCTAAGACAAAATCAGAGCAGGCTCAGGTAGTTTGCACATAGCCAGGCTTTCACATGTGGGAAGGCTGAACACTGGGGGCTTCTACCTGCATGGAGGCAAGGCCTTGACTCTGTCCGGCAGCACCAGGCTGGACCAGGCAGCCAAGGATAGCTCATCTTACCTCAGCCCAGGCCTCAGCTGGAGGGGAATGGGCTGAGAGGAAAAAGAAAAGACAAGGGGGAAGGAGCGGAGATCTTCTTGCTTGGGAACTTGCCAGGACTCTTCCTTCAAAGGGAAGGAAGTCCCAAGCACAGGGCCACAGGCTTTCATCAACCACTTGCTGCAAACCCCGAACCCCATGGGGCTGCTTATCCTGGCACAGGAGATCCTGTAAAATGCAGCCTTGATCTGGCCCAGAGAACATGGCTTTCCTCCCTGAGGCAACCCCAGCAGCAGGGCTGTGACAGCTCTCCAGCCCCCACACAGCCCTGGAGTAGCTGAGGGTCACCAGGGGTCAGGGGGTCCCATCTCAGCTACTCACAAACCTGAAAGCAGGTCCCAGCCCAAGAGCTAGGGGACATGTACAGCACTGGGAGCTTGTCACCACGGCTGGCTTGGAACCCTCAAAGGGTCTGGCCTGTTAAGTGTGTCTCCCGGCCGGGCTGACCCAAAGTGCCCTGTAGTTTCCCACGTTCCCTCCCGCCTGCCACCCATAATATTTTGCATTTCTCCCTCTCTCTTATCTCTCTACCAGCTCATCCCTTTGCAGCTGGTCTCTTGTTTTCCCTCTGCCCCGTCCCTTGCTTTTTGGCCTCACCTGCTCCAGCTCCAGCCTGGCTCTCATGCTGAAGGGCCTCGAGGCAGGTCCCTGATAAGGGC
This sequence comes from Regulus satrapa, assembly GCA_013396955.1. Taxonomy (NCBI): domain Eukaryota; kingdom Metazoa; phylum Chordata; class Aves; order Passeriformes; family Regulidae; genus Regulus; species Regulus satrapa. Next base: position 144,613 of record VWZN01003839.1, on the reverse strand, counting down.
CAGACCAAACAAGAACCTTTTGTGGCAGGCTGAGCTCATCCACAGGAACTGGGAGAAGAGCTGGCCCAGGCAGGGCAAAGAGCAATGTACAGAGGGACAGAGGGGTCCAGTGCCTCCATGTGGTGTCAGACATGCAGCATGATCCTGCCTCAGTTTCCCAGCTTCTCTGAAAGTCTTTCTTCCGCCCCTGCTCAGAGAAGCTTACATCCCTGGAGCAGGGAGGGAAAAGGGCCCATGACGTGGGCTAAACCAGCGAGGGAGGGCACATGTCCTGCTGAGAGATGCTGTCAGTGCTGAGCCCTCTGTGCACAGCGGGCCTGGCAGCCAGCAAGTGCAAGGAATAAAATTCTCCCCCCCTCCCGACCCACTGCCGGGTTAATATTCCCTCTAACGACAGACGGCTCCTTTTATCCTCTCTCGCACTCCCGCCAGTGATTTAATCTTGGAACAAGCCATGATTATTTCCTGTACAGCTGCCTCCCTCGCTTCCACTGCAGACCAGGCTTGACAGCATCCCACCAGGCAAGGAGCAGACTCTTCTGCAGGCCCCCAGTCTGGCCATGGCCGAGGGCAGACAGACCTCTCCAGTACCCTGCCTTCCCAGTCCTACACTGGGGGTGCCGTGGAAAGAGGAGGGACAGTCAGCGGTGGGAACCCTTCATGGGACTGGCAAGCATAAGAGGAGGAAGGAAGTTATGGTGAATTGCATATGGAAGGTGGTGGATTGCTTGACCAGGGGATCTTCCAGGTCCCAGCTTCATGAGGCAGGTCTAGGGATGTGAGAGGAGTCTGGTGAGTGTCAAATGATCTTTGGGAGTTTTCGTGGTATCATCACAGAAACAATTACCCCGTAACCTCTCAAAGCTAAGGCAGCTGGATCTCATGCTGACAGTCCTTGGTGCAGGGCTGCTGAGGACTGGTAAATGCAGTCTCTTCTCCCAGAGGTCCTCGTGGTCCTTTTGATCTCACAGGGTGGCCGTGCTATAGCAGATGCACCTCAAGCACAGGGCACACAGCCTGGAATTCTCTATCACTGGTCACAGCAGAGCTGATGGCATGGCCAGCAGCAGCTCCAGAGGGTATGGGGATCCTTGGGAACCCCCACACAACTAGAATAGCCAAGATCCCTTTACATTAAGAGCTTGGAGGGAGCTGGGACTCACCCCATCCTCTGTGCAGTGAATGCAGTTAGCCCCAAGCCCTGTAAAAACGTGAGGCCAGAACACCACCGAGGACAATCTCCCAAGTCCCCTTGTGTCAATATTGGAGAGAAGGCTCCCAAAAGACTGCGTCAATATGCACTGTCTACCTGCAAGCAGACAATTACTGCTGGGCAAGAGGGGCTAATGAGGGTCAGTGCTTGTCACCAGAGCATATGTACATGATGTGCATGCTTATCCTGCATGTGTGCATTACCTGGAGGGCCGGGAAAGCCAGGGTCCCTCCTTGCCAGGATCGGGAAAAGAAAGAAGAGACCAGAGCTGGCCCAGGGCCACCCCAGCAGCATCAAAACGTGGGGTGCAGCTCCACCTGGTGGACAGCCAGCCCCCCCGGTGTCACCAAGTCCCTTTGGCCACCCCAAGAGCTGCAGCTTATAGCTCTGACCTCCCAGGCACCACTGGGAAACAGAGCCGGGGGATGCAGCCTCGACCCAGCGCTTGGGATGCTCCAGCACTTCGGAATGCTGAGGTAGCATCGATATGTTGATGCAGGCGCTGCTGCAAGTATGCAGCTGCATCTGCACATGCACGCAGCCTGGGCAGAGAGCACCGGGAGAGCTGGTGCAGAGACAGCTGTGCCCCCACAGCCTGCCCTTCGCGTACGGAGTGTCCCATGTGCCTGCAGGAGAGGTTAAATAAAGGCAGCCGCCTGCCTGCCAGACGGCAGCAAGGCCGAGGGGCTGGATTGTTCAGCTCCTGCCAGCCAGGATTCAACTGGCTCCAACTCTCCCCTAGAACCCGGGGGTCCTGGGCTCAACACCCGGCAGCCACATGATCCTGGATAAATCTTTGCTGACCGCCGAGGACGATACGTGCACAGATGCTTTTGTTGCCCCGTGCTTCCCTTTGGCCTCTTCCCCCAGGGTTCTCCGCAACACACGGCGTCCTGTGGCATCCCTTCCATGCCGGCACAGAGTCCTCAGCCCCTTCACCCGCAGCTGTTTCACGGCCAGGAGACCCCAGGGATGCTTCGGGCGGGTTGGGAGGTGCTGGGTCTTCGCAGGTGACGGACAGCAGGAAGGAATCACAGTCACCAAAAGGGCAATCAGACGCTTTCCCTCAGCGCCGTGGAACGGCCCCACAGCTATGCCAGTATCCCCAAAGCAGAGGGGGCGGAGCGGGGCAAGGAATTACAGTGATGGGCTGGCACACAGACGTCCGGAGGATGGGGAGGGGACCCCTGACATCGGCGGGGGTGGCTGCCGCGAGAGGGCAGCCACAGCCCCGGCCCGGGCCACCCCCGAGACCCCCGGAGCTGCCACCGCGCCCGGGCTTGTCCAGCTCCGCCTCGCACTTTCGGGGGCTCCAACGCAGAGGCCACCTTCACCTCCCCGTGCTGGGCTGGCGGGGGGGGGGTCTCCTGATGGCGNNNGGGGGGGGGGGGGGGGTCTCCTGATGGCGCCTGAATTGGTTTCAGGGAGGATAATTAGCCCTTCATCACCCTCTCTCACCCTGCGGCTGTGTGGATTTTCTCCTGCCACAAGACCTCACAGATGTGCTGGCAGGCATCTAAGCAGCCCACGGCAATACTTGGTACTTCCCAGTTACTCCTTCCTGTTCCACTCAGCGCTCAGAGCTTCTTCCCTAAGGGCTTTAGTGGCAGCAATCCTGTGAGGGATGTGGGCTGGAAGCATCGACTTGGTGGCAACCAATCCACATCCTCACCCCCATGTCAGCAAGGACAGCCTTGCTTCTCCCACCAGCAGCCCAGTGCTAGGACCCCTCTCTCTGCCCGTAGATTACGAGGCAGAGATGCGTTTTCATGCGGATTCAAGCCCGCCTCTGCCTTGCATGTTTTTCACCCAGAGAAGCTGCATTTCTCCAGCTTTCTGAGCCATTCCCATCACCACCGTTCAGCAAATGGCAGGACAAAAATAGCTGCTCTCCAGGGGCTGCAACAGGGCTGGTCGACTTGACTGCGCTCTGCTTCACTCTAGTGTGTGAATCCACGGCCGACCGTGGAGCCACGACTGCACAAGCTCCCCCAGCCACTGTAGGTAGGCACTGCTCCCCACCCTGAGCCATTGCAGGGTGAGCTTCAGGGGACCCACAGCTGTAGTGCCCTGCCCTTGGGGGCTGGGAAGGGGAGAGGAGACAGGTAGAAGGCAATCAGGCATGGAAAAGGGAGAGATGCCTGGGCTGGGGAGCTCAGAAGCACAAGCCAGTTCTCCTCCCTGGGCACTGCAGGCATCCTGCCGGGAGGGTCCTCTGAGGTTTCCCAGCCCCGGGGCTCCCAATACAGGCAGAATTCTGCTGGAAGCTGTCTGCTGTGTGGCCTGGGGAGGGGGAGCATCAGGGCTGTCACACCCGCTCACTGAGAGATGTACCGAGACTGAGCTCTGTCTCCACGGGTGAAGGAGTGCAGGAGCTGGCTGGCCAGCTGCTGCCAGGGAGACAGTCCTTTCCCTGCCTGCCTTTGCCAGTACGGACAGACCACGGCGCAGCAAGTGAGCTATTAAAGAACAGCTCTAGCCAGCCAGCAAACACATGCTCATTCATCATTCTGGAGCAGGCAGGGGGACGTGCCAACTGCTTTAAGCCAGGACTCATCACAATGCCTGTGTCCAATAGCTCAGCAGCCTGGAAGCTGACTAGGAGGCCCTGGACCCTCCAAAAGGCCTTTTATATCCTGGGGGTGCTGGGAGAGCTGCCCCTGCCCCAGGCTGAGAGCTTATGCATTTCTGAGCCAGAGCCCCAGCATGGGAACATCATGCCAGAGACAGTTTGGAGAGGATGCGACAGTTGGCATGAGCTTAGCCAAGGCCTGAGCTGCCCCCACATTCCCACCTGACCCAGGCAGACGCAGCTCTGCGTGGTGGGAGGCTCAGGTCAGGTGAAGCAGAGCGAGAGACTGCCCGGCACCCGCAGGGAGTTGTGTGGATCCTGCACGTCAGCGCCAGCTCTCTCAAAGACTTTTCGCACTACTGCCCACGGTACTGGTTTTATACCAGCTTCTCTCTCCTGGTGCTGCTCTCTTCCCACCTGTCTCCATCCCTAGAGCCCAGCCAGCTCACACCCCTTTACGTGGCCCAGATTAGGGTCTTGGACAAGAACGCCTCCTTTGCTAGCAGGTCACTCAGTATGTGCTGCCCTGCTGCCCTGAGTCCCAGAGGGTCTGTGTATGCCAACAGCATCCCTGTTGCAAATCCACCCCACCTATAGCTGAAGGTTTAGCCAAGGGCGGAAGTCTGAGAGCCTTAAGACTGACTGTGCCTGAAGATCTACCTCATGCCTCCCTTTCATCTGAGGGCACGTCATTCCTGCTGCCCGGGCTGCGAACCCATATTCCCTGGGGAAGGGAAACGCTGCCCTTCCTTCCCGCTTTGTGCCTTTCCCTACCAGATGACCAAGAAAGAGGCCAAGAAGAGATGCTCTCAAGGATGTAGCTTGTCCTATATCATTGCCTGCCAGCCTCAGGGCTTGAGCCTGAAGAACAAAACTAAAGAGTGGGGAAAAGATCCTCCTCCTTTTCACATGTCAGTGCGGCTGCCTCCCATGTAAGCTGCAAAGCTGCTTCTTTACTCACATAAGAAACATCCCGCTCTTCCTGTGGGGCTTGGGTAATTCCACAGTGCTTGCAGGAAGCTCTTGCCACTGTCAGCAATGTTGTCTTGGAGAAGGACTAGGGGCTCGCTGACCTCCTCTACCCCAGAGCTGCTGCCGCAGCAGGACATAAGCTGCAAGCAAGAAGGGAATAATGCCCTGGAGCTCTTTTGCTGCTCATAGCTGAGGCCTCGAGTTGCATCACTAAACAGCCTTGAGCTGGATTTTTAAAGAGGCTTCAGCCAAATGTCCCCTCCTGGGAGTGGTAGGAAGTGCACGCACATTGAGCAGAGTGGTGCAGCAACCGCAAACCCAGCCAGGGCTGGGGAACTCTCCGGCCTCTGCTGTGCAGTCCAGCTCATCCCTGCCAAATGGGAATAACCTTTATGAATGAGTTCTGGGAAGCCATTTTGGGAGAGCTCGCACAGTGTGGGGGAGGCTTAGTGTAAAGCGGTCTGAGAGCAATTTTACTTCAACAGGAGCAAGTAATGCAGAAAGGTCTCCGCTTCCTCACCTGAAAAATTCAGCTGTGGGTTTCTGATGAGACCACGTATGCACACCAGAAAATCCTTAAACACGGAAAGAGAGCAAAGACAACAAGCTCCTTCCGATCCCCTCCCTAGGGCTCCTCCATCTTCTTGGCTAGGTTGAAACCAACTATGTATATCTAAAGGTGCTGAATTGTCATCAGGAGCCTTATCCTAATTTTCTTCCTCTGTATTTATACCCCTTTATCAAATCCTCATGGTTACTTCAGCCCAGCCCAAGCTGGCCTTGAATAGGTAATGCTGGCCCAGACCCACTTTGGTTCTGGCCCCTCCCAAAGCAAACCTCTGCATATGAGGGTCTGAGCGTGCTCGTGCCTGTTCTTTGCAGATGCCACTGCATGGATGGTGGCTGGCCACAGCACAGGCTGTGTGGGAAGGAGATCTTGCTCTTCTTCCCTGCCATGGCCCAGAGGGCATCGCCTCTCACCTGCCCCCAGAGGGGCAGGTCAGCCCCAAGCATCGGGAGGCCAGTCTAGAAGCCTGAAACATGGCTCCGAGTCTGCGCCTTCTTTGCAAACACCTCCAGCATCAGCAGTACAGGAGGAAGTGGAGAGGGGAGAGGGTGGGCTGGTTTAGCTCCTCCCAGTTGATAATTCATTACCGCCTGTTAGCCTGGATCCATCCAGCAGCAGCTACATCCTGGCAACGACATGTGTTCATTTCACACATAAAATGCTGTATCAAAACGCATCCTTGAGACATTCTCCCTGAAACCTTTTTCAGCTGCCTCTCCCAGTGCTTCACTTGTGGGAGCAGTCCCTGCAATTGGGACTTTCTGTTCTTGAGAACAATTTTGTTCTTAATGGATGCCTGGCACCCATCGTAGAAATCAAGGCTGCAGCTCATGAGAAATACAAGGGGGATCTTCCTGCATGGAGCAGAGAGGCAGCAACACCTATGGCGTGCCCTGATCCATAGAGGGAGAAGCAGCATCTATGCTCATGCACGTGGCTGGTTTATTGCACACCATTTGCAACGATGCTCAAGTGCAGCTTCTCTTCCTTCCCCTCCTTCCCTGTGGGTCTGGGAGCTTTGGGCAGCAGAGCTGGCCGGTCTTGCCTTGGGAACATGGAAGCGGTCCTGTCCTGTTTCTCTGTTGTTGTTATCCCTGACTTCAGCCTGGTGGTAAAAATCTCCTTTCCACAGCTGTGTGGGAAGAGGCAGGGCGGGTGAAGGACCCCACGCTTGCACAGCGGGTCATGGGAGTGCTCCCCTGTGGCACCTTCTGACTCCCTATGGAGCCATGCCCAGGGCTGAGCTGGGTCTCAGGAGAGATGAGGCTTGGCCACCAAGCCTAAATCTTTCATGTTGGCTGCCAAGTCGCAGCCAGCCTTGCACCCACCCCAAGCCTTCTCCAGCTGCCCTCTGAGCACCTGTTCTTCTTGATCCTCCTGCCTCCTCAGCCTTTCCTCTAGCATTTTCAAATGCTCTTCTTCCCCACCGTGTACCCCTAGCACCACTGGGCCAAGGGGTCTTGCTGGCCTGGGAAGGTTCGTCCCTCCCGTAGGTAAGAAAACAGAGCAGGACTCGGCAAGAACAGCCGACTTCAGAAGCCCTCATTAGACTCTTTCCCGTGTCCCCTATCCTCGCCCTTTGTGTCACCCACACAAAAGGCTGCGGGGCAGCCTCGCAGGTCCCGGCCCGTCCGGCCTGGCGGGCGCACCGAGCGAGTCCCCCCCCCTCGGTGAAGGTCACGCCGGGGCGGCGGCCGCCGGGCAAAG
>VWZN01003839.1:125111-136155 GCA_013396955.1 Regulus satrapa | reverse complement strand
CTGGATGGGCCTGGTGGTGGCTCCTGGACTTGCTGGGCTGTGGGGTGCAAGGGCAATTGGGGCAGCACCCCAAGCTCCTGGTCATGACCCATTCCTCCCCAAGAGGGATGGGGGGCCCTGGCTCCCAAGGGGGGTTTACTCTGTAGTGTGAGACAAGGGTCAAAATTTCACCCCTCTTTGTGCCCAAGGCCCGTCCTGGTCCACCTGAATATCTCTTGGACCCCTGTGAACTCTTCTGGCCTCCTCCATTCCAGATGGAAATTCCTGATGGCTGTCTGCTACACTGAATTTAAATAGGATGCCACAGTCCATGTCACCATGTCACTTTTTTTTTTTTTTTTAAATTTTTTTTCCCCTTGCATTCAGTTTTATTTTTTCCTGATGCTATGCCCTCCCTCACCTCATTCCTCCCTACCCCTGCTCTGCAGGGCTGGGCTCCCTTTTCCTAGCAGCAGCAGGCTGTGGGAGCTGTGCTGCTATCCCTGTTGTCAGCCCTGTGCTTCTGCAGACCTCCAGGGAGAGGGGTGGAGAATGAATGGGAAAGCTTTGCCTTTTTTAAAACTGGTTGCTACGCTTCAGGGTACTGAATTTGCCAGGACTTCTTTAGCAGAAGCTGCTGCACATGCTCTCTGGTTGGTGACTGCATCCAGAGCTTCGCAGCCCCTCTGAGCCAGGCGTTCAGGCTCCCCTCCACTGCGAAGAGCTGTGCTGGCTCTGCAGGTCATGGAGGGTAAGCTGGATTCTCTCTACCTTTGTGTGCATCAGCAGAGCTGCTAATTAGGTCCAATCTGGCTCATTCAGGCAAAGCTGTGCTGCCAGGAAGACGGCACAGATGTCCCTGTGACGGGGGCTGACCTGGCATGGTGCTGTGCAAGGCTTTTCCATGGCTGTGTAAACCCAACAGGACGGATGCTGCTCCCGTCCTCCCTCTCCTAATGGATGCTCTTGTCCCCGCCTTTAGACTGACATTCATGTGACCTTGTGGTGAGCTGTCTGGGCCACAAGGCATTCACAACCTGCCCCAGCTTTGGCCATATCCTCATCTTCTCATGAGAAAGGTAACTTTGTCTTAAACTGCTGGAATTGGAGCCTATGGGGCTGCTGCTCCTACGCTGCCCTGACTCACCTGTATCAGCATTTTGCAGAGAGGGAAACTGAGGCACGGTGAGGTGAATACAGCGAGGTGTTCTGCTGCATCACAGGGTGCGACCCGAGCCATTGGTAACAGCTATTTCCACCCTGAGCTGTGGTGTTTGTCCAGTGGTTTCTATTCCCAGCTGTAGGGCTTTATGGAGTCTCCTCCCCAGAGCTGAACAACCTCCCAGCACTGGAGGATTTTCCCACCCTACAGATCTCCTTAGAGACACGGGGTTATTCCAGCTTCAAGCCTCAGCCTTTAAAACGCTTCCAGCTGCAGTGAGGCCATGTCCTTCCCCTCCTCCCTTGTGTTTCATTGATTAAGAGTCCTAGGCCTCACTGGGGGATTTAGGAAGAGCTAATTGCAGACTGGTAATTGAAGACAGCTTGGAGTCTCTGGAAATGTCAAGGAATGAGAGAGGAGCTTAGATGCTCCCATGCATTTAAATATGCATCATTGGCTCAGCCAGAGCCTTACTGGAGGAAGGGAGGGAGAGACGTCTGGCTTTCCCCATCCCAGAGGACCTTGTGGAGCTGCTGGAGGGAGCGAGGCAGGGGCAGCACTAGTCTTAAATTGTCTGGGAGCTCTCTGCTCCCCCCAAGGCAAATGAGACAGGTGAGAGAACACAAGCAAGGCTGGGTACTGAAGGTGAGAGTCTCAGACAGGCTGGGGAGGGGTTGCTTTTTCCCTTTTTAGAACTGTGATTTGACATGCCAGACTCCTGTGCTGCTGCATGATTGATGGTCGGGAGCCAGCTATTGGGCAGCAGCAAGGGGAACGGATAGAGCTTGTCTCCAAACTTGTGATCCCTCCAGCCACCAGTGAGTGCTACCTGAGGACCAATGAGGGACAGAGACCCTCTCAGGAGGGGCTGGGCAGCCCCTTGTGCTGCCACCCACAGGGCCCAGCAGTGTCTGGGGTTGTGGGGATGGGAGGATTCACATCGGGTTTGGGACCCAGAGGTAGTGCAGCAGGGCCAAATCAGCGATCACAGGGACCCAGGCAAGGGATCCCAGTGCTTCCCCAGTTTGAAATTCCTCCAGCAGCAACACATCTCCTTTCCATGCCTCAGAGTAGGTGCCCCAACTGCTCCACGTTGCAGAAGCAGAGGTGGACACTGCAGGCTGCAGCGGGTTCAGTCCCTCCTGTCCCAAGGAGGTCTCTTCTCAGGCCAAAGCATCCTTATCTTCATTCCCAAAGGTGCACGGGGCTCTTAGGTACACCCTGGCTGGCAGTGGATCCCAAGGATGCATAGTCACATGTGAAAAAGGGAGTTTCTACCCAGAGTCATGGAAAAAGCTCTGTGGGGCTTTCCCTGTGTGCTTTGTCTGCGCAGCAAACTCCATGGGCTAGATGAGCTGGCCATGGCACTGGGGCGTGGAGAGGTGATAGGCAGCTAGCAGCAGACAAACAGCAGGAAAGCTCTGGTGTTTTTTCTATTAAGAGGTGTCATCATCCCCTGTAGTGACTTGGAGATGCTCCACAGGAGGAAAATGTTGTGGACGATGCAGACCCAGCACCTGCATGGCTAGTGAAGGACCTGCCTTGGCCCGGCTTTCTGCACAAGCCTTTCCTCATTTGCCTGCAAGGATGATGGATAACGTGTTCCTCGAGGCAGATGGAAGAGGGAGGTCTCTCTTTTGCCTCTGTGGGAGCTACTCGAACACTCCCTTGCAGCTTTGGGCTGTTGCTACCCTGTTGAAATGGGCATGGCTAGTGGTTGCCTCCTTGCTCCGTGGTTCTTCAGTCACAGCTGCTAATGGGGTGCCTGTTGGGGAGCACGTGGGCAAAATGACCCGGGGAGATGGCAGCAAATGGCAGAGAATTGGCTGATAAGATATCTGTACTCAGGGAGGGGCAGCATGCTGCTCATCTGATGGAAGACACGTCCAGGTTGGGTGGAAACCTGCAAGAGCTCTGCCTGTGCCTAGGGTGGCTCAGTGGCAGGCATGAGACTGAGGGAGGTGGCATGGCAAACAGTTTGGCTCCCAGTGTCGCCAAAGCACGGCCCGTGGTCTTGCCTGGCTGATGGGTTAGGAGTGAGGAGACTGGGACAGCTCTGTGCCAGGAAGCTGGGGCAGCTGAGGAAGGGGAACTGGCTACCCTGGAGCCCTGCTGTGATGGTTAATCCTTCTGCCACAGACCTAGGCAAAGCAGAAGGCCAGAGCTACATAGTCTGGGCCATTGCCTACAGCTCACTGAGAGCTGAGTGTGGAGAATTCCCTGTGTGGCGTCTCTTGCCTGTTTCACAGCCCTCTGTCACTTCCGAGGAGTTAGCTCCTTAGGGGAGAGCCAGGCAGAACCAAGATGTGACCCAGGGCAGATGTGGGAGTCTGCCCCAAGGAGTGAGTGGCTCCTGGGCTAGAACAGGGACTGCTCCCTCATCAGAAGTTCTGCATTAGAGCATAATCTGGCATTAGCACATTAATCCAGTCCTGCTGCTACTCAGCTCCTGCCCTCAGCAAAGTCCACACCAAGGTCTCAGTGTACAGCTGCGGCCGCAGGATACTCCCCCTGGCCAGCCCCGATGGGCGCCAGAGAGCTGGTGGCAGCAGGGAAAGGGTTTGGGTTTATGGTGGCAGTGCAGCCCCAGCCCTCGGCACGTTGCCATCTTTTGGAAGCATCACCGTTGCTTCCTTGGAGGGACTTCACACGGGGTTTTGGAGCCTGACTGCCTGCATCTGCAGGCTCTGGCTGAGCCACACCAAGTCCTGAAGCACTTTACAGGGAGCCAGGCCAAAAGAAGGTAGTGTCTGGAGAGAGGATGTGAGTCAGCAGCTTGGGGGTAGGGGGCTGAGGAGCCAGTGCAGCTGGCATGAGGGAAAAAGGGAATAGGTGGGAATTGGGAGAGCTGGAGAGGGTGCAGAAGTGGGCAGGGAGGCAGATGGTGTCCCCCAGGGCCGACATGGTCTGGCTGGACTGCAAAGGCTCTTCCCAGCATGAAAAATTAAGAAAATGGCAACATGACTTCACTAAAATGGGAGAGGAACTAACCCATTCCCCCTCTGATCCATTATGGGGGGCTGGAAGATTTTGGAGGAGTTGGAGGGGTCCCTCTGTCATGCTGGGGAGAGGCTGAGGTCAGAGCAGCCCTCTTTCCTGCTGAACAAAGCCAGATACAAAGATACACTTGTTTTTATTTTGTTTAGTAGGAAAAAAAAAAATCCTTCTTCCTTTAATCACAGGGCAGCAGAGGAGGCTTCCAGGTCATGTGCTCTGCTGCCTCAGTCTTCCCAGAAAAAGGCTGAAGCCCTTTGGGACTGTGTTCCCCAGCTCACCCTACACAGGGCACTCAAGGTAGGTTGGAAGCCCACGGGCGCACTGAGTGTCAGCCCATAAAAAAGGCTCCCCACCCCCAGCCAGACACAGCGCTCCCCCACCCGCCCCCCGGGCTGGGCACCCCTGGGCAGGGCCAGGGATGATGTTCCTCGGGGAGCTGTGCCGGGCTCGGCCCTGCTTGCCCATTGGCAGGATTTTGCTGCAGTCTCCTCCGAGCCGGTGGTTTTGGTGACTGAAGAAACCTGCAGAAAGCAGCCGTGCTGGTGGACTGGGTCAGGCAGGGCTCTGGGGAGGGGAGAGGCTGGCCTGGGTGAAGTCGGTGCTCTGTTCAGCCCTCGGATAAGCTCAACACGTCGTGAGGGGAGGCGGCTCCCAGCGGAGGCTGGGGACGGGAGCATCCCGAGTTGCCATGGTGACACCGGCTGCATCCTCAGGCAGGCAAGAGCATCGCTGGTGCAGTCCCGCAAGGGTGTGTCGTCCCCTCCCCGCTTCCTTCCTGGCTGCCATCCCCGGGGAGCGCGGGGCTGGTGCCGCCTTTCGGCGTTGCACCCCGGGGACAGAGCGGTGGGACGGTGCCAGGCGAGCTCGCAGCAGAGTGGGGCGAGCCGCCAGCTGCAGCCTGTGCCAAAGGGTGTGTGCGGCGGGCCTCCCTCTCCCGAGAAAGGTAAGTCCCCCTTCTCCCTAGCGTGTCCCGCCTCCAATCCATCAGGATCCGGGTTGCAAGGTCGGGCGGGAGGCAGGGGCTGGACTCACCTAGGCTTCCCTGGTTCAGATACTGGAGAGGGACGGGAGGGGGGGAAAGGGAGGAGCTACTAGTGACCCACATCCCTTAATCCGTGTCCTGCCCTGCGTCACGCAGTTACCTAAGCCCTGAAGCAGGCTCCCCCGGCGAGGGCACAGCCCTCTGCCCCATCTCTGAGGGAGCCAGTTGTGGCCATTTGCCCCATTTTGTCCTTGCAAAGTGAAACTTGGGGGTAGGGGATGTCTCCAGCCTATCTCGGCGCTGGTTGTGTAGGGGTAACTACTCCTTTTCTCCCTCACTTCACCTCCTGCCGTCCCTGGGAACGAGTCTGTGCAACGCTTAGAAACGGTGGAGGTAGGGACAGCCCCCTGCCCAATCCTTGCAACTCCCTCCGCTCTCATGGGCTCTCTGCTAGCAGCATCAGCCCCCCCACTTCACAGCCTGAGCCCTCCCCAGAGGACACTGACATCAGATCCCACTCCCTTAAGCTGATTAGGGCAGTAAGGATGCATTGGAGCAGATGCCACCAAGGCTATGGGAGTGACCAGACTCTGGAGGGATGCAGAAGGGGCATCATAGAGCCCCCAGATCTGGGAACTGCTGTGATCTGGGGCATGAAGGGAGAGGAGGTGGGGGTTGACTACTCCTTTCATGGGCTGGATAGTGGCATGACTCCCCCTATACACAGCCAGTTTGATCCCTGTTGCACACCTGGGAGCCTGAGAACGGCACATGTGGTTTCCCTGAAGGTGTCTCAAGTAACCCAGAGGTTTCCAGCCCTGTTCTATGTCTTCTGTCCTATGTTTTGGGGACTGTAAGAACCAGAGGTGATGCCTGGAGAAAAGATGATGCAGACAATGGCCACATCCTTCCCACCCTGGCCCTGAAGGTGTTCTGGCTCAGATGGGAGAGGCTTTGCTGAGTGGTTCCCCCTCTTGCCAGCTCCCGTCAGACAGGAGAGCACACAGGTCACAGCACCTCTCTGTTTTATTGAAGAGCAATCCCACCCCCCAGCCAGCGCAGAGCTCAGCGTGCCCAGCTCTTCTGCATCCACCGGGCCACAGTCCTGCTCAGAGAACGGGGGCAGCTCCTTGAACCCAGCGGGAGAGACCCGGGGCTGCCCCTTGGTGCCTGAGGCTCCCAGTTCTGCCGTCAGCCCTTCTTCTGCTCCACCAGCCACGCTGCCTTGTCCCTGGGGATGTTCCCACATAGGGAGGGTGTCCCACCAAGCCCTGCCCGTGAGGGGCTAAAGCTGGAGTAAAACTGGAACATTAATCTTGAGAGTGATGAGCAGGACACAGGCTCATGTGCAGGGTGTCGGGGACTGTCAGTTGTGTGATCCTTGGGCACTGGGAGAGGGCAGAGTTGCAGAGACCAGGCTATTCTGCCTCCAGGCTCTGTCCTTGCCCTGAGGACTGGCAGTGAGCCCCACACTCGTCCCTGGCACCTCCAATCCCAGAGCCCTGCCCTGGGTATGAGTGAACCATCTGCTCTCCAGACCAAGGCTTCTCCTAAGGTCTGAAGGAAGCTGCTTTCAGGCAGCAGGTGGAGGAGGGATGGAGGAAAAGAAGCCTTTGGAGACAAAGGTGAGGGGACCAAGTGGTCAAGGAAGGTCCCCTTTCCTTGTCCCTGCACGGTGGGACCACAGTCCTTATCCATGGACACAGCTGCCCTGGGAGCTCAGCTCCTGACTCCTCTCTGCAGGGAATGGGGTGGGTAGGCAGAGGCTGGAGGCAGAGCTAAGGACATTCATGGCGTGGGCAGCACGTTGCAAAAGAAAGGTGGGGCAATGTCCCTGCAGAGAGAGGAGCCCATGGTTTTTCCTTCCATTCACACCCAGCTTTAGGAATCCACATCTGTTCCCAGGATCATGGATACCTCCTCATCTTAAATTTAGATGATTTCCCTCCTCCAGCCACCCACATCAGAGAACCAACCCAGCTATCCTGCAAGCACCCCCATCCCCACACCATGTCAAACCTAAAAGGGAGTTAAGTGAGAGCAGGGCACAATCCCATCCCCCATCCCTCCCCAACGAGCTTCCCAAATCCACAGCCCCATGCTGCCAGGGACGTGGAGCATCCACTTGGCACGACTGAGCCTCTAATGGTAATGGTTATTCATGTTGTTGAGGTGGGAGGCTGCCATGGCACTGAAGGAGGCTGAGGGCTGGAGCCCATGCCCAGGATAGAGGGACGGGCTGGAGCCAGGCCAGTAGGAGAAGCCAGCCGGAGTCACTCCCGAGGTCATGAGGTTGAGTTTGGAGATGCCCGAGAAGGGCAGTGGTGCCAGGTTGCCCTGAAATTTGTAGAGAGTGTGATCGGGGGTGGTTGGCTGGCACACCTGCGCCAGCCCGTGGAAGTCGAACTTGTAGGCGTAGCGCTTGCCGTGGACCTTGGTCATGATGTTCTTGTCGTAGTAGTAGCGCAGTGCCCGGCTCAGCTTGTCGTAATTCATGTTGGGTTTGCTCTTCCTCTCACCCCAGCGCCGCGCCACCTCGTCAGGGTCGATCAGCTTGAACTCCCCGTTCGTGCCTTCCCAGGCGATGCAGTTCAGGTTGGCCCGGTCCGAAAGCAGCTCCAGCAAGAACTGCCACAGCTGGATCTGCCCACTGCCTGCAAGGCCGGGCCCCAGAGAAGTTAAAGCTCCCTTCCAGGGCACGAGGTGAGGGAGAGGATGTGCCCCCATCCCCCTGACCCACTGCCATGTTGCCCTCTCCCCGCACCCAGGTTTTGGCTGCACATCATTGCATCTTCCCTGCTTTAGAGATACATAAGATGGTTAATGTTATGTTTCCTTTGCAACACCCCAACCCCATCCTACACCCCAGATAAGAGGGGAAGATGCCCCTGCACCTTGGGACGGAGTAGGAGTGCTCAGAGGTCAACACAGGTTGCCCTGGGTCTGGATCCAGAGTCTACCCATCCCTCCCACCCACATTCACACACTGCTGGAGATGAATACTTGCTTGTTTGTTTTCATGGGAGGACGCGGCCTCGTTCTTTTATCACTAGCCCCAAGAAGGACATATCTTGGCAGAACCCAGATCGATCCCAACACAAATATTTCCCGCTGTCATGTCTGCTTGAAACCAGGCTGGTCTCACAGCACAGCCCCTGCTCCAGGGACACTGCGCCCTGCACAGATATCGCCATGGTCAGCTCAAGTCAGGGTGCAACTCTGACCTGAGCTACATCACAGAGAGACACGGATGGGGGTAGGAGAGGGGACACAGCATGACCTACTGCGGCTTTGAATCATGCGTCAGTGATGTTCCTTATTTCTGGAGGAAAAATGTCCTCCCTGAGCCGTGGCCACTGCACCTGCAGCTTGCACTGGGGAGTATCCTCGGTGTGCGTCTGTGGTGCCCCTGTGCCAGGCTGTGCACACACTGGCACACCTCGACATGCCCATGGTGAGGCACAAGGACATGCTCCATCGAGTCTGGCCAAGAAGAGGGAATCTGGACCTTTGGGCAAGGAGGAGTTCTACTGCTGGGAGCCGGCCACCCTGCCTGCATTTACCTAGACACCCCCCTCTGCCTCCTCTGAGCAGCATCCCCTGCACATCCCTGCTACAGATGCAGCACAGTCTCTTTCCAGAACAGAGGATGTGCCCTTGCAGTTATTCCTGCGCTCTTCTCTTCATTTCATCTAATGGTGCTCGAATCCTATACAGAGGTTTAGCACCCATGACCTCAGCAGCAAGAAGTCCTACAGCTCTGCCACATTTCCCAGAGAAAAACACCCTGTTCTGCTTGGTTTAGACCCACCTAGTTTATCTGGTGCTCCAGATTTATCTTGCTGTAGAAGAAGCAGGACACAGCCATTCCCCATCCATCCCCATTCCACCAAAACCCACTCAGACATCCTGATCCAGGCAGTTGAGCCCAGGTCTTTCCAAGGTGTTGTATGTCCTAATTCCCCATCCTGGGACCAAAGCGGGGAATCTCTCCTCCCTGGGGTGCAGCTGCAGCCCTTGCCTCCTTTCCATCACCACAGCCCCCATCCTGTCCTCCAGAATTTCCCTCCCGTGGGTGCTCCTTCCCATGCAAGGAGGTCAGGGAAGTGTTGGGGGGTGCATCTGGGTGTGGTAGTGAGGCTCAATCCTGCTTACTGCACTTTGCCATGGTTATGCACCTGAGAGCTCCCTAAGGAAATATCCAGGCATCCAAAAAGGTCCATCTCACTGCAGCACAGTGTTTAGAGCATGGCTGAACAGAGTCTGCAGTGCAGAGGCAAAAAGCTTCCCCCAGTTCCATCTTTTGTTCCCCTCCCACCGCTAAACCAGGGCTCAATTTTTCCTGCTCAGGGCCCCCCTGGTCCCTGCCTCCTAGCAAACAGGCAAACTACACGGCTCAAATACTACAGCCCCGCCACACTCGGTGTTGCTGCACTCCCAAGCAGGCTGCAGGCTGCTCCCTGGCCAGCACTGGCCGATGCCCCTGCCCCCTGTGCGGGTTGTTCCGGATGGATGGCTCCGGTTCCCGGGGACCCATCACTTCCCAGCCCTGTCCGAGCCCCAGCACTTCACTGGCAGCTCCCTCGCGAGTGATGTCTCAACTCTCCTCTCCACTCGCAGGAACGGATCTCCCGAGCCCGGATTAGCCCGCCCCGCTGCCGGGATGGCTGGCAGCTCCCTCCCCGTCGGATGTCCCGGAGCTCCTGGGAGACCGGAGTTAGGACCCCGCTCCCTCCCCGCTGCGGGGCTCGGGGAGATGATGAGTACCCCGCTCCCCCCTGATGCCACGGGACGGGAGCTTCCGACCGTCGGGGTTCGCCGCTGTCCCCGTGGGAATTGGCGGCAGGATGCTCCCAGCCCGAGGCATTCGCAGCAGCAGGGAACCGGGGCTCCGCCGTGACCGTGTCCTGCACGGGCAGTGCCCGGCAAAGGACGGGAAAGGGTCTCCGGTGGCTGCTGGGCGGCAGAGAGTGCGAGTGCCCCGCAGAGTGTGAGGTCCCCGCTCCGTGCCGGCCGAGGAGAGCGGGGCCTGTCCAGGGAAAGGGGCAGCGGTGCTCTTACCTTTCTGCACGCCGGGGCTGAGAGACCCCCACGCCTGGCTCTTCCCGTCTTTGAACAAAGTTTCCCCGACTGGATCTGGGGGGAGGGAAAAGGGGGCGCGGGTGGAGTGGAGGGAGGGCTGGGGCCAGGCGGGACCGCGACCCCCCAGCGCCCACCCGCGGGCAGCGTCCCCGCAAGCCCCCGGCCGCTCCCCCTTGCCTGCCCCGCCGCTGCGGCGAAGCCAGGAAACGCGTCCAGGAAAAAGGAAATCCGATTTCCGACCCAGCCGGGGAAGCTTTTAAATAGGAATAGAAGATCCCGTGGGCTGGGGTAGGGAGGAGAGAGGGAGTGAGGGAGAGGAGGCGGGTGGGTGGCAGGATGGGTGAGAGGAGCGGCGGGTGGAAGCGAGGATGTCTGTCGGCATTTGGGGAGTGGACCGCTGTGGAGAGGAGAGATAGATGGATAGAAGGAAGGNCCCCCCCGCTATCGGGCCCGCATCAGACTTTAATCACGGCCGCGGGTTTCTATGGAGAGCGGTTCGGGCCGCTTCCTGCCTCTTCCGCCTCCTTAACTCTTCGCAAACACGGCGCTGACATCCCAGCTGGGAGCGGGCTCGGACACTGCCTGGAGACTGCCCGGGCCCGTTCTCCCGCCAGCATCTCNGGATGGATGGATGGATGGAAGAAACGGTGGTGAGTGGATAGATGGAGGAAAGAAAGTGTGAGAGATCGATGGATGGAAGGGCAAGTAATGGATAAGATGATGGGGAAACAGGCTGATGGAGGCAACATTGGGTAGATGGAGGGGTTGGCTGGTAGCAGGGATGGAAAGGGGGATGCAGGGACAAGTGGGGGGGGTGGAAGGATGGTTGGAAGGACAGGGGA
>VWZN01003839.1:69905-119192 GCA_013396955.1 Regulus satrapa | reverse complement strand
CCACCCCTCTGCCTGCCCTGGGAGGAAAGGGACAGAAAACACCCAATGGTTTGTACTTCCAAGGAAAAGGTATCGGGAAGGCATCCCTTTTTTGAGGGGGTGCCCCTTCGACATGCTGGGGTTTGTGCAGGAGAGAGGCGCTTGCTGAACCTCTGCTCTTGGCACCTGCCAGTCCCTGCCCCACTGGCCGCACTCACGCTCCGGCGTTCACTTTGATGGATGCCACCTCCTTGTTGCCCCAGCCCATGGCCTGCAGTGAGGGATAGTCATCGCTCAGCTCAAACTTGTGACCCTGGAAGTTCTCGGCCTCGTAGAGGATGACTTTGCTGTCATTGTGGTTCTGCGGAGAGAGAGCGCTGGAGGTCAGCAGGAGTGGGCTGTCTTGCCCAGGGACAGGGGATGTGGCACGAGTGTGACACACATCAAGGCACTTTGAGAGGCCCGGGATCGTGACCAGCTTTGGTGCAATGCATGGCCATGTCCTTCAACCCGGCTCTCCCTCGCTGGGACGCCCCAGAACTGCCCCGAGGATGCTGCTCTCACCTCCTAGTGCTCCCAAGGCACAGCTGTCAGTGAGAGTTAATGGCTACAACCTCTGGACCCACATGGACTGCTGCCCTCGGAATCATCACACTCCCCCAGGTTGCAGGAAGGTTCAGGGCAAGGCAGGATGCTGAGAGAATTCCCCTCAGCTCTGAGGGGCCTTTCTGGGTGCTGGGCACAGAGGGGTTAATGGCTGGGACACTGAGTGATGCAGCACTGTCCCCCGTGCCCAGCCCCCACATGCATCTATCTGCACCGAGGAGCAGTCCTGCCAGTAAGGAGTGATCTTATCGCAGCCCCTTTATTAAAGCCTGAACATATCTGCCTGGTGATTATTAAAAGTTGGGGGGGGACCCCCCGCTCGCTCAGAGGCGCAGACGTGCCGCTGCTGTGAGCACCAGTGTCTCTGCAGATGGAGCGATAGAGCCGTGTCTGCCTGGGCACGCCTCAGGTACCCTGGGTGGGAGGGGGATGGACCCTGCACCCCCAGCATCCCTGCCATCCTGCCAGCTTCTCTCTGTTCATCCCATCCCTGGGAATCAGGGCTGGGGAACAAGACCTTGGGACCCCAGTCTGGAAAGTCATTCTCCAAAGCACAAAGAGAAGGAGCTGGCACTGTGGCTCAGGATAAATTTTGGACCTGAAAAACATCCCAAGATGTTTGCAGGGAGGTGGGAGCAGGTGGGCGCAGCTACTCCTTCACACGTACCTCTGTGTACACCTCACCCCTCCATCCCACATCCTGTGTCAGCCATCCTCCAGGCTGTCCCTCATCACTTCCACGCTGGGCTGCCTGGAGGAGGCTCTGCCTGCCCTGAGCCCTCCCTCTGAGGTGTCCCAGTAACTCACTGCGCATTTGACAGGCCGGAAGGAGAGGAGGTGCTCGGTCCGGTAGCCACTGTTCCCACTCCAGGCCTCCCACCGGGGGTAGTCACCCTTCTCCAGGATGAACTGCTGTCCCTGGTACTCAGGGTACTCGAAGCCTACCCAGCTGGAGGGAAGAGGAGGAAAACCCTCAGGAATGTGCGACACAGTCCCCAGGATCAGTCAGGGGTCATCTTCTCCTTCCTGGGCAGGGGACAGAGACATCCTGGCAGGTTACGGGTCTGTCACAGATGTTGGGGTCCTTTCTAGCAGCAAATGTCCCTTTTGAAAGTGGGACCCCTCTCCCCAGAGCCATGTCACTGCCTCCAACCTGCACCCTGGCTTGGTAAGGTCTCCCTGATTAGCAGATGGGAGGAGAAGCAGAGAGGCTGCATGATGAGGCTGTGTCACAGCTGAGGAAGAACTTGGGCGTTCTGGCTCCCTAGCAGCTCCCAACAGTCCCCTGGGAGCAGTGGGTTTGCTGGAGTGGGGTGTGCCAAGGGGCCGCGGGGCTGGCGGGGCACTTACGGGCCAGACTCCACCTTGATGGAGCGGATCTTGCGGAAGCCGCGCTCCATGATGCTGGGGCACTCCATGAGGAATTCGCAGCGCTTGCCCTGGAAGTTCTCCTCCTCCCACACCGTGATCTTGTACTGCCCCAGGGTGTCCATGGCTTCACTGCTGGTCATACGGGTCGCTCGGCTGCTGGCAGAGCCCCACGTATCACCCCAGGGCAGGTGCCCACCATCAGCCCCCAGCCACCCTGCCGCCGAGCCTGCGATGCCGGTGCTGCTGCCCTCGCGCATCCCACACCACGGGCCCCTTGCCCATGGAGGCATTTCCCATTCCCTTTCCTTCGGTGCTGGGGGATCTCCGTCCGGTGAACCCCGAGTTGCAGGGGGAATGTGCAACGCCCCATCTCTCCACGTGATGCACCCAGGGCTGCCTCAGTTTTTCTTCTCCCGAGCTCCCTGTGACGGCTCCAGGAGTTGTCTGGGTGCAGTGGCACCGTACCCACTGCTGGGAGGCGGCGGTGACCCCAGCTCAGACGCGGGTGCGACTGTAGCCCTGGGGCAGAGCATCCCGGCTCTTCCATCCCTCCTGCCAGCGTCCCTCCTGCCCGCACGGGGCAGCCCCGCCGTGCCACACAGCACCCCGCCACTTGCCCTTCCTTCCCCGGGGTGAGCGCTGCGTGGGGAGCTTGGTGTGGGGGTGAAGGGAGCGGGGCAGCGCCTGTGCGGTGAGGTCTTGCGGGCTCACAGCCTGGTACTTACTTGGTCGGAGGGCAGGGCACAGAGGCGAAGGTGGCGGTGCCGGCGCCGGCTTTTCCCCGGGCCCTTTATAGGCGGGCGCTGAAGTGCCGATGGTGCAGGCGGTCAGGGCGCTGTGTCAGCAGGCAGGGCACGGAGGGGGGGGACGGGCTGCTCACCCACCCCAGACTCCGGCTGTCCATTCCACTTAGGCAGTGTGGCGAGAGCGGCCCCCCCGCGCCCAGCCGGGCTGACAATGAAAGTGCTGGGCTGTGTTTGCGCAGGGGCTCAGGGCACAATGGGCAAAGGGCCTGACGCGCCGCTTTCCTTTCTGCCCCCGGACAATGTCCCCGCTTGGCCCAGGGATTAGGGACCCAGCCTTTCCCAGGGCACCCGCAGCCTTTGCCAGGGTTGAGGCTTGTGGGAAGGAGGTGCCAGGGTGAAGTGGGGATTTACCATCTGCGAGCTGAGGGGCACCGACGTCCTCACGCTGGAACACGGGGCTTATCTGGGGCTGCTTCTGCCCCTCCACGTGGGGCTCTGCCACCACGGGTTCCTTTTCCAGCCAGGCCCCGGAGGGGTTCTTGTGTTGGTGCAGGCTGGGCTCTAATGGACCCCGGTTACGTGCTTGTAACACCCTGAGCATTTCCCCAGGCTTGACAAAGGGCTCCCTGTGCTCCCACTCACCTCCCACCCGGGCAAGGGGCACTGGGCACTGCAGGACGGGAGCAGGTGTGGGACAGAGCTGCGTCCTTCACCTGGACAGGAGGGCCAGCCCTGCCTGGCACTGCACAATGCCATGCAGCTATCCCCCGTGTCTCCTATCAGAACCTGGTATGGATGAGGCCAACACAGGCTGGAGAGGAGGAAGAGTGCCCTGTTGAGCTGTGAAATCCTGGGTGTCTAGGCAGCTGTGTTTCTCACAGCATCCCTGTGTGGTCTGTGGTCAGGCCGGGCACTCCCCACCTTCAGCTGGGCAGGTGTCACGCCCAGGAAAACTCCAGCCCTTCTGGGGGTCCTGGGCATGGGCACATTGCTGGTTATGGAGAATGCAGGGCAGCTGGGGGTAGTGTTAGTACGCCCGGCATCAACAAGAATCGGGGACTGAGGGGTGACAGCAAGGACGGGCAGGGGGCAGGACTCGGGGGTCCATTTCGTGTCCTCCCCACTGGCCGACGGCCCCGAGGCTCGGTGCGAGTGCGCGCCGATGCCTGCGGGTCCCAGCAGAGGGTGCAGCCCGGCAGCGGTTGGAGCAGGCTCCGGATCAGGGACATTAGTGGCCCTTGGCCGGGGACAGGCGCTGCTGGCGAGGCGACCCTCGGCTTGCGTTGCCTGAAGTGCTCCTAGCAGGGAGGGGGAGACCCTCTTAAAGCTGTCTGGGGAAGCAGAAGGTGGAGGGAAGGATAAGGATGCTCCCTGGAGAAGAAAGGTGCAGCCTGGCGGCTTGGGGGTGTCTCTCAAAATGCTGGGAAACAAATCTGGGCAGCGTTTAGGGAAGCCAACACCTTGGTGAAGGTGAGGCAGAGCTAGTGCACTGCAGGGTCCCCCCACGGTGCTGCCAGCCCTTGCCTGGGCTGTGTGAACAGAGGTGTGGGCCGTGGTTAGTTTGGGGTGCTTGAGACATGAGGACAGTTGGAGGCTCCGAGCTGCAGGGCGCTCAGAGTGGAGTGTGTGACAGAGCCCCAGTTACATGAGACACCACAGAATACGTAGGATGCTGCAAGCTGTTACAGGATGTGCACGAGGAGTGTGTGGGGCCCCGTGTGGTGTGCTGCAGGATCCGTGGGGCACTGGTGGTGTGCCACGAGGAGCAGTCAAGCCGTTCAGTCATGCCCATGCAACATTTGGGATAAAAGCACTGGAAGATGAATGGTGCAGGGGAGAAACCCAGACGCAGGCTGTGCCCCTCCCCTGTTCCTCAGCACCTTATACTCACTGGGATGTGGCTCACCTCCTGGGTGGGACATTCAGGGCAGCCACACGGGAGCCACAGCCGCATCAGGGCACAGTGGATCAGTGGGGTCACTCACGAGGAGCCCTCCCCACATTGCTGGTTATGGAGAATGCAAGCCTGTCCTCCCTGGGCCATCTCCAGCTCTCCGTCTCCAGCCAGCATTCCCCTGGCTAGGTCACCTGCAAGCCCCCAGCCACACCTGCCCAGCTGGGGACAGGGGCAGCGGAAGGCTGGTGCGGGGGCAGACAGTGACTGCTCAAGGGCAGCTGCTAATACTGGCTGTGGGAGCTGGTTAGCGCTCGCGCAGGGCCTCCTGCATAGGCTAATTTAATAAGGGCCCCTCGTAGCTCCCGGCTCAGCTTGTTCCCTGCACTAGCAAAACAGATCATGTTTCCCAGTGCCACTGGGCACAGCGCGGCAGCCGGAGCCCGGGGGCACAGCGGGAGCAGAAGGTCACCCAAGTGCTCCGTGCCAAGCCCAGACCGTGCCGAGCATGGTACCCCACGCCTTGTGCAGGCACAGCTCCCAGGACGGCGCGCAGCTGGGGGAGCCGAGCGGGCTGAAAGGCAGCCACAGGAGAGGGGAGGCAGGGGCTGCCCGGGAATCCTGATGCCGATGCCACGTCTGTGGCAATGCACAATCGTACCCATTGAGGTTATGACTATCTGGGCTAGCTGACCAAGGCAGCACAGCTGTGTGTGGTCCACCACGGGCTGAGCCCCGGTCACACCCTGCAAGGATCTCTAGCTGCTCTCACCTCCCCAGCCCCGCTGGGGGCTGGACTGCCACTGCAGGGGGCTGGAGGTCTGGGGGCTGGGCCGAACAGGAGCAGATGGAGCTGGTGCCGGCCCCTGTTTGTCTTTCTCCCAGTTGCCTGGTGCTCTGTTTGTTCTGGGGATGGCTTCCTGCTGTCAGGGCCAAAACAGGTGGCTTTTATTTGCAGGGTCTGGCTGATTAGAACGGGGTGGCCTGTCACTGCCCCCACACAGCCCCACTGCTCCCTTTTCCTTCCCCTTTCACCCCCAGCCTCATTTTTGTGGGAAATCATCTTCCTTGATAAGGATGCAAATGCCCTCCTTCTCTCCCCAGTCACCTGTGCTTCAGGGCTGCTCTGAACGTGGCCCCACCAGGATTGGTTAATCCCGGCCAAAACCACTGCTTCCACCTGCTGGCTCCCTGCATCCCAGAGCCAAAGGCGTGCTGTGATCCCCAGTGCCACTCGTCCCCTCCAGAAGCTTTTCTGGCCACACGAGCCATATTGTACAGACACACACCCGCCACAAGAAGCCTCCTCACACAGGCGCTGCCTCGCACAGGGAGCCCTGGCCAGCTGCCCCACAGGCACGTGTACCCTGTGCACCCAGCCATCCCATCCCATCCCTGCAGCCAGAAACTCCTGGGATCGCGGAGAGCCTGGCAGATGTTGCTGGGATTAGCTCCCACGCAGGCGCACACGCACGCCGTGGGCTGCCTGCTGTTCCGTGCTGCGAGAGGCCGCGGGCACTCACTCGGATTCCCCCAAGGCTGGGCTTGCCGCACACCAGATGCAGCTCCTGGGGCAGGATCATCCCCCAGGGCAGGATGAGTCCAGAGGGTGAGTGGGAGAGGAGCCCACTGGGGACCAAGATGATGACTGGTCTCAGGGTACACCAATATTTAGGGAAGGGCAGGGATGCAGTGGAGGTCACAGCAAGTGGGGCACAAGGCAAGAGCTTGGGTCCACAGCTGGGTCCTGCAAACAGCTGGCTGAGATGGTCCTCCACGCAGCAGGCCTCCCCCCAGCCTCAGATTTCCACAAGCACCTCATCCAGCCAGCCACCAGGCCCCCCGCTGGAACCTTCTCTCCAGACGTGCCCACCTGCTGGCCCCACTGGCACTGTGGCCACTCCAGGCACGCTGCTCACCCCCTCCTTGTGGGACTGTGGCCACTCCAGGCACGCTGCTCACCCCCTCCTTGTGGGACTGTGGCCACTCCAGGCACGCTGCTCACCCCCTCCTTGTGGGACTGTGGCCACCCACTCTGCCCTGTGGCCCCCACAGCTCTGGAGGAACACCTTCAACAACCCAGGGATACTCCCAGGGACACAGGCTCACCCTGTGCTCCCCATTCACGAGCATGCAGGTGTGCTCAGTCCCCAATTCTGCCAGCCTCGCTCAGTCCCCACAAACTGCCAGGGGAGCTGTGACTTCACCTGCCTGCTCCCCACTGTTCCCATGGGGACTAATCCCACCTGAAGGTCAGAGAGGCTCCACCAGCTGCTTACCTCCTGCCTGTGGATTACAGCCTGGGTGTGAGCAGGTGGCAAAGGCTGCCTCCCCGGGCTGGCCCAGCCCTGAGAGGGGACTGACAGCAACACAAAACCAAGACAGACTGCTCCAGAAGGGAACCCAGGCTGGCATGTCCCTTTCAGCCAGAGGTGTCCCCTCTGTCACATCCTACCCAGCTGAGGACGCCAGGCACTGGGGCAGGGGAGCCAGTATCTGGTCCTCTGGTCCTCTGGTCCAGATCCTGAGCCAAAAGGGAGCCCACTGGTGCCAGCCACTGTGACCTCCCGCTGGTTACCACAGGTGACCTCAGCCTGGCACCTCCAGGGCACCCCATAGCTTCAGTGTCCTGGAGAAGCTGGCTGGTCCTTGCACAGTCCCCAGTGCAGACCAGTCCCGAGGGTGTGGTGATGGGGACAGGGGAGCATGTCCCAGCCCACTCACTGGCCTGGAGGCAGCTGCTGATGGATCTCCTGCAGGACATTGTATCATACTTGGAGGGATCCCCGGGGCGAGTGCAGCTTCCCAGCTTTACCTATAGCAACTAGGGTGTTGTCATGGAGGTGCAGAGTGCAAGATTAAGGCTGGCAATCCCTGGCAGCCTCAGAGCCCGGGGATATCATCTCAGCTGGCACCTGGCCAAGGTCATCCCAGTGCTCCTGCACTGCCCTGTTGGCCACATCTGTAGTGGTGGGCACCCCAAGCCTGGGTGATGCTTATGCGGGAGGCAGATGGAAAGGTTGGCAGTGGCAGGTCCTCTCCTCCAGCAGCTCTGAGGATCAGCACAGGCGGGGGCTGAGCCAGGAGCTGCCGTGAGAACAGAACATCCTGCCTCAGGGCTCCCGAGGCCGGCAATAGCTGGGCCCTGGCAACCTGCTCCGTGTCCACCCCCTGGGCAGGCTGCCCACGCACTTCCCAGAGCCCCCAGCTGGGAAGAGAGGAGCCCCATCACTCACCCCTTCCCTGGAGGCCCCGTGGGAGCATGGGGCTGAGATGCTCCAAGACGCAGGACTAGTATGAGCTCGGGATTTTTCCCACCAGCATCTTGAATCCTCCATCAGGGCTCTCCCTTCTCTCTTTCTCTCATGGGGGTTCAAAGACATCTTTTAGGGGCAATTGTAAAACATGTCCCCTTACCACCCAGTGGGCTGTGGGTGCAGGGGCGAGGATGCCAGGGTGTACCTGTGCTGTCCCTGATACTGCCCAGGGCCAGGAATGGGTTGGAGTGGGCAGAACTGCCTGTAGTTTCACCACAGCAGAATGCAGATCCATACCTGGGACCCACCTCTGCCCTCCACCCTGTGTGACAGAGGGTGATAAGCTTGTCCCAGAGCCCGGGCAGACAGAAGACTGTCTCTTCTTACTGCCATCAGCTGGGGGTGATGTGTGAGATGGACTCATTGCCTGGTGACAACATCTGAAGCTACAGCCTGGCAAGGGGAGTGCGGGACCCCAGCACACAGCAAGGACAGTCCCTATGCTCCCTGCCCCAGGTCTGGCCGTGCCAGGAGCAGCTTGGAGCAGCACTCTGGCCTCCAACATGAGCTCATCCCCAGCAGCACAAGCAGCCTGTCTCCTTGTGCAAACTGTCTGGGTGCCCACAGTGGTGCTGGGACAGACTGACTTCCAGAGGCGGGGAACGCCTGCTCTGCCGGGGCACCTCCTTCGGGCGCAGCAGAGATGTGCCAAACAGGCTGAGTGGGGTCAACTGAGGTCTAGGGATGCTCACAGCGCCCTGATTCTCAGCCCCTGAGGTGCCTACACAGCCCTGTGGGGGCTGGTAGGGCCTACCAGGGCTGATCCCCTGCAGGGCATTGCCATGCTGAGGACAACCAGCTGCCTCTCCCACATCCTGAAGGGCAGTGCCTGCCCCAGGATGGCACACCCCATCCGGGCTGGGCAGGACACGAGCAGCCCAGAGGCTGCCAGCAGCAGTGCACCCATCTGCTCACACCCACACCTTCACCCCATGCACACACACCAGGAAACAGAGCAAGGGGCATGGCCAGCACCACCCGTTCAGCTCAGCAGAAGAACACACGCATGTGCACACACAGGACAGGGGTGCACCAGCTCTGCTCTGCCTGCCGGGGAGGGCACACACCTTGGAACACACTGTATGCAAATACACATGCACATTCACTCTTTGAAACTACACCTGATGTGCAAATCCAAACCTAGGCACTTTCATCTCCCCAGTGCTCCTCCTGCACCCTGCCCTCTCCATGCAAATCCTCCGGTGCCACGGAAATCCCCAGCGCAGGTCCCAAGGTCCCCAAAGCCTTGCCACTCGCCCTGCAGAGTAAGAGGTTTGGGGGCAGCACCAGCCAGCACAGACAGCAGTACCCCACTGCCTCACCCCATGCCGGCCTGCTGCAGCCCTTGCTACCAGCACTGGCTCTTCCTGACATGTAGAAGTGGGTGTTTAACACCTCTGGCTCTGCCAGAGGTGAGGAGAAGCTCACCCTTGGGTGCTCATTGAGCCAGAGAGTCATTCTCCAGGTAACACAGCGCTCAGGGCAATGTGGCTTCCCGGTGGCAATCCCACCTTTGAAGGGTTTCCCAGCTTCCCAGTGCCACTGGGCTGGCAGAGCTGGGGCAGTGAGAGGAGGCTGGGAAGGTGGCAGGGAGGCAATTACGCTAGGCCGTGAGACAGCCCAGAGGTGCTGGAGCAACCAAGCGAAAGCGGAGGCGGCATGGCCGCATTTCCACAGCCTTGCTCTGCCAGATACCATCTCTACCAGGCTCTGCCCCCACAGGGACACACGTGCAGTGACTGGAGCACATGGACAGCAGGGTCTGGCTTTGCTCAGAGTTATTAATCATGTTCTGTTTGATCCTAGCCTGAGCAGGGCAGCTGCAGAGGGTTGTGCATATCGAGGGATGGATGTGTTGTGCTTTCTCAGCTTTTCGACTTTGCCAGGATCGGTAGTAGGAGACAGAGCCTGGACACGCAGCCCCAAAGAGCCCATGACCACAACGATGGCCAATCACCGCACCATCTAGGGGCTGTTCCCAGGCTGGGATGCACACTTAGCTCTGGAGGGATGTAGGGAGCATGGCAACCCTGGAGATGCTCTTTGATTTTGGCCCCTACCTACATTACCTGCTGGAAATTTCACAAAGCATCTGCCCAAACAGGAAACCTAGGAGGTGCCTCATCTCTGCCCCTTTCAGGAGGGGCAAGAGGGAACAAGACTCTCCTGCTCTGGGACTGGGTGTGCTATGATCTTTGTCCTGTTCATAGCTGCATGGGGGGTGAGGGAAGGCAGCAAGAATCATCCTGTCCCTTAGCACACTCCTTTGCTCCTTCGCCTCCAACCTCTCCTCCATCCACACTGGGTGGATGGGCTGAGTCTAGGCAGCAAGAATCATCCTGTCCATTAACACACTCCTTCGCTCCTTCGCCTCCAACCTGAGTCTTTCTGGTGTTTTCAGAGATGCTGCAGATGGGCTCAGGATCCACCTGTAAACTCAGAGCATCCCTGAGCATGGTGGGACCAGAGCTGTATCCTGTGCTATGGCAGTGCCTGTGCCTGAGGCCGGGGCAGGAGCAGCTCATGGCTGACAGAGAAACTGCAGGTAGAACCAGGTATAGACAGTAGGGAGGTGAGGGATCTTTCCATTCCCAAACAATATCCTGAGGTGGAAGGAAAGCAGGTTCACTGCTGTGCCATTTCCTAGCTCTCGGTGACTCCCTGCAGCCTGCAGGGTCTGAAAGTCTGCTCTGGCTGCTGGGGGAGAGGGATGGGACAGGACGTGGAATTGGACAGGAGTTCAGGTCAGGCACTTGTGCTTGCAGAGCAGGACAGGCAGTGAGCAGGGCTGTCCTGGAAGAGACCCACCAGCTTCTCAGCACTACCCCCCACCACCCCCCACCTTTCCACAGCAGGATTAGGCAGAGGGATTGCCACCAGCAGGAGCTGGCACCTGGCCTGCAGACTTAGCGTGCACAACAGGAAACACCTGCCCTGGAGGGTCAGACATTCCCTGGAAGGGTTGGGAGGTGCAGGTCCTGGGAGAGAATCAAGGCAGAGGGGTGCAAGAAAGGATGTGACACCCCTCATCCTCTGCCCTGCTCCTTGCTGCCTGCTCCTGCCCTCCCTCACCGTCTGCAGTTAAAGCTCCCTTGGTGCCAGCAGACCATTGAGACCTACCTGGGCGCTTGGCAGAGCCTGCCAAACTCCACCCTGGGCCAGCACCGTGCCAGGGCTCTCTGTGCCTGCCACGGCTCTGCAGCGCTGCCAGGGCCAGGCTGCCCTTCTGCAGCAGCCATCAGCCACACAGGCAGGATGCGTGTACCTAGTGTGTTACATGTGCCTGCCGTGCCATGGGCATACGGACACGGCTCCTGCACGTCACAGCCCGCAGAGCTGAGTGCCAGAAACGCCATGTGTGCCACTGCCACCTGGGCCCCACGTCCCACAGTGCCATGTGGGAGTCCCGTGGTGTTCCTGCACGCTAGGTGGGGATTGCTTCCCCTGTGGCTGTTCACTGCTGCCTGTGTTTGGGTGAGACAGCGTGCTGTGCACGTCCCTTGGTGCGCTTTGCTCCGCACACTGACTCGGATGTTCGTGCTGGCACGCGGGAGATGCAAACAGGCGTGTGCTCCCTCCGCTGCAGGGCTGCAGGGCTGCAGGGGCACGGCTGTGCTGCGGCGGGGCGCGGGGGGTGCCGGCTGTGAGCACCAGCCGTGCTCTTGCAGATGGGCTGGACCTGCCTAACGCGAGCCGAACGAACAAAACGTTCAGGTCAGGTATTGCACGTGGGGCTCGACGCCAGGCAAGTGCAGAGATGCTCCGACTTTGGCTAGTGTGGGCTGGAGGGGTCCATCCGCCTTGGGCTGTCAGCAGCCCCTTCCCGAGCTGGGTGCTTCCAGGCTAGGAGATGGTGTCCTTGCTCCAAACCAGCTCCTGCGGGGGTAAAGTCCGGAAAGTGGATGCTTGACACCTGCTGCCTGGGAAAGCCAAACAGAGCAGGGGCGGGTTAAACTGGCACGGCAGGGTGGAGAAGGGGGAAGAAAAGAAGGAGGGAAAAAAGGAAGAAAGTAAATGGAGGAGGGGAGGGAAACAGAAGGGATTGGAAAAGACATGTGACGGAGAAGAGTTAAGGAAAGGGGACAGGCTGGACGGTGTCCCCTGAGTCCATCCACTTCCTTCCCGGCACTTCAGGTGTGTGACCGGACTCCCAGTACTTGTCCCGGGAAAGCCCCCAGGACGTTCTCCATGCCCAGTACCCTGTTCCCAGCCAGGCAGGCAGGACCCTGGCCACAGTGTGCTGGGCTATAGCAGCTCACCTGGCTCCGGTGACACGCTGGCAGCTGTCAGGTGAGTGGCTTCGCCTTCCCCCGCTGGCTCACAAGCAGAAAATGAGGGTGACGCTGGCTGGATGGGGCTTTTATAGTCCTGATAAAAATAGCGCTGGCTGGCCGGTGATCGGGGGGCCGGAGAGATGTGACTGAGCAGAGACAGGCGAGAGGGCTGGGCTGGCGGCGGCGAGCCTTCTCCCCAGCACACCTGTCACAGCTCTGTGTTTGCTCAGAGCAAATATTGACCCAGGGAAGGCAGGCTGGGCAAGGGAGGCGATTAGCCCACCTAGATTAGAGGCAGAGCAGGTCTCTATGCAAACTCTCCAGGGCTGGCTTTGTTAATGGGAGCCTGATGGGCTGATAGGAGCCAGGAGCCTGGGTGCTGGGGTGGTGGGGAGGAGGAGGTGGGGGGGGAGAGGAGGAGACATTCATTAACCTACACTGGAACAACACCAGCTGTCACTTTTCCACCCACCTGCCTGGCTCACTTTGCAGAAGAGATGAGAGGAGAGTGGGGGGCCAGGGGAAGCAGGTGTGAGGATACCCTACCTGGGCAGCTCTAGGATGGCAGTGGCTTTCTTGCAGTGTTTTGGGCTGCTGGAAAGTCAGGCAGCTGAGAAGTCTCAGGGCAGAGAAGCAAATCTAGTGCCTACTCCAAGCAGTCTGAGTGCCAGAGATAGAAAAGTCTTCCTTGTTCTCACCCCAATCCCCCACTCATGCTGAAAATCCCCATGGCACACCAGGACAATGCTCACACTTCATTTAGAGCAGTCCACAGACCCACACAGTTCTGAGCTAGGCAGCAAAGCAGGGCTCAAAAAAACCTTGGGAGTGCTCTCTTTGGGAGTGTTCCCTGCATGGCCACGCAGGCCAGGAGCCAGCTGTCCTAACACAGCAGCAAGAACAGGATGTGTTTCACTCCGTGTGCACATGCTTGCCCGTGGGTCACTGCATCCCAGAGACACAGCTGGTGTGTCCCAGCTCTGTCACTGCCCAGCAGGGCAGCCGGTGCACTCACTCCCGGGCTGGATCTGGGAGCAGCGTGCAGAACTCACGGAAGCCAGGAGGAGTTTAGACACACTCCTACAAGTGCCTAGCCACGCTGCTCAGCCCTGACAGCCCTCTGCTGATCTCAGCCAGAGTCAGCAGGAGCTGGGCTCTCTCTCCCGGTTACTCTGGCACCCACAGCTCCTTGGATAACAGAGCATGAAGTGCAGCAGCAGTGGCAGGAGAAACTCCTTTGTGTGAGTGCAGTGGCCTGTTTGTTTGTGTAGATGGGTGTGTTTGTGGGTGGGGAAGGGGGTAACAGTGCTTTAACCCCCACGGTGTACACCTGCAGGTGGTCCTGGGTGTGCTCTAGAAACCAGCACTATTGCTCCCTCCAGAGCTGGAGTGTACTTGCAGGTTGCAGTAAATTGATTCCCAAATGTTAGAGGATAGTGGCAGATCCTTAGCAGCCACTGCCAATTCTTCCTTGGAGACTTGACCTCTCACAGTCAGGATTTTGAACAGCAGGTTCCATCCCTCCTGCCTGCTGCCGCCTCTGCTCTCTGGGGTCCCCCAGGCCAGGCACTGGGAAGAGCTGGAGTGATGCCAACCTGCTGCCCTTGCTCATCCTGGTCATTTTCAGCAGTTTTGGCAGCAAAGGAAATGCAATACCACCAATACTCTGGTTTGTGGTGCAGTGAAGAAGTGTGATGTTCCTTTTGATGCTGTACGGGCTATCATGCTTGGACTTACATATTTCTCCTTTCCTACTATGGGATATGTGCTGGACAGGATTCCCACCCCTCCCTGCCCTGGCACACACCAGGGTAGTGGAGCTGCAGCTCCTGGCGTAGGCTGACTGGCAGCCCCCTCTCTTTCTGGAGAAGTAAAAAAACCCAAATACCACAGGTGCTGCTGCAGTGCCAGCAGACATCCCCAAGCCTATAAGGTGTCAGAAATGCTCTTTCACCCCAACCTCTCTCCTGCAAGGGCAGAGCCCCACATTTGCCAAATAGGAGCAAATAGGAGCAGTCCCTTGCAGGGCTGCTTTACAGAAAACGGGAGAGAAGCAAGTCCCTTGGGCTTGCAGAGTGCCCTGCACTGCACTGCTACCCTGGGGAATGTCTTCCACCTGTTCTGGCATCTCTGGGGCAGCATCTACCAGCTTGTGCCTTCCCTGTCAGACAGGTGGGCAGCACCAGGACTGAGCTCTTAGTAGGGCTGGCCTGGGAAAGGCAACCTCAGCCTCCTCTTGCAGCAGCCAAGGGCTTGTGCTGCCTCACTCTCCCATGAGGACTGACTAGCTCCCACTCAGCACCTCTTGTGTCCATCGGGAGCCAGCACAGTGCCCTGGCCTGGCCTGAGCTTGGTCCCCACTCCCAAACACCAAAGTGACACCGCCGAGCCAGCAAAGCCCAGTATCTTGGAGACAGGAGCACAGGGGTGAAGGATCCTTCCACCTCTGTAAGGGTTTTGGGAGGATCACCCTCATGCTTTTGTTCTTCAGACACTGCAGGCTGGTCAAGGCAGAACTTCTCCAGGCTCCTACCTCATACACTGCACTGAGGGAGAAGGGGCTGATTCCAACCAGGGAATGGTTGATTCCCTGTCTGCTAACACTGCTGCCCTCCCCACACTGACAGAGACCCACCCAGTGGGGCTTTGCAGGAGAATCAGGCTCCCCAGCTGCAATAGCACAGCAAAGCCTAGCAGACACCCTGCTGGGGAAGCCCCAGAGCAGCTTTGTTCCCTTCCCTTTATCTCCCACACAATGGCACGATTCAGCAGGTGTTAAATGTTTTAATGGGATTCAGGATAGCTTCTGTTGCCCACCTGCCCCAAGGCCATTTCACCCCTCCCTGGGAGCCAGAAGCAACAGCCAAGAAGAAAGCTCCTGTTGTGTGTTGCATTAACTGCCTGATGTCTGAGTGCTTAAAGTAATTCCCACAAGGAGAGGGAGAGTCCCATTAGCTCGCCAAACTCATGCTCACCATTGGCATGCTGGCTGTATACCTGCTGGGAGCCAGGCCTGGCTACCACCTCCGGTCCTGTGGGAACATCACCTATTTCACCACCCAAACACCGGCAGGAGGAAGCAGGACCTGTACCTACAATATTTCTGTTGGAGAGTTGAGGATTAGAAACGTAGCTCTGTTGGGCAGAGGCCAAATCCAGCCCTGGGAGACAGTACAAGCTCAAACTTCCTCCTGCTTGAGATCCAAATTAGCAGGAGCAGGACTTCTCCCCTCTTTTGGGAGCTGAGCTGAGCTGTGAGCCTGGGCCTGCTGTAGTCCCACAGGTTCATCACCTTTGGCGGGGTACCAACAAAACCTCCTGCTAAGGGGAAATCCCTCCCTGCCAGCTCTGCACATCTCTGCCCTCCCCTCACTTCGCCATTGCCCCAAAGATCCAAGGAAGAGAAAAGCCCCCAGGTGAGAACATCCCCACTGTAGGCTCCACATTATGCAGAGCTCATCCCCAGCACTGTCTGAGAGTGCTGCTGTCTGTCTTTGCTAACAGGACAGTGATGTGGCTCAGTCACACCTGAAAGTGTTTTCCAAAACCAGGGTCAGGATCTGGTTCCCAGCCTGAGAAGAGGAATTTGGAATTTCCCCAGCCTGGAAAAGAGGCTGCCTCTGGTGTATTTATACTTTAGGATGAGGATAAAATAATAAAAGTGTGTGACAGCTGTTACTCTCTTTCCTTAGTGCACTCAGAGTGGTTCTGGTTGACAGGCACCAGCGAAGACCTACAACAGAGGTGACACACCACCATCTCACATCCTCTAAAAAAGAGAGAAGAAAAATTTCTCTTTCACAGGTGTAAATCGCTCTCAAATCTGTTTACCTCACTCACCTGTTGTTTAAGCCACCATCTTCAAGATCTCTCCCATTAGAATGATGCTTATCAAACAAGTGAATTTCCTCCTAATGCTGCTCCAACAGGCAAGTACAGTGTGAGTTCTGTTTTTTCCAGGTCCAGGCTGGGGACACAGGAGGAGTGGGGAGAATAGGAGCTTTAATGGCAAAAAAATTCCCTGCACGTTTGATGGCACTCGGGCTCTGTCCGTTTGTTTTTGGGAGTTATATCAGACTAACACACAGCATTCCCCATCTTAACTCCTCCAGGTTAGTGGATGCAATGGTGCAGCTGCATTGATGCAGCCTAAAGAGCATTAGATCACAGAGCAGGTCTGAGGATGGACAAACTGACTGACCCTGTCTTCACTGCTCCGTGCTGCTGTTGGGTAGCTGGATTCAACCTGCTTTAGGGCAATAGTGATGTTTCTGCCCTTGCCTTTGCTACCCATTTGGGAACTTCCTTGCAGGAATACAGAGCACCTGCAGTGAGCAAAGCCTAGCAAGGAGCCTGGACCAAGAATACTCAATCCAAATGGACTGAACAGCCAGGCTCTGCTGCTGCCTTGAGCTATGGAGGAAGGAAGTGGTCCTGCATTACCTGTTCAGTACTAGCCAAAGCCCAGAGAAATATAGGAAGAGTGCTGTGACATAGGAGACCGGGCACACAGAGTATTGGGAAGGGAGGAGAGGGCTTGCACTTCTCATAAGACGGATCCCAGACCCATGCGAAGGCCCAAGGAACCCAGGCTCAGTCAGGAGCTGGCAGTACCTCTGCTGTATCTCTGACAACAGGAACAGCTAGGCCCTGGGGCTTAGCAGTGGTTACGCACACAGGGCTCCTGCACAGGCAGGAGCTCCGGGGTGAAGCTGGGTGAGCAGCAATGCTCCAGGCACAGCAGGAAACTGCCCTCTGCTGACCGGGACAAAAGCCCTCCACCCTGCACACAGTCTTCTCTACGATGCAAGGGAAGAAGATGCAGCTCTGGTCTTGGCTGGGCCCTGGCCCTGGGAAACGAGGCATGAGAGTTTGGAGGGGGACAGCAAAGCCACATCCTCACCAGAGCTGGGTGGCTGCATGAGCCCCACATTGCAGAGTCCATAGCAGTATGGCAGAACAGGGGAAATGCTGCAAATACAGCCCCACTGCCTGGCACACCCATCCTGCAGCTCCTGCCTGGGAGCAGCAGCTGGAACCCAGCACCAGCCTGTTCTGTGCTGGCCGCTGGGATTTCTCACAACTCACACTGCCACCTCCCGGCTGTGACAAACGAGCTCCTTCATTGTGACACCTCTTGCAGCCTGACAGGCCCCCCCTCTTAGGCCAAGCCAAGCCTCAGAGGATCCTCTTCCCTAGGTGACAGCCTTGCATTTTAAAAGGGAAAACCCTGTCCAGGGCTCACAAACTCCGACGCATGAATTATATATGTTACACAAGGTGTCAGTGTGTGAAGGTTAAGTTGTTTTTATTGGGTTGCTGCACGTGCTGATGGTGCTGCAGCTGCACCCTCGGGCTCACCACTGCAGCCACCAGTGGAGTAAGGAGGGGTGGAGAGTTCAGTACCTGCACCTACTGATGTCATCACTTCGTTGCCCAGATGTCAGTCCTTCCTCAGCTACATTTCCAAGCAGATTCCACTCCTCTCAGCTGGCACAGACTGAGGGTAGTGGGAATTGTCCTAGTGGTTGTCCATGTGCTCCCTGAAGTATAGAGTTCTTCTCCAATGATGTGGCCAGCCACAGAAAGGGGAGATCTCATGAACTCTGCTGTGGAGTTGTCAGAGGATTCAAATCGGTGCTGAGAACATAATCAGGGCATGCCTCCTCAGAGAAAGACAGCATGCTGTGCTGAGGTCATGGTGTGGGAGGGTCCGAGTTGCTCTGGACATCACAGGGGTGAAGACTGGAGAGAGCTGATGTGCTTGAAGAGCTTAAGCAGCACAGTACACAGCAGCTACGCTCTGGAGGGCGGGGGTGCCGGGTTGGTGATTCTGAAGAAGAGATGGCAGCTCAGGAGATGATCTACATCCAACAACCCTATTCCATTAACCCTCATTCCCATCTCTCTGCACTTCTGCCCAAGCTAGGGCAAACCCTTATGCCTTTCACTCAGGTTGAAATCTACTCTCCCCATCAGTGGCCATTCCCTCAACCTAACTAGATCCCACACCACCTTGGACTGTGAAAGTTTTGCTCCTTTTCTGCTCTCAGGGGCTGTTCTACCTGCTGCTCGACCCCTTTTCCCAAAGGACCATCCTTGTGCTAGGCTCCCCAGTGCCTCAGGCCATCTGTTCACCCACAGAGCCCTGGCCCAAGGCTGCATGAGGGTCTCAGACCCACAGAAAGGCAGTGCTATTACCATCTCTGCTCTGTGGCTCAGGACAAGCCGAGAGGGGGCAGAGACTTTGGGAGAGGATTCTTCGTTTTGCACAGGCAGCATTGATAGGCAGGGATTCAGTTAACCCACATGGTCTAGAAAATGGGCAGTGCTTCAGCCTGACATGTTAAGGACAAGTCCTGTCCCCCACCAGAGCACAGATACACTCTGCTACCTTTGGGAGGGGCTGGGGGGTAAAGTAATGACCCTGGGCTGGGCTGTCAGCACCACCTCGCCACGGCTGGCTTCGATCAGGATATTCTGCAGTGTGTTTTCCAGCACCAGCTCCACAAGGTTCCCAACAGCTGGCTGCCTAGAAGGACAGAAGAACAGCAGAGGACAGCTATCAGAGAGCAAATAAGGCAGGCTGCTTGCTGTGACTCCTGCCAGGAATCATCAGGCACAGCAGTGGAGCATACACTGTTTCTTACACACTGGGACCAATGAACCAAAGAGTTGAGCAATGGGTTGCTGACCCTTGTCCCAGAACTGTCACCAGCTGGTGTCAGGCCCTGATCTTAGACAGAGCTGGGTGACTGTAGTTGTACTGGTTTCTCCCTCCAAGATGTTCTGTAGCTACTATTAGTGAATGTTACTTCAGCAGTATACAAGGGAGCAGCCACAGCAAATGCAAGGTGGTGAAATACTACAGTGAAAAATAAAAGGTAAGGTAAGCACATGCTGCATCCTAATGTTTAATATGGCCTGGACTGCCTGAGAGTAAAACAGACATCATTCACTACCTGTATCCTGGCACTGCTCACGGCTCAAGCCCAGGCACAGTAAACCTTCTCTCCCCACAAACCACATTTGGGACAGCGTGGCTAGGTGGGCTAGCATTGACTTCCACCCAGACAACACAGAACACACCAGCAGAAGTGCTACTGAGCTGAAGGAGAAATGGATTTCTGGCCAGGCAGTGTGCTGCCATAGCTCTCTTGACTGTTCAGCTCTTGGCTTTGACGTGTGAGCTCTCCCTCACCTATGTATTATCTCCTTTTCCTTCAAGTGCTCATGGTGAAAAGCCTCACAAGACTCCAGCAAATCACTGGGAGAGGTTTCCTGACTCATTTTTTTCCTCTCTCCATCCTTCTCAAGGTCAAGATGTGTTGAAGCAGAGACCCCGGAGGGGATTGAGGAGCCCTGTACACTGTCCTGGAGCTCTGCTGATTTTGCAGACTGGAACTGGGAGAAATATGGAATAGGCTCATCTTGGATTTTTCTCACTGACTTCTGGAAGTGGTCGTCCTCCAAGAGGCTTCTAGAAAGAGGAAAATAAAGGATAAGTTCCAGCAAATTTGCTGTATGACCCAGAGGATTGTTACAAGACACCACTGACTGATGTCAGTGTTTAGCCCATACCTTCTTGCTTTCTCTGCCTAAGGGAAGCAGCAAGAGAGCTTGAGCCAGTGAAACTCCTTCTGTTTCCCCAGTGCTGGTTCTTTTCATTTGCACAGCTCACAAACCTAATAGGTGTACCCTAATGCAGCCTGTTTCCAGATCACAGTTGGTAGAGTTCCCTGGGTCCTGGGAACTCTCCAAAGATGGGCTCAGCCCCCAGCTGGGGAGGAAGCCCCTGCCTTGGCTGTCACTCCAGGATCCGAGCTCATACTCCCCAAGACAGCCTTTTGCAGGCAGATCCCCCATTCTGGCAACAAGAGTGCACAGATCCCTCTAGAATAGAATTCCTTAGCAGAGGACTGGCCATGCTGCACCCATTCTCTGGAGGACAGCTCCAAACCAGGTGAGGGTGAAGGGACACACACACCTGATGACTCCTGTGAGGATGTCGGTCACCACCTCCAGCTCCTGTTTGGAAGCAGCAGCCAGGGACAGCCGTTTGGGCTCCACATCCTTCTTGTTTCTGCACCTACTTTCATCCACAAATTCACTCTCTGAGGGCTGGGCACTGAAAGGGCTGGGAAAGGAGGAGTTGTTCCATCAGTGGTAGCACTTCAGAACCAAACCCTCAAAGACCAGCACCTTCCTGGCACTGCAGCAGCATGTCAGGCAAACATTGCAGGCAAGCAGTGGAGGGGTAGGAGCTGTCATATTTGTGACAGGAGCGGGGACACTGTCGTAAAAGAGGAACCCTGAGCACTGAGAGTTGAAGTGGGGGAGAAAAAGGTCATGTCAGCTAATGCTGGGGAAAGCAAGCCACCTCTTACCTAATTCTGAGGCACTGGAGAGGAGCAGAGCAGAGCAGAGCACTAAGTTCAGTGCCTATCATAGCATGGGCAGCCCTGGCTCAGATGAAGCTGCCAATCCAAAAAGCTCTATCTCTTACCGGGGCAAAAAGTATCTGGGAAAATCCAAGGCGAAGTTGCTGAGGAAGTCCTCGATAGCGTAGGACCTGGCTGACACATCAAGGTGTAAGAGCAAGGGCATGGGAGGCTCTGGTTTGACCCACACCTGGCTGGCATCTTTGTCTGACAGCAGCCCTCTCTGTCCAGGTGGCTGACTGGGTGTAGGGTGGCTTTTAATAGGGGGTAATGTCTGTTGGAGAGAAAGAAATGGATGGCATATAGTTGGTCATTTGGCCACAAGTAGGCTGGTGTAGGTTTCAGCACAGGCATGAGAACTGAAAGCCCAGTAACCAGACCCACCAGATCCTGGGTGTCAAAATGATCTTAGCACAGCAGTACTGATAACAGGCATGAGAAACCATAGGGGAAATCAGGTCTGTTCCCTTCTCACTGACCAGTGGGCCAGCCTCAAGTGTCAACAGGGCTTCAGGATCTCCCTAAGGTCCTTGGGGCTGTTGTTCTCCAATCCATCACTGCAGAAGCTCTTGCAAGCACACTGGGTGTGCTGAAGAAGTGATGTATGTGGATAGAATGCATGGGGAAACTGCCCTACCTCAAACCTGA
This sequence comes from Regulus satrapa, assembly GCA_013396955.1. Classification (NCBI taxonomy): domain Eukaryota; kingdom Metazoa; phylum Chordata; class Aves; order Passeriformes; family Regulidae; genus Regulus; species Regulus satrapa. The sequence continues at coordinate 97,916 of VWZN01003839.1, read as the reverse complement.
AGGGAAACCAGGAATTTACACCAGCCACACTACACGGGCCAACTTGTGGTTGCATTATCAGCAGTCAGGTTGGGGGAAATTTCTTAGAGCAGTAGCCAGGATGCCTGGGCCAGAAGCACACCACTGGAGAAGTCCTCAGGCATTGCAGGCCTCCAGTGACCTTTGAGACATGGCTGTCCTGCCTCTGGGAATGAGGCTAGGCACCTTCACTGCTCCTTACACAGACACAGCAGGTTCCAAACTATCCTAGATAGTTGCTAGATGCTAAAACCCTAGAGGACTAAATGAAACTGTTTTTACCTTTCTGCAGCCATCCTTATGCTTATCCAGTGAATGCCTTGACCTGCACCACTGATCACACCAAACAACACAGGGCCAACAGTCCAAGCTAGAGTTGCCCTTCACACAGGCAACTCTGTTGTTCTGTCCCTTCTGTTGTTCCTTCACACAGAACAGTGCAGAGCATGCAAAGGCACACCACNAACAGTCCAAGCTAGAGTTGCCCTGTACTGATTCCTTCACACAGAACAGTGCAGGGCATGCAAAGGCACACCATAGGGTCTCAGGAACACTGATACAGCCTCATTGTGGTGGCATTCCTGAAATAACAAGCTGCATCTCCTTGTTGCCTCAATCCCCTCAGGCCCAGCCTCCCCTCAGCTCCCCTAAATATTTCTACATCTTGAGTTACCCCTATCATTCCCACAGCATGTCCTGCTGATGGCTATAGGCAGTTCTGGCTCTTCCTTTGGGCCCAGGTAGTTCTGCAAAGTACTCACTCACTGGGAACTTGTTTCTCATCTTCCCACCACTGCTGGAAAAGCTGTCTTACAGCAGCGCATACAGCTGTGCACTTGAGTGGAAATTGGTGAACCAAACTGAGCTTTAAAGCGTTCTGTGTACTTAAACCTAGGCAGTTCCTGCCTGAAGCTTCTCCTGAGGAACAGAGCACAGCTCTTCTTGAGGTGAGGCAATGTTCTGCTGCTTTCTGCTTTGGCACATATTCCATTGTGGCCCCAAAATGAAACCAGTACAGGTACTGATTGCCCTGTCTGTGTGCATCTTTTCTGCTTATTTGAAACCTTTCTCCCTTTCTCCAGTCATGGGTACATGTTTGATGCCAATTTCAGTTCCCATTTACCTCAGCTGGAAAGTTACTGGCCAGAGAACATAGCCAGACAGTCTGATTCTTCTGGCTACTCCAAACAGTCTGTCTCCCAGAGCCTTGAAGCTACAAATCCTGCTGTGCTCTCTGTCCAGACTCCCACACTGTGATATCCAGCATCTGCCTCTTTTCTAAAGCAGTCAGTTTGATTCTACCATGAGTGAGACAAGCCTGACCTACCTTGTATTTCTTTTTCACAGCTGAGGGTTCAGGAATTTTTTTTGTTTTATCCGAATTTGATAACCTCTGAAAAAGAAAAAAACCATAAACTATTAAAAAAAAAAAAGGAAAAAAAGGGGAAAAAAAAGAATTACCATGTGGGAAAGATATGGAGCAGAACAAGACCTTGGGATTTTTTTTTAAACTTTGTGCCAGCTGAGAGTCAATGATCTCATCCTCCATTCTTCACTCATACCACATTCTTACTGCTAGCTACACATTTGTCTCCAGTGTTTATTCATGGCTAAAAACCCAGCCATTGGTTTCCAGAGCCACTAGCTTTGTTTTTCCAAAGGCTTCTCATGCATTTCCAAATTTTAGATGGTCACTAGCAATTTCAGAGTTTGTAAGATGATTCTTGGCTCGAAAACAAGATCTCATTTTCCACTAACCACAGATCAGCTTTGAGGTCTTTAACAGATCAGAGGCTCATGTCCTCTTAACAACTTGCCTAGGTTTTCCTAAAGAATGTTTCTTGCCACCAGTTGCTGCTGTTTCTTGGGCCAAGCTAAGCTGGTGCAAGCTTCTGAGACTGCTTACCACTGAAGGTGATGTTAGCTTCCTCTTAGTCCCAAGGTCCTTCTCTGTGATGGTGAATTCCATAGCCTGCCGTTCCTTCTCCTTTTCCCACTTGTGCAGGTCCCTCTCATACTGAACCAGGGACTCCTGGATGAACACCTATGAAACAAACCATAACTGAAAGGAGCAGCGCTAGAAGTTAGTTGCAAATTATGGTCTCTGGCTCAAGTCCATGCCTATTTCTCTCTTTCAGGAGGTCCCAGAAAGAAACCCACTTGGTTTCCACATATTCCAGTGGCAGGAAGAGGAAAAAGCAGTGAAGATATACTCTCTCTCAGAAAAGATATACTCTCTTGCCAAAAAAAACCCTGGAAAGTATCGAGGGGAACACTACTGTTAGTCTGTGTCCCCAGTAATATTCAAGCAGCAAGACTTATTTTTTACAGCCATTCCCATCCAAACCATCACTTCTACCAGCTGGGCCATACATTGCACAATTATACTTCATCTAGTGAGCCACACAGAGAGAGGGGTGCTTAAAGCATCAGGAAGGATGAAGCTAAGTGTCTTCAGGAATGGGAAGTGTGTATCAAAGAAGGATTCCTCCAGCTGGAAGCAGCAGGCAGGCAGCTGCCTGCTGGGGTCAGCCATTTGGGAACCACAATGACTTGCCATGGTAATATATGTCATGGTAATGTCATGGTAATATAGAGGTACCTCTTGGGTCTCACCTCACACACCAGATTTATTCTGCAGAACGAGGGATTCCTTGTAGGTTGCAGTGTGATGAAGCAGGGAACACTCTCTCCAGGCTGTGCAACCCCTGACTCTGGAACAATCTCTATCTGGGTATAGGGACCAGGGGAGGAAAACAAAATTAAAAACCAAAAACAAAACCAGAAAAAACTCCAGAGGAGCTATTTCACTGTCCTGGGACCTCCCTGTGTGCTTTGTCTTTTCAGAGGTATGTGGCACGAGAGAGATGCAGTTGATCTATTCTAAGAACAAACATAAGCTCTGCTAGTGGACAGTCCTGAGGTTTGTTATTGCATTTTGTAGTTTCAACTTCATATAACTTCACCAAAGTTTTCAGATTTCCCTTCTGAATTCCCATTGTTCCCCTTGTCCTAATCCTTGCCTTCACTTTTCCTTTCATCATCTAATAGAAAGCAAATTCCCTAGAACTGTGTCTTGTTGCAAATGGAGCTGTAAGGTCTTTCCATGGCACAGTAGAGATGGGCAGGAAGACTGCAGATCAAAGAGGACTCACCTTTTCTTTATAGGAGCTGATCTGCCAGGAAAACACCACTGCCTTGCTCTTTGAGATATTGTTGAGAAAGACAAGTCGACCAGCTTTGGTGCAGTCTGGAATATTTCCAAGGTAAATCCTGTGATGGGACAAGGTGGCTGCCTGCAGGAAGCAAGGAGAAACCAGAAGGAACAGCAGGGAAGGAAGAAAGGACCTAGCCATTGGGGGAGTGATACAGTAATTTCTAAGCTGTCCAGCAATTCACAGATAACATTAACCAGATATCTTTACTATAACAACCTGAGAGAGTGTAACAATTCTTTCAATTTTCATCTGGTTACAGTGACTTTGAATCAAAAGGCCAGCTGTGTTGCAGTAAGATAGAGTGACCAACGAATAAGACATAACACTGGTGCTGGACAGGAGAAGATCTCAGGAGCACAGAGGACCAGTAAAACCTTGATTCTCTCTGCAGCACTTGCAGTCCAGGCCTGTTCCTACTTCAGCTGAGAAACATGAGGTGTGTGCTTGTGCAAAACCCCTGTCAACCAGATTGTGAGTTTTGGGAAATGGATCCCTAATACACCTTGCAATTATTAGTATGCTACTAGTTTGTCCCATTCTCCAGGCAAAATGCAATCTCTAATTAAATACAGTGATTATTAGAGAAAGAAACTTGATTTCAGCCACCAGAGCCTTGCAGAATGCCACCTTCATTGTCAGACTGAGGCAGTTTTAAGTCATCTTCTCTTTGCTGTTGCTCTGCTGGAAGCAAAAGAACACTTGGAGCTGTGGCTGGCTCCAAGGAAATATGGTAATGTCATACAGGTTGAATCCTTTACCTGCCAGGAGAAGGCCTCTACTCCTGCTGTATAAGGCTCATTCACTTGGATCTGTGGGTGAGGTTAAGAACAGATTGTTCAGGCTGGCAGTGCAGCTCTAGCCAGGCCAGACAAGCTCCTGCTGAGCCAGTGGCAGGTCAAACAAGTGCATTCCTCTGCATGTGCCTGAATAGGTGACCATCCTGCAGTCAGCATTCAGGTTATGAATCACCTGCATTTGGCTGGGAAATGGTGGCAGCCAAGCCCTGACAGAGTATGGCAGGAGTACAATGGTTCTTTTGAGAATAATTTAGTAAAGAATAAGGTGTTGTAGCTGCACAGAAGAAAGGCAGCTGTACTGGGAGATAACTTCTAAGAAAAAATTCAATACGTGAACAAACCCAAACCCATTTTTGTTCTAGTGGCTATGGAAGTGACAAGCTGGAAGGAAAGCACCTTTCTGCTTCCATGAGTTAAGCTCTAGATCACCTGTTTGAAGAGAAATATCTTGTTCTATCTCATGGCAAATGAACTCTCCTGCAACACAGAGTATTGTAAGATGGGGCCACTTGTAAATTTCAGTCTCTCTCACACATTTCTGGACTGATCATATCCCACACCTGGACTTACCTGCCCAGGCACAGTTAGCTTGGCAGAAACTGGAATGACTGCAGAAGAAAAAAATTGGCTGGAGGTGGCAGCCTCTCCTACAATATTTGGATTGTAGCCTACTCCCTGGAAAGTAATCTGGGTCGAGTCACCCTCCAGGATGTGGATGAGAACATCAACCTGCCTCAGACAAGATAAAAGTTTTAAGTCCAGAGTCATATTTGGGAGAGATGTGCAATAAGGTAGCATACTTGCTAATGGACTGGTCTAAATACACCCCATGCATTAATAAAGACAAATTCAGTCTCTTTTGCTCTTTCAGGCCTTGGCCTTTCCTGCTACCCCAGGAAAGCTGGGTAAATAGTCAATTAGCCAGTTATACTATGTGTTGGTGTGCTGGTTTTGCATAAAGCCAGCCCATGGAAATTGATTTTCCTGAGAGGAACTGCTAACACTTCCTCTATGCCTGGCAAAAACAATTGCTGACTAGCTCTGAATATAGGCATGCTAACAAGCTAACTAAAAAGATGAACACATCTAAAAAGATAACAGGTGAATACACCTGCTAAAAAATAACAAGCCCGAGGAAAAGCCCTGTTTTGAAGTTTTGAGCCTGTTTTGCTCTTCTCCTGGTCCTATCTCACAGCAAGAAAATGAATAAGTAATTCTAGATGGTATATGGGCATTTGGTCAGCACTGAATCCTTGACAGATGGATGAAGACTCCCTCTTGGAGCAAAGGTTGGAGTTTTAAACTTAAATTTATTTATTTATCCATGCATTCACCACAGACTGAAGCAAGAAGCAATGCTACAGCAGGCTAGGACAGAGCTCTTTGGGAACGCTGTTTTCAGAGGTTGCATACACTGCAATGATAGAAAACACCGACTTCAGTCTCTTTGGTGGGAATTTTTGGAGGCCTGAAACTATTCAAATCTGAACAGATACTATTGATATCCCCAGTTACTGCTTGACCCTTGAAAAATATATACTGGGATGACTTTGGTTGTGGAAGATATCTCTTCTTGGGAAGAAAAAACGTATGAGACAAATTCATCATCCATTTCCAGACCAGATGAGGCACTCATTTGCTCTCAAGACTCTTTGCTTCTTGGAGGCATACAGCTCAATTCAGCTGCAACCTTACACAGACCATTCATCAGCAAGAAACCTAAAGAATCTTAGGTCAACAACAGAATCTGTTTCTTTCAATCATGAGGAGTATACTCTTACCGTGTATGTTTTAGCTTCCAGTGGTGAGAAGATCCACTCAATGTGGCCTGTTTCACCAGGGGGGATTTCTCCTCTTGGAGTTAGGCACACAAATATAGAATGCTGAAAATTTTTCTCCTGTACCTTCACAATGTTGTCCAGCTGAACCTCAAATGTTACAGGCATGGAGCCACCATTGTAGAGTTTATAAATCTGAAGGGAGTCAGAAAGAGCAGTGCTTATTATACCAGGTACAAGTTAAACTAGTTAACACTTCCCCAGAGGACACTGATAAGCATTAATATTTAATTAATCAGCTTATCTCCTAAGAATTAGGAGGCCTCATAGTGTCAAGATTTAACACTGAGGCTCTGATAGGCGGCTGTGCTGAAGGTTTATCACCACACATGTACACTGATAACCAAAGTGCCTCTCCAAATGGTGTCCTGCCAATTCACACTAGGGGAAAATTAATACAGATTAGCTAAAGGGATCACTGTAAAGCAGATTACTTAAAATGCAAAAACACTTGTATTAAAGTGCTCTTAATTCAATTCAGAATTGTTCATTTCCCAAGTAAATTAGGCAGAACCAAAGCTGCCTTTTTGCTGAATAAGTGTTTAAGGAAGTTAAATTAATTTACTAAAACATGAATTAGGATTTATTTTCAGAGTACTTGGAGTAGCTAGGAAAATTTTCACTCAGATCCAATGCAAGAGAATAAGTGAACAGCCCAACCCAGCTCATAAGCTTTCTGATTAGAGTGAACATCAAATCTTGTCAAACTGGAGACGGTGAAAAGCACTTTTCCTGCTGCCATCCCAGCAGCCATTTCCAAACTTTGCCTAGAACTATCCTCAAAGTTCTCCTGTGATGCTTTCCTATGGAGGCCATTCCATTTTCTGCCTCAGACACTGCCTGTCCTTGGGATACAGTAGTACTAGCTCCTTCCCTACCCTTGCTGCTGGGTTTGGCTCCGAGATGCTCACCTGTGTGGGGGGGTGGGAGCGTCCAACAGCAATGGGTGCAAAGATGTGCTTGGTGGATGCAAAATGAACGTACCGCTGGTCGTGTTCCACTGTCACACTGCTGAAGGTCAGCTACAGTGGAAAGAAATGCAGTCATTTCTCACAGGGCCTTGGTCCCATCACTGACAACTGCACAAGGTCTCTGAAATACCTTTTAAACTGAAGGCCACACACTTATAAACCTAAATTGGTAATACCAGGATAGCATGTCCTAAGGAAAAAATCAAGGAGATGGAGAAACTACTCCAGATTTTCTCTGAAAGGTTCTCTTGTATCAGAATGACTGTACTTTTCTCTCTGCTATGCCAGGCATCAGCAACAGTGCATCTCTGTACGAGTGTATGGTGGAAATTCTCCATGAATGAAAGTGTCTGGACTATACATAGGACAGTGTGCAGCTGTCACAGCCAAACACTTTGGAAAGACAGGATTTAGGTCAGTAATGGCCTCCTCCTCTTGGAAAGGACCATCTGGATGTCCTCTAGAGTGCTCCAAGAATGTGTCTAGCAGTCCAAAAGCTAAGAAGCAAGTCCAAAAGCAAGAAGATCCCAGCTGAACTTTGAGTAATCAAGTGATGATCAACAGTATCCTGTTGGCAAAGCAGAAAGATTTACAGAGCTATTTCATAGAAAGGATTTTGCATTCACACAGGCTTGTGCATTTTGAGCAAACTGCAATCAGGCTGAAGATGCACTGATGATGCACTGTTTTCTGCAGGATCACCCCAAAGCCCCCTGAGCTGTCTGCTTTGGGGGAGAGGCTGCAAAGCAGTCACCTAGTAATGTCTCTGCATAGACCAACGGGAGCCAAGTTGCTGCAATTCACAGTAAGTCAAGCCTGAAACATGGATATTTTTCAAATATATGTGTAAAAGACAGAGAGAATATTTGCAAAGATAGACACCTGCAGGAGATGCTGTATCAGATGCTTTAAAAAGAGCAGAAAATGACAAATCCTTTTTAAAAACCCATTCCAGTTCAGATCTATAAACAAAATTAGGAGAGAGAAAGAACTACAATGTTAGCAAGGACCCACACGGGATCTTTTCAAAGTACAATGTGAGTATTCAGCCTCTCAAGGACCACAACTTGCCAGATGAAGTTAAAGTAGGAGAAAGACAAAACCTTTGCTTTCAAACTTCAAGGGAAAAAGGGATAGAAACCTTCCTGAATGAATGGGTGTTTCACTCCCTGGAATTCTGGGAGTAAAACACCCATTCATATAACTTCAGTCAAAAAGCCACCTTGCATTCCAACAGACCAGAACAGCTCAGGAAAAACTGTCATCAGTTTCCATTTGAGACAGGATATGATATTTAGAGGATTATCAGTTAAAGAGAGACAAATAGAGAAAAGTGAAGACCTGCTGCAATCAATTCTCCTAGAGTGCATAGACTTCACCCCACAGTGGAGACTTAAGAGCATTAGAGGGATGCCAGGGGATGCCCGATTCCCCAGGGAGGAGAGCTGCCTGGAGAACACATGCTGCAGGTGATAACATCTCATAATGTTAACTAGCAGCTATGAAGTGAAATGCAAACACTTGCAGTTTATAAAACCTGTGTGCTCAGGGATTCTCCTTGGGATCCAGCCCTTCTCTCCAGGGAGTTGTGTGAACCAGCCTACCTCAGCCTGCAACACATGCTTTTCCTGATAAAACTGGCTGGGGGGGTACAAATTCTGCCTGGCCAAACAATCTCAGAGCTCTGAGAACAAGCAGTTTTACATGTGAAGAGACAAAGGACAATCTGTTAAAACCTTAGGCAGTGGGAGGCCTTGTTTCCCTGCTGCACAAGGAATTGGGTAACACACAAGTCCTACAGATGTCTCCTCCTACAGTCAGAAGAAATTGCCAATGGGAAATCAGTTTGGGTCCTTCAGAGTACCTATAAATCATCAGAGGACTAAAAATTTGTCACTGAATGGGGAAGGAATAACAGAGAAGCTTCTCCTGAAAATTAAGTTGGGGAAACAGAGCAGCAGGAGGTCAAAATCTATCCACGTAGGTATAGTCACCACTGAAGTAAATTTAAACCCAAAGGAAAAGCATTGGCTAACTGCACAGCTATGAAGCCAAATTATTTGGAATTTGACTGAGTAACTTAGCAATACCCCAGCACAATGGTCTCCTCTATTTATTATTGCTTTCTGAAATTTCCAAAGCTGAACTTTTGGGGTAACATTACAGCATTTGCTTAACTTAGGGTTAGCATATATTCTGCACATTTCACCAGAATCACAGGTGAGGATTTGCTCAGCCCTAAAATGTGAGCACTCTTGGGGCAGTTTCTGCCACAGGAGCTGGAAACTCTATGCACTTCATGCCATGACTGCAAGGAAAGCAGGCACACTTTCAGTCCCTCAGCTGCCCTTTTTGCAGAAGAAGCATCTCTCACTCCTACTTTCTGATATCAGCAGTTCAGTAGTGGCACTGCAACTCTGCAGATTGCAACCACCTGCACTGCTCCATGTCTCTGGACTGGCTTCTGCAGCTCCTATTGTCGGAGCTCAAAAGCACCAAGGGATCTTTCCATCCCCAGGGCATCCCATGCTTTTCTGACTCCTTCTGCAGTGACAGCATGAGGGAAGGTGGCTCTGGGAGCCACCAAAGCCACTGGCTATGTGGCAAGAGAGGATGTATGCCCTATAGGCTTCTGGTACTCCAAAGCCTCTTCCCTCACTGGCCAGCTGGTGAAAGGCTCACAGTCACTCTCAGGATTGTGCCAGGCAGGCAGAGCACAGGGAGCCTGTCCAAAGGCTTTGAGGGAAGGCACAGTTAAGCCACTGTTTGAACAGCTTGGTCAAAGGGTTGGATTTTCAGCTGACAACAGTCCTGAAAGAAAAGAAAAATAAAAGAGATGTGTGAACACAATGGTCTCATAGGAAACTTCAGAGACAGACAGGAAGGCTCAGCCGGGCATGAGTGGTGCCTGGCAGAGCACAAGGTGACTTTGACTCTAACTGACAGTTCCAGAGAGGGAGAAAGAGAGAAATTAGTTCCAAGCCTGAGGAGATGATCGGGGAAAACACACCACAGACCAGCTCTGGGATGCTTTAGAAAGCAGCGAAGTAGGAAGAAGGAGTAAGAATCTCCTCTATCATTGGTAGGAAAAATAAGTGGGTGGACAAAGGCTGCAGCCAACCAGGAACCCTGGGCTGCAGGAAGAAGCTGACCCTGTAACCCCAGAGCTGGAAGATGCTTTGCCACCCTGTGCCTTCCTAAACTACCATCATAGCAGGTGGTATATTTGGAGAAAAGCACAGTCCAGGGGAGGTTGAGGAGTATGGAGGGTTGAAGAAATGGAGAGATTCAGGAAAGCTGTATAGGAGAGAAGCAGAATGGGCTACAGATCTGAACTCCAGGAACTGCAAGGAACAACTCACAGTGAGGCAGATCAAATGAGGGGAAGCATGCACAGGAATACTGACCGTGAGTTACACCAGAGTGTGGAAAACATGTAGGGACTGTAAAACCTGGGAAGGCTGTTTTGGACTTGGAGTTGTCTTGAAGGAAGAAGCAATTCTGCACTAACACCGTTAATAAAATACAAAGGTTAATAAAAAAATAAATAATAATCCTCTTGCTGAAGACCCCAGCAGATGCAATATCCAAGGGCCATTCTGCCAGTGCACTGCCCACATCACTCTGTGCTGGAACCACATGTTTATCAGAACATTGTTTTTATGTCTCTGCTTGGCCCTCTGTAACTGCCTGGCTGGTGCAAATTCCAGGGGAAGGCCACAGCCCCTGTACACTACGCAGCTTCTGGGGAAAACACCCCTTAATTCAGTTCCTACCTGTTGTTCTGCAAATGGAAGGAGGGACCTCTGCTATCTTACCAGAATCTCATGGCCGTAGGAAATCTTCAGCAAGACAGGGAGGCGATCAGTGCCAATGAAATCATGCCTAGCAGTGAAAGAGGAGAGAGAGGAAAACAGTAGTGATCGACCTTGTGCCCAGGATGATAGAGTCAGAGTCACGCAGAACATTAGAGACAATTCACTTCCCAGCTAAAGAGTTACTGTTGCGTAACGCCCAGGGGAGGTGGGAGGGAACCCAGTTGTGTTTGGGTGGGAATGAGTGATACAATGTTGATTTTAGTCACGCACCTATTTAGGGACACAAGTTTCTAGGCCAACAAAATGCCAGTACTGCACTACCTACTTTAAAAGGGGAAGTGTTCAGCTTTCTTCATACCTTCCACAAGCACGCAAGGGCTAGCAGCTCTAGCTGATGACAGAAATATCATTACATCATCAAAAACACAGGAAGTGCAGCATCTTATTCATCTCCTCAACTGTCAGGTCAAGGCAGACCAGTGCCTCTAGCATATCACACTAAATGCCTTTTGCTCTGCAGTGTTAAAGGACATTAAAACCTTCTCCTGTGGAAGACAAGCTCTGTGGGGTCCAGAAACTGGACATGCTCAGGAATTTTTTACTTGCCCAGCTTCTGCTGAGGAACATGTGATGAGGAAGGAAAATCTGGCATGGAAACTCAGGGGGCTGATGGCATGTGTTGTTCTGGCACACAGCATGAAGCTCTGAAGAACTGGTACTTGTCATCACCTGTGTGAGAGCTGGACAGATTTCTCCTGCCCTGGAAGAAGTGTTCCTGATTTTGGGGAAACACTGAAGAGCTGGTTATCCTGAATTCTCATCTGGTGCAGCTCCTGGGGGGTAAAGTCAACATCTTCTGCCCAGCGCTCCATGTCCATTTTCTGATCAGAAGGAAACAAGAAGGCCCTAGGGAACCAGAGAATCATCTGGTCAGCAGCAAGGCAGCTGTACCTACAAAACTCACTGCATTAATTTGCAAATTTCTCACAGCCCTTTGAGCACTTCCAGACCCCCAAAAAGAAGGCTGAGCTCCAGTGAGCACTGCTTACCAGTCCACAGGTACCACACCCTTGTTCTCCAGCAGGAGCAACACAAGGGTAGGCTCTGAGCCTACCGGGGCAGACCCAAAATCAAAATCCAGCAGGAGAGGAGTATACACTGGAGGGATCAGGCACGTGCTGTCACAGGAGAGAAAGAAGATATTAAACTGAAACAGGAGGAGGGGTCATCAGGGCATGACAGGGAAAAGGTCATTCTACACTGCCTGTCTCCCTTATAATTCTTGTCTGACATGATGTTGTTGGCCTTTTTGAGAGAAAGGATACTGGACATAAGGCAGACCTTATGATTTTCTTTCAAAAATCTTTTAGGTATGTCTAATGAGAGTGAGTGACATAAGAGAATCCTGCTTAGCCTGAAGTCTCTCTTTAGCTCCCCAGTATAAGGAAGTCACTGACATAGTGGAGCAGGCTCAATGGAGGCCACTAAAATGGCTGAGAGCTGGAGCACATTGGTCAGGCTGGATGGGGCTCTGAGCAACTTGGTCTAGTGGAAGGCACCCCTGTCCATTGCAAAAGGGCTGGAACTAAATTATTTTTGAGGTCACTTCCAATGCAAACCATTCTATGATTACAAGGAGTGACAAAGAGACCTGGATTTGCTCAGCCTTATGAAGCATGGACTCAGGGATGGCAACTGCACAAGCTGCAATACAAGATATTCTGATGAGATACTGGGCAGCCTGATCTGTATGTCCCTGCTTTGAGCAAGGGGTACACCAGAGACTTTTGGAGGTCCATTGCAATTAAATTATACTTTGTGTCTGTGATCCTTTCAAGGGAGCTTCAACAGAGCAGTGGAGGTGAGCAAAGGCCTGCAGAAGTTAGGACTGAATACAAGGGTGCCACGCAGCAGGGAGCTACAACACATGCCAGTAAACCACAGCATCTCTGTCTGGCTCATGCAAGGGACTCAAAGATCCTCTGAGCCATTTTTTCATCTCACCTGTGCCTTGTGGGAACTTTGTAGGTGAGCTCGCCAGGAGTTGGGTCTCGCTCCAAGAATTCATTCAGTGTGTCCAAGGAGAAGAGCTTCCAGAGGTGCAGCTTGCTGATACTGCTGGCAATCCCTGCTGTACAAGCATCTGTGATGCGCAACATTGGGAAGACTCCTGTTGCTACAACGCAGCAGAGGGGCTGCTGCTCCTCTTTTGTGTGTGCAAGATCTGCAGCTTGGGAGAAAAAGAAACACTAAAAAGTAGCCATGCACCATTAAGGGGCTGCTGCCTGGGTCATTTTGACTGCAGCAAAGGGGAAAGAAACCCTACCAAGAAGAAAGAAAGACAGGAGCCTTGAACATAGTCTCTTTTTTGGGCAGCTTCTCAAAACCCCTAAACCATTGGCTTCTAGTTTTATCTTGACTTCTGCATTTAGATATCACCAAAAGACTATGAATGTAATCCTTTTCAACAGTGTATTTACACAATTTAGATTTGCATTATGTGTAAAGAAACCTTTTTTGATTTAAGTCTATAGCCTAAATAATTTTATGACGCGCCCCTTATTTCTTGCACTGAAAAAATCATAAGCAGTTATTTACATATTGTTTTCTCCCTGTCATTCATATGACAATACATTTTTCACCTTTCAAGCTGAAAACTCTTTGTCTTGCTAGCCTCTTCTTTTACAAACACCGTCCCCCACCTCTAAACATCCCAAAACATCCATCTCACCTCTGGATGTGCAAATAGCATATTTGATTGACCAGGTGTAATGCAGCCCACGGGCTGGCCTTACTTTTATTCGGACAAAAGCTTTTGATCTTCCGGGGATAGTTCCTCTGGAGTGTTCCAGCTCTAGAGCTGTAGGATACAAGAGATGGTATGAGTTCTTGGCATTGCTGTCTCTTACACCACATATGTTGTGGCACACAGATTGCTAAGTCTATCTATCTGCACTCTAACCACTGCCACCCCTTGCCTAATTGCTAGGATTAGCTTCAAATGCTGAATTTGGGATTCCCAGACTACAGCTGCAGGCAGCTCACTGGGAGTACCCAGATTGCCTCTGGCCAGCAAAGAACAGGGAACTTCCCAACCAGAGGTACTTTAGAAAGGCAGCTAAGAGCTGAGCTCCAACATTTCTTCTGGTAAGGTCCTTTATTTAACTTCCCTCTCTGCTGGGAAATTGTCTCTTGTTTTGAGGTCCAGATTGGTCTAACTCCAATTGTCAGACTCTGGATTATGCTTTTTCCCAACAAGATAGAAAAGTCGCTTCCTATGCAAGGAGCAAACAACTTAAGGTTTGAGAGAATTGGTGCAAACCAGCCAGCAAGCAGTCCAACCTCCAAACTAACTCTAGATTGATTTTGGAGAAAAGAGGGGGAAACTAATGTCCTGTGCTATGCTAATTCCTTTACAGTACCCAGTGGATCGCTGTGGACCTCCTCAGGGTCACGGGGCCCTGTGATGAGCTGTTCCACACTGAGGATGTAATTCAGAGTACAGATCCCATCATTTAACAGTACAATGCTGCAGCTTTTTTGATCACCGACTAGAACATTTCCAAGGTCCAGATGCTCCTTTTGTGCCTGGAACACAAACCCGCCATGCTGAGGTCACTTTAACACATCAAGCATAGTGGTTGAGTGTAGCCACCACTTACCTCACCACAGGCTTATCCCTTGGCACATGCAGTGCAGTGCAAAGGACTCCCTGCTTTGTGTAGGACCTGGCATGCCCTGGGAGATAGAGGTGTTAAGATTGGAAAAGATCTCTAAGATCGTTGAGTCCAACCATTGATCTCACACTGCCAAGTCCATTGCTAAACCATATCCCTGAGTACCACATCTATATATCTTTTAAATACTTCCAGGAATGACAACTCAATCACTTGAGCAGCCAATCCCAATGAGTGACAACCACTTTCCTGAATAAATTTTTCCAAGTATCCAATCTAAACTTCCCTCGGTGCAATTTTCAGTCATTTACTCTTGCCTTATTGCTTATTACTCAGGAGAAGTGACCAACACCCACTTTGCTACAAACTCCTTTCAGGGAGCTGGAGCACAATACAATGTGGAGCAGGTCTCCAAGGGACTCAATCCCTCCTCGAAATGCTTTCTCCTACTGTTTTGTGGGCTGCTTGCTGGGTAGGATGTGGCATATTCAGGGCTGTGGGGACACAAGCTGGTAGGCTGCACTTGGACCAAGGCTGAGAGATATTTGCTGACCCTTTTGTGACTGCTTAGAGTCCCCCTCTCTTTTGGCTAGTTGGGCACTCACGAACAATTTACAATGACTAAGTACCTCAAAGACATTATCACCCATCAATCAACGTGATTGACATGGGGCAGTGACTTACAAAGTCATTCTTTTATTTACCTCTTTTTTGTTAAGAAACCAGACTAAAAATGAAAGTGGTTGCACAGATCTGCAGATAACAGGAGGAAAGCCAGGTGGAGGTGTACTGGTTATACCAGTTTAAAAGGTCCACTACACTTAGAAATCAGAGTAACAGCAAGACAAATGGAGAAGGAGAGCAGACAGAATAGGAGGAGAGAACCATGATTCCCAAGGAGCCAAATGGCTTGCTTGGTTTAGTCTGGAACAGAGCAACCCCAAAGGATTTGTTAAGGTTGTACTTGAACTGGCAGGACATTTACAACGTGTTGCCATAGGCCACTAGAATGAGTACTGTCATTTACACTGAAAACAGTGTCTGGGAATTTTGCTGTGAATCCTTATAGGGTGCCTCCAGTAGAGATTGTGCAAAAAGGGAAAGTCCAAGACCCCCATCCCCATCCTAGTCCCCCCACTACTACTGAGTGGGCCCCGGTTCCTTACCCTGATGGTGCCCAGTGCCCCTTCTCCAATGACCCGTAAGACATAACAGACATCTTTGGGAGACACGGGGTCTGGGCTTTTCCACCTCACAAACACCAGAGCTTGCAGCAGATACTTGGTTTTCTTGTCAGGAGTAAAAGTCCATGCCTGAGCCTGCAGTCACAAGAGGGAAGAATGCTCACAGG
Source organism: Regulus satrapa (assembly GCA_013396955.1). Taxonomy (NCBI): domain Eukaryota; kingdom Metazoa; phylum Chordata; class Aves; order Passeriformes; family Regulidae; genus Regulus; species Regulus satrapa. The sequence continues at coordinate 82,228 of VWZN01003839.1, read as the reverse complement.
AGCTCCAGTCCAGTCCAGAGATAAACCCAAACACCTCAACTATTGCATTTCATGCACAGCTAACCTAGCTCTCTACAGACACACCACCTCCATCTGTGTCAAAGATTCACACTGGGAATGAACATCCAGATATTCAAAGACAGGCTGAGGTTGTATTGTAAAGAGCAAACTACAACTTTGGTAGAGCTTGAACTTACCATGGCCTCATTGGGCTGGAGGATCCCTGCAGTGGGGCTGACAGACAGGATCTTACTGTCAGATTGACGGATCTTCCATGTGAAAACCATGGGTAGCCTTGTGCAGTTTTTAATGGTGTACATGCGTGTAGAGGAGGACCCTATTTGGAGAGGCTTGAAGTAGAGATTTCCATCACCTTCTAAGAGCAAAAGAAGGGACTGCCCACAACTCTGGAGAACAATCTTCTGTGGAATTAAGAGGAAAAGTAACAGACATTAGCTAGAGGTCTCAGCTAACTCTGGAGGAACCTTGCAAAGATGTTGCTCCTTCCAAGAGAGAAGCAAGAACAAACTGGATCTTAGTAAGGAGGAGAAGGGCTTTAGGCTCTGCTGTCAAGTCAGACCCTTAGCATAATACAGTGTATTCCAAGAGATGGAAATGCAAGGAACAAGGGGTACAGGATGTCTGGCACCACAAAGGCCTTCTTTCTGCAATATTACATGTTGAAAATATTCTTTCATTCCTATTTCCAAAGAGAAAAATCCAAACCAACCATTAGGAGATGTAATAGGCATCACAGTGCAAGTCACTGTGAAAAGGGAAGGCTACAAGGGAACAAAACTTGGCTCACCATCTTCTCCTTACCTTGGTATATGAAGGATAAGAGTTCAGCTCCAAAGGCAGGACATGCTGCTGCAAGACTGTGTTAACTGGGTGAGTGGAGAGAAAGAAAATCTGGTGGCCTCCTGGAATTATGTGTCCTGAGCTGGGCTTGACCAAAACAGAGGGACCGGCAGTTTGGTTCACATTGAAGGTTATCAAAGAAGTGCTCGTGTTGGACAACAGCATGCTGCAGTAGGTATCAGTGTCACAAACCACAGGAGGAAAAGTCTGGTGGAGACAAGCAAGAAGGGTTGTTTTCACTGGGTTTAAAAAACAGCTTAAAGAGAAAGTTTTCACTATATTCAATTCCAGATTCCAATAAGCACTATCCTGAGTCTATGGAGAACTTTCTACGTACTTCTTTTCAAGGAAAGAAATTAAAGTACCCAAGGGTACACAAATGATGGTCTTTCCCCTTCCCACAGTGACCTTCATGGGCTCATGGTGAAGCTATTTTCCATCATGCCATGCCTTATGCCATCCAGGAAGTGAGCTGCTTGCTGGTGCCTGCAGTTTCTGCATGGATAGTGACATCCTGGATGAAGAATATCCAGCAGGTTAAAATTTGCTCCACTTCATGCATATCAAATAAAGCCTGCATGGCCTAGATTAGCTGAGGAGATTTTATAAGAGATTCTCAAAACTTTTCTTACATTTCAGGATCAGATCTCATTTTACCTCATAGGAAAAATACCTGACTGTGCTACAGAAACAGCAGGATGAGAGAGAGAGAACCTTCCCCTCTATCTTACAGCCACTCCTTTTTCATAAATGAGGATTCTATTTGCCCAAATGCATACAGAGTTTTTGAGGCTCCTGGGAGGTGACTGAACACCCTTGTTAGTGCCTATGTCCACCTAAACAGAAAGGAAAGGAGATCCCAACAGCTTTTCTCTCAGAGCTAATGAGATGGTCAGTAGAGCTGACACAGTGGAGGCTGGGAAGCTAAGGCAGGAGAAACAGCATACTACTTTTGTACCACAGCAAGAGCCTCCACACCATCAGAAACCACCAAAGACACGTCTCAGTGCAATGGGAGACAGAGTAAAGGATTCAGAGGCAAACAGTATCTCTGCAAAGATCCCAAGGTCAATCAGTTACTCACTTTGGGCACATCCAGGATGTACTGTGGAATGAAGTGCTCCCGTTTTGCTTCATACGTGTGCGCTCTCAGCCTCACAGTCAGGCACCACGACAGACAGATGGTGGCATCATTCTCAATGTTGGTGTAGTGTCTCATCACCTGGAGATACACAAGGGACAGCACAGGGTGTGCAGGAAGGGAATGTGGCAAGGTTCACAGAATCACAGATTAATCTGAGTTGGAAGAGACCAAATGCACATACTATCTCAAGCAGCTGCTCGTTCAATGACATCCCTGCAGCTAAGGAATTAACATTTTCAGGGAAGAAGGACTGACCACTGCCAGATGAGAAACAAAGAGAGAGAGACTTGCAAATGCTAAGTTTCATTTACCAGGACATTTCTGGGTTCTAAATCTCCTGTAACTGCAAGCTTGTGTAACTTGAATCCTATGTCACTTGGGAGAAGAGTGACAGTGCCCTCAGCAGCTTTACTTGTGGAGGGCCAGACAAAAAGACTACGTCATTGCCCATCACCCAGGCCACTATAACCATTCTTGTGCAGGTTCATATCTACACCAATAGTGCAATAATTCATAGGAATTCCTCCTTCAGTGAAGTGTACCATTCTTCATGTTCCCTAGGGGGTAAGAGCAAATGTACCTGTGCACGTGCATGAGCTGTGACTTATTTCTGTCATTTCTCTGCCAGGACACAGGTGAAAGAGAAACTTTAACCCGACAGTGTATCAAAGCAGGGGCTAAAAGACTTAATTTAGGTGTTAGTTTGTCAAATCAAAATTAAGGGTTTAAACTGAATTTCAACTCCCTCGAAATACTTTATTCTGCAAACAGTTGCTTGCTAGGTCATCTCTGGTCTTAGTAATTCCTACTCACCTTGTAAACAGCAAAACCTTCCAGCTCTGCTGCATAAAGACTGTTGGCCTGAGTGGGCTTGCAAAAGACATAGAAGCTTGAAGTCTTCAAAGGTGGCATGTCACAGACTTCGGGGTGCACTTGGAAGGCACTGTCACGGCTTGGAGTCCAGGCAACAATGATACTTCCTTTGGTGTGGTTGGTCACACAAAGAGCAAGAGGTTTTGACCTGTGTAGTGGCATGCAGTATCCAAAATCATGCTCCCTGGGGCTGACACTAACATGAGCAGGAAACAAGGCCGGGTCACTGCTTACACCATCATAGAAATATTCAGTCATGGCATTGGGTTCAAAGTATTCCTTGGGTGGCTGGTCCTCAGAAATCTACAGGATGGAAATACCTCTGTGTGAGCAAGGAAAGTGTGCCTGTGGGAGATATCAGGCACTGATTGCCTTCATGAGCAAGAGGGCATGCAAGATGCACTTCAGTAAGAATTCCTAGGATAGCCCAAAGTCTAGGCTTCGAAGAGGCTTCTGTTTGTAAGCCTCAATCTGAAACTAAACATGAAGCAAAGGATGACCCCATGATTGAGTTAAAGCAGAAAGAAGCTTTGTTGCTGAGCTAGGGTAAAAGCCAGCTGACAAAGATAGTGTTGGTGTGTGCTGGGAACATCAACAGCAGAAATACTACAGAAATCAGTCTGGCACCTGCAAGCCCTTTTCGATCTGTCTTCTGTACAACAAATACCCAGCATGTACAGAGAAGAGCTGGAACTTAGATTCCAGGGAGGGCAGCTCATACCTCAGGGGACAGCATGAGGGCTCCCTTTTCATCCATCTGCAACTTCCCATCCTTCAGCATCACACTCAGGATATCAGGGGGGTAGAAGGTCAGTCCCCTCACCATGTTAGTTCGGTACCAGGAGAGGTGTCTTTTCTGAAGGGTGATTGGCTTAGCTGTGTCTGAATGGCAGGTACCAAAAAAGTCCACATACATGGGTTCCTGGGAAAACACAAAACAGGATAATAAGAAATAAACTGCCCTGTGATTGCTTTGAGAGTTACATCATACCAGTATCTCACTTCCAAAACCATGCCTGGGAAACGCTTAGCATCTCCAGTTTTAAGCTGACATGTACTTTAAGTCTTGATATGAGACAAAAACTTCCTTGAAACTGGAGTGAAAATTGAAGGCACCCAGTGCACAGCTATGCAGCCAAAGTTAGGAGAGAGCCCTAAATGGACAAGATCCACAGAGGATGCACCTCACCCTATCCATAGGCATTACTGACTGTCCCCATTCTATTGCTGATAGGAACCTGCACCATGGGGATTCTAATCAACAAGAGCCCAGGTCTTGAACTTGGCTCACAATAACCCCAGGCAGCATTACAAGCTTGGGGCAGAGTGGTTGGAAAGCTGTTCATCAGAAAAGCACCTCTGGGTGATGGCTGGCAACAGCTGAACATGAGCCAGTGTGTGCCTGGGTGGCCAAGAAAGTCAAGGGCATTCTGGCTTGTATCAAAAATAGTGCAGCCAGCAGGACCAGGGCAGTGATTGTCCCCCTGTACTCAGCACTTGTGAGACCGTGTCTTGACTACTTTGTTCAGTTTTGGGCCCCTCCATACAAGAAACACATTGAGGGGCCAGAGTATGTCCAGAGAAGGGCAATGAAGTTGGTGAGGGGTCTGGAGCACAAGTCTTATGAGGAATGGCAGAGGGAGTTGGAGGTGTTTAGCCTAGAAAAAGAAGGCTCAGGGGGAATTTTATTGCTCTCTACAACAACCTGAAAGGAGGTTGTAGCCAGGTGGGGGCTGGTTTCTTCTCCCAGGTAAGAAGTGATAAGATAAGAGGAAATTACCTTAAATTGTGTTTGGGGAGTGGTTAGATTGGATAGCAGGAAAACATTTCTTCACCAAAATGGTTGTCACCCCAGGCTGCCCAGGGATGTATCATCACTTGAATCATCATCCCTGAAGTATTTAAAAGTCATATAGATGTGGCACTTGGGGACATGGTTAGTGGTGGACTTGGCAGTGTTAATGGTTGGACTCAAGGATTTTAGAGGTCTTTTCCAATCTTAATGATTCTATGATAGGTAGCAATTAAAATGCAGTGGGAAGAGATTTTCAGGGACTATTAAATGAGGCAGGCCAGTCCTGGTGGATGGCCACTGGAAGATGCCTCTAAAGTGTCAAAGCAATGAAACTTTGCCTTCCATTACCTGGTGGTGGACAAGGCACACGACTCTGCGGTGATAATTCATCGGGTGAGTAGGTCGAAAGATCACCTTCAGTGTTAGTGTTGTTGTGCCCTCCAAGACTCCACAGGGACGATCCACGGAGAAGACACTCCCTTTGCAATCAATATCAAACTGATAATAGGCCGGGACATCTGATGTGTTGCTCATTTTCAGTGTCTGCATCAAACTTTCTCCAAGATTGATCCAGCCAAAGTTCACAGAATACTGGTGCAGGGACACGGAAGGACCTAGCACAACATGCAAGATAAGATCCTGGACTTGTCATAGCTGCTTCTTCCAACATATCATAAGACACTGCTGCACTTAACCGATTTCCTAAACAGATTCAACTCTTCAGCAAACCCACTAGTCCTAGCAAACAGTTAGACATTCACTTAAAACAGTCAAGCAAGAATAAATCCCAAATGGTACACCAGGGACAGCCAGGATCCCAGCAGGAGTTTAGTCTGTCACTGCAGGCTATGACAGCTCCTAGCTCTTCCCCAAGAACTAACCTTTTCCCTCTAGTGGTAAGAAGCTGACAGGGAGCAACGGGAAAGGTATTGATACCTTTACACGAGCCAACGACTTTCAGAACATTCTTCAAGTGCCATCCAGCAGATGTGATAGTGAAATAGTCAGTACTGTGCTCTCCTACTATTTGAGGCTGAAACCGTATGCACAAGACCAGCTTCCCTTTGGCAGGGACAACACTTTGGGACACATCACAGGAGAAAACACGTAGCAGAGGGTCTTTTGCTTGTTTTATTCTACATGATGCATCAACCTACAAGTAGAAAAGAAATAGGTTAACAAATAAGCCGACATGAGCCAGGATGCTTCTGAATGAAGGACACTAATCAGTAGTAACTGTCCTTTTCAGCAGCGCTGAACACCACCAGTAACACCAAGGCCACCACAGAACCACTGTGCAGCAAACCTCTGCCACTGTGTTCTGATGGAGAATGGGTGGCAACAAGCTTCCACAACATGCTCAGAAATCAGCAGGCTGCAGCAAAACTCTGTGTGATCTCTGGGGTTGGAGTGCCCCTCCTGGTAGGTGGAAAGATGGGGCCAAAAGAGCCTAAGTGATTTCTGTGAGCAGTAGAGAGTTATTTCCCTCTAGCCACAGTTCCACCTTGTTTATGGGTGTTCCTTTCTCAAAAGAAACAAAGCTGGTACTCTGACAATTTACTCAAGACCCTTAAAAAAACTGTCCTGATGCTTGCCTGGTAATGCTGAGCGTTGCTGCAATGTGAATAATAACAGTACAAAATGAGTGTGCCTTTTCTACTCCCAAGCCACAGGGCCTGTGGAGGAGTCAGCACTGCTGTCATCCATGTCAGCAGTCTCTGAGCACATCCATCACTTAAGAGGCTGGGGTGTGCTGAGCTGGCACAGGTAACAAGGTGCTCAAATCCGTTTGATTTTTTGAACAGTTTACTGAGCTGCAGTCCACAGTGGGCAGCAGAAGATCCATCAATTGCCTGGGACAATTTGAGATTGACACAACTGCCACACAGGACTGATGGGCTTGTCCAGAGTGAGCAGGAGAGCTGCAGGATACAGAGGACATAGTGGCTGTCTGATCTGAATCAAGCGCAGAGGGAAGCAGGGGGAAAATGCAATACCATGCTGCAAATGGCTAGGTTTGCAGCCAAGGGGAAGGCTCATCACCTCTGCTTCATTCAATTCACACTTAAGTTATTTCTGCAGAATTGAGGGAGATACACAAGACCACACATCCCAGAGAAATGTGTCATCTTTCCAGCTTCTCACAAGAAGTCAATCTCCTTCTCCCCGTACCACAGACATGTTGAAGATTTCCACAGACTTCTCCACAGTTGTCCCCACTGGTACTGATCCAAAACACAGGACATCCTGAACCTTTCCAGGCTGTAGACCCTCAGACTTCTTTCCTGTCACGCTCACATACAGGCAAGGATATTTGGCTGTTAAAGAGAATAGCACACTGGATTAGGAAAGACAGGTGGAACCTCCATTCTTGGCTATTCAACACTCAACTGGACATGCCTCTGAAGAACTTCAGATAATTCTAAAGTTAGATGTGCCTTCAAAGCTGGTCCTGCTTTGAACCAAATAAGTTCCCTTCCAGCCCTAATTTACTTAACTCAGAATCACATATTTTGTTTTTCAGTGGCCATACAAGTCACTTCAGGCAAGGACATTGCTTCTTTTAGTTTGCATCCAGAAAGCTTTAGAAATTTCCCTCTGCTTCTCTGTCTAGCAGGGACAGACAGGAGACAGTGAGCACAGACAAAGCCTGGGGTTTGTGGAGGCTTTTTCCAGTGAATTCCTCTCATTTCTTCCCCTCGGTCAACCTAAACAGGCCTTGGAAATCCTGCTTTGGCCAAAGCATGCCACAGAGCATATTGGAGCCTCTGTCTCTTTAGATAGCACTCCCAAATTGGCAAAAGTACATTAGAGAACTTCACAGGCCACTTTCAAATGATAGGCTTCACTTGCTCGTCACTGAGTAGAGCCAATGTGGCAGAGCCTCACAGTGCAGGCCCTCCATGCATCCCTGTGGAATGCTATCCTGGAGTTAGGGGTAATATACATTTCTTTGAGTGTTAAATGCAAGAAAGACTCACCCAGGGCTTTTAGCTGGATTGTCTTCTTTTGTTTCACTTCACCTCCAAACCAGCATGTTGCTGCTGCTTCATGCACCCCAGCTACCCTGGGCTTGAAGATCACCTTGACCATGCACTGAGCACCTGGGTTCAGTGTGCCAGCCCCAGGACTCATCGAGAAAGGGCTTGGTGTCTCCCAGGCAAAGACGCTAACGAGGTCACTAGGAAATGGAGATACATTTTAAGCAGGTCAATGGAACTTTTGCTGCCTGTGCAATCATGCTTAGGAAGGGCCTTTCCCAATAGGTTATTCAGTTAGGATGTGAAGCAATCAGTGCTGAATGGAAGAATCCCAAATGCAGCTGAACAAATATGGGATGCTGTGAAGAAATTTGTCTCTAGTCTCCGCAAATGCCCTGTTCACATTTTCTTTAATCTTAGTTATTACAGCTAAAAACTTTATTAATGACCATAAGGTGATAGCAATCAAATCAGCTCCACAATTAAGTATTTGCTTTTCCTGTATCAAAATTTGCAGTTACTTAACTCCAAATGAACATTTGTTCCTCTGTTATATGCTCAAGAGAGAAGAGAGGATTGAGCCATTTCCCTAATACCTCATTCAATTTTCTAGAGCCTCCTTTGCTTGTTTGATTTCTGCAAAGAACATGGTATGCCATCAGCTTTTTCTGTTTTATTGATCTAAGCTGTGTTTTGCTTACCATTCTTATCCTCCAACATCCTGGGCCTCTCACTTGCAACATGAATTGGACAGTTTTTTCTTCAAGTGGAGACTGAAACACTTTAAATGGTTGGAATTACTTGGCTGGAAATAAACCTCCTCCTTGCCTGGGAACTTCACTGCATTCCTTTCTACAGTACTGTCCTTCCTCATTAAAAATAGCACAAACCTTGATAACTGGGAGCATCCTTGCTCCTAAACGACTAAAATGTTTCCAGCTGGTAGCTTATCTCTCCCTGTTCGAGCTGGGCAGGTTGCCCTCAGTTAAACAGAAGCCCCAGTAAATGTGAGATGTTCTCAGTGGGACACTGGGCTTGTCCCCACCTACTTGCTGTGCATGAACGGTTCACAGCACACGCTGGCAACCAACAGATGTGAGATGCCCAGATGAGCCCACAGTGACCTGTACTACCGTTCTGCTGCCTTTTCTGTGGAGACCTTAGGGAAGGCAGAGTTTTGCCTCCCATTGAGGCAGCCAACAGAACTAATAACCACTGGAATGAGCTGCATTCGCTGGACAGTCCAAATAAGTGGCAAAATACTTGACAAAACAGAAAGAGCGTCTGCTCAGTCACCTCTCACTCACCCCACGTTGCACACAGGAAACGTCGCCTCTGTAACATTGTGGATAGCACAGGCAGGCAACTGGACAGAAGCTGGGATGGACAGACAGAAGCGTGGAAGCACAGCATGCAGGGTAACAGAGAACTCACCCTCAGCTTTCCTAAAAAAGATGCTGTCTTCATAATCTCTCTGCACAGAAAAGCAAACAGAGACAGCAGTTAGATGGATTCCACCTTGCAGGTGCCGCAGCTCCACCCACAAATACCTGTCACCTTCACCTCTGCAAGGGTTGGGGAAAAAAATGTTGGCAACAGAGGCACTAGTGGAGGTCTCTGTGCAGGACAGGGAGCATATGAATCACTCAGAAAAGGCAGGCAGTGCGGAAGGTGCTCAGGCATACTCCTCTGTCAGAGAAGGCACAAACCCTCACGGAGAGCAGTTGAAGGCCACATTAGTTTCACCTGGTATGTTTCAATGCAGATGGATTTCTTTCAGTATTTTCAAGATCCCAATTCAGCTGAACTGAAGCATGTACAACCTTTTTTTTTAGCTCCATGAGCACAGAAGTATTAATCTTTGATTAAATGCTTTGTCAGCTAGAGATCCAAGCAGATAACATGCCAGTTAAAGATGCAGCCTTGACAGCACTGGATACAAATAGCTTCAAGACATCTGCTAACCAGCCAAGGTGGAAGGAATTGAAAGACATGTGTTTTCTGTGTTTCCCATTTTTCACCCCTCCTGAGTAACACTTATACAGGTAAGGAGAGACCTTGGACACTGCAGCACACAGTCTTTGCTCTCTCTAAGAAAGGCAGCCTCCTGCTTTAGCGATTGATGTGCTGCACACAAACTATTCACTGAAAATGGAACAAGGCCAGTAGCTTATTTCATAAAGAGAACACTGAATAGTCATCAGAAAATCATTATACTAAGAGAGCAGGATACTGGGAATCTGTCCAATGACCATGCTCTATGGCTAGGACAGAGATAGACATCAAAGACATACAGCTATCTACAAGAGCCAGAGATCAACACTCAGCCAAGACAGACACCACAAACAACCTGAAAATCAAGAAAAGAATCTGGATAAAAATAATGATTTATTAAAAATAAATATTATTAAATAATAATAATTATTATTTTAAAATAATTATTATTAAAAATAATGCTGTTTAAAATAAAGCTTAAAGAAACACCCTTCATCCAAAAGAAGGGAGGCCCCTGACATATCCCTTTAGAAAACCAATAGCCCTTGAACGTAGAGGCTTTGGAATCTCCTGTAGGAAGGCAGAAAGTGAATCCCTCAATCCAAGGTTCTGCACTAAAACCACCCAGATGTGTTTCCTTGGGATCACACCCAAGGTGTGGACAATTTAAGCACTTTATCTCACTGAATTGAAAGTCAGAAGTAGTACACGAAAAACTGAGAGTACTTTTTATGAGGATTCCTCTCACAACTACTGACAAACTCTGCAGAGAAGTCAGGGATTAGGTAAGCAGGTAATGAAGATGTGCAGAGATCAGGAAGGTCATTTTGCCCACTTCTTCTACACTAGAATTTCCCCAAGAATTTGTGCATTCAAGTGAAAACAAATCAGAAAGGACAAGAGAGGCAGAGGCCCACTGCCCTCCCCCAGAACACAGCCTGAGCACTGAGGGCAGTTGTGATGTTGCTGCTTTACCTTTTCACTGGGCCGGAAAACGATGGGCAGAGTGACAGACATACCAGGGTTCAGAGTGATCGGCTGCGGGAAAACAGTGAAGAAGAATGCCGTGGAAGGAGCTCTAGATAACAAAATCAAAACAAGAGATTCTGTCTGAGGGTGGGCAGCTTAAGTTAGACAGCAGAAAAGAGAACAAATAACCACCACTTCCAGACCCCACAAGTTAGAAGCATTTTACACATTGAACCCCATGGGTACTTTGGCAGTAAGATAGTAGAGAGGGACAGAACCCAGGTGTCCTGAAAAGCTATTCCCAGCTCTAAGTAACTGTCTGTTCCTTGAAGAGTATTTTGTGTTTTCAGGACATGCAGTATGAGCAAAACACACAGGGCAGACACATTTGAGTTTCAGAGCAGGGAGAGTCACAGGGACTGTTGGAATGGCTCAACATCCAGAGGGACTCCGGGAGCAATGGTTTTAGGTCACACTAGTGACTGTCTGGCATACATCCACAATTAAAATCTCACTAGACTGGAAACGCCTCACAGACAGAAGTATCAGCAAAACAGAATTTTAAACAAGGCATTTCGTTTAACAGATTTCTGCCGGGAACAAGGCCTGTGCTTCTGAATTAGCAGGTTTCTGTCCTGCAACGTAAGGGCGCACACATTGTCTCCAGCAGAGCACTCAAGGGGACAGAGGGAAGGTGATTCTGAGAAAAGGCGCTGATGTGACTGATACAGCAGGAGGAGCGAAGATGCAGAGAGCACGTGAGGAGTACAGAGGACAAACAAACTTCCCACGCACCTGTAGCTCAGCTTCTGGGCTTTCCCATGAACATTTTTCAAGGTCAGGTGTTTGATCATTTCTTTTCCAAGTTCCCAGTCATGCCAGCTGAGTGTTTCAGGCACTTCAATGCCCCAGAATATGACTTTCTTCTTCTTTGCCTCTCTTGTAGACACCTTGGGGAGAAGCAGTTTGGGAGGAAGGGAGGAGAAATCACTCAAAGAGCCGTTTCTCCTCGCTAAGGGCCACGGATGAGAGGAGCCACCCCGCGGCAAAACGACAGGAGTCTCCCAAAAGCCCTGCCACGGGGTACAGAGAGGACACCTCCTGGCCACAGCCCAAACAGCAGATATTAAAAGGCGGGATCAACCACGGATGCAAAGGCTAAACGTGTTTTCGCTTCCCTCCTCTCCCCCGCCTGCCAGACAATCCCCCCCAGCCAGCAGCACTCTTTGCACCTCCGCTCACCTTCCTGTCACAGCCACTCTTCCGAAAAGAGTCAGAGTTCGGGGGCTGGCCTTGCACCTGAGCGAGCATCTGCGAAACGACAGGGACAAGTCCGCAGAGCACCCGCGGGTCGCGGCTCCCGGCCCGGCCCCTTCGGAAGGGCTCTCCCGGCGCTGCCCGGCACAGCCCTGCCCACTATCGGCCCACAGGGAACGGCGAAGCTGCGCCGTGCAGCCGGGCCTGGCCCCCTCCAGCCCCGCACGGGGGGCTGCGGCAGGACCTTGTTCCCTGCAGCTCCCCCGAGCGGAGCACCGGGCCGCGAGTCACCACCACCACCACCACGGCCGGGCCAGTCCGGCTCCCTGGATGCCAGCCTGGCTCCCTACAGCACCGGGAGCCCGGGGCACCTCGGTCCCGTCCCGCTCCCGGTCCGGTCCCGCTCCGTTGCCATGGAGACCGGACGCAGTGGAGCCTCGACGGCGGC
>VWZN01003839.1:56790-67522 GCA_013396955.1 Regulus satrapa | reverse complement strand
GTGCAGGAGGGAAGAGTGGGGCAGTGAGGATGAGTGCGGGGGAGGGCGGCAGCATAAAGCTGTGGCAGCACAGAGGGGCCGTGAAGTCCGTGGGTGCATCGGACGGATGAGTGAGGACAGCGTGGGGATTGCAGGGTGGCAAGGGGTCACGGGCTGCAACAGGCTGGAGAGCGCTCTCATAGGGATGGAGTGACGCCTTAATGGGGCCAGGTCACCCTGAGCCCCTTGGAGCATTGGTGACACAAGTAACGAGTTGCCAAAAGTAGTTACCGGGCCAAGACCAGCAAAGGCACAGAGGGTGGGGAGCCCTGGCTGCATGAGCCTGACAGGTATCATTCTCATGGGGCACCACCACCACCATGGGACAGTCCTACCTCTCCCCAGTGCCCTGGACCACCCTCAAGGAGACAGGATCTTCATTTTTTTCCGGTGGGGAGGGACAGATAGCGACTCCAGGATGAGCAGGCAGCAGTATGGTGTAGAGTGGGGCTGGCTACATCAAACGGGCCAGGGAGGGTGCCAGGGCAGAGGCAGGAAGGAGATGCAGCTTTAATGGCATTTGTCGATGTTTACAAATGAGTCATCCAGCTAAGCAGCCCGGCTGTAAATCAGCTCACTAACTCTTCCAGCATCAGTTGCGTCCCCTCCTCTGTCCCCCTACTTTGGACGAGTGCCTGGCTCCTCCAGAAACAACCTCATAAATAACAGCAACAAAACAAACCCTCCTGCAGCCACGGTGGGCCTGAGTGCACCAGGCGTGAGATGAACGCCTCCCATCCATCACTTTAATGATTGTACTCTGGAAATTAAACCTGTCACAGCCCATCAAGGTGAACGTTTTAAGCCTGTGACATGCCTCCAGCTCCCCTCCTCCTTCCTGGCACTCTTGTTTCTTTCCTTCTTGCCTCTTCCTCTCTGTCTCTCCCATTCCAGTCCCCCCATTTCAGGCCTGCTCCAAAGTGTAGTACTCCCTGGGGTCTCCTGCTGAGCCAGGTTGCATCTCAGGTGAGAGATGTCTTTGGCCCTAATGCTCATGCAGCCACGGGCTGGCAGGTGCCAGCATTTCTGTGCCCAGCCTTGTGTTCCTGCTGAGAGCTGGCACAACTCTCCTGGAGCAATGGGTCTCTCCTCTTCTGTTGTCCCCACCTGGCAATGGCAGGGAATTAGGTACCATCCTTTCATGCTTCCCCTTCCTCCTTTCCTTGTGTTTCTCCACTCCCCACCACACCACATTTATTTCTCTCTTGTCCCACATTACACCAGCTACAGCAGGCTCCTGGCACATGCTCCTACCCTGGCTCGTATCCATCCCCTTAGAGCAAGGGCTACAGCCTCCCCGGAACCTGAGGTCCCCACTGGGCAATCCCAGGGCTCTGGGCACCTGCATGTCTTGAGATGGACTTCCTGGGGAGAGGGAACCTGGGCAGTGAGGATGCCGAGTACCCAGGGGGAAACTGCTGAGCTGCCAGCAGCCACTGCGGGTCACTGTCCCCCCCACAGGACCATCACCCATCCGTCCATCCATCTGTCCATCTCCGTGCTCCTCTCTCCTGTCACCTCCTTCTCCTGCCCAACCCTCTGTCCCAAAGACATTGCATCTGTCCCCATACCCAGGGTGCTGCCCCCCAGACAATGACAAGCTTTTCCCAGCCTTGCAGTGTGTAGCAGCCCCACTCCAACACTTCCATCACTGGCTGTTTGCCAGAGATGACCCAGGGTTCCACAGGGACTGTTGTGCTTCAGCAATTCCCACCCCCACCACAAGTCCACGGTGGACAGCCCTCCCTGCCACTCTCAGGCAGAGACAGGGAGACGAGAGGACAGCAGGATGTGGGACAGGAGGGACATCATGGTGTCTCTGGGAATGGGTCACCCATCCCAGCCCAGCCTGTTCCACCCCTGCAGCTCTACGTGCACTGGAGGGGTGAGGCAGGGCTGCCCCCTGCCTTCATGGCCATCTCAGCACCCCAAGGACACACCCAGTAAGTGCACAGGAAGCAAGGGAGATCTATAGGGCCTCTCAGAACCCTCCAGCACCCTGTGAGGACATGGGCAGCCTGCTTACTTATGGGGAGTCACTGCTTAACCCTCATGTCTCTAGGAAAGTGGTAGAGGGTGTCAGTCATCACCCTGCTACCAAGAGTTGATTTCAGCCCAGTCAGAGTGAGCAAGACCCCAAGAGCGTAATGAAACAAGCCCAGAAAGGAACTTAGGTTAAACATCACCATGGAAAAAGGGGAGCTCACCACAGCGTTCAGTCTTTACAGCCTGAGCACTTTCCTGCCTCCCTTGCCCACTGCTTATTTGGGGCAATGCCACACTGATGCAACCACGCTAATGGCAGCGTGGAGAACAGCATCAGCTTTGCTTCACAGGACAGTTTTGCCCTGCAAAGCACAGACCCTACCAGGGATGCTGCTGGTGCAGGAGGAGGCAAGGCAGGCTGACATGCAACCTGGGCATCCTTCCCAGCTCTTCATGCCAAGGGGAAGGAGAAGCTGGCACCACATTGGGATGTGCTGCTCCAGGCACTGTCAGATCTGTAGGGAAGTGTCAGTGCAGTCGAAGAAGGGTCCAGGGTCTCTCTCTTCCAGCTGTGCCAGCAGGCTGCCAGCTATCCAAGTTTGCTCTCCCCACCCTTTTCCCAGGAGACCTGGTAGGATAGCACAGTAGTAGGACAGGGGATTTTCCTGTCCCCTAAGGAAGAGCACAAGCATACAGATAACAGCTTTATAGGGGAGGGATCTGGGGACTCCTCCAGATACACACAGAGGAATAATTACAAGTTAAATAGCATCCAAACACACATAAGTTAAAGGGTGGCAGGTGCCCTGCAGCCCTCTGCTCTTTCCAGGCACAGTCTGTGTCTGCCAGCAGAGACCCCCCACAACATAGCCTGGCCCCTCTCCCCAGCTGGCTCCATTCGCCTTTCACAACACAGAGCCAATCTTCCTCTCTGTGGCACCCATCTCGTCCTCCTCCTCTTCCTCGCCCCCTGAGCAAGATGAGTCCGGGCCATAGCTCAGCTCGGCGGTGCTGCAGTGCAGGAAACCCGAGTCAGGGCTGTGCCTCATGAACTCGGGGCTTTCAGCAGCTTGTCCCTGGGGCTCGCTGGGCAGCAACTTCTCACAGGTTTTGCTGAGCCCTCGTTGCTTCTCAGCTTCCACCTGAGCCCCCTGCTCCTTGGCCTTGCGACTCCGCTTCCACTTCATGCGGCGGTTCTGGAACCAGATCTTCACCTGCCAAGGGAAAGGGGAGAGGATGTACCCTGCCCCATCCTGTCCCCACTCACCCCCTCACCTTCCCTGCATGGAGGGTCCCCCCAAAATCTCTTCGTTGTGGGACATCCCATGGTGCTACAAGTATGTGCAAAGAGGATGAGTTTGTCACAGGGAAAGGAATAATGGGGGCTGCTGCCTTCCTCCCATCCAGCCAAGGATATGCACAGGAACATTTTCATTTCAGCCCCACAGAAAGACCCCTCCCACATCCCCAGCTGAGGGATGGAAAGGCTCTGAAACCCAAGTTGGGGGTGCCTGGTAAAAAGAGGAGCAGTATTTCTGGGGTGCCCTTCACAAGAGAAGGGCCTGGAGCCCACCAGGCAGGTCTCTGCAGGAGATGCCCTGGAAGGGGCACTGATGGTAGCAGTGGGGAATGGGGCTGATGGCATTAGCATTCCCATGACCTTGACTTGCTCCCAAGGCAGCTCCATGCTGCTATGCTCCATCCCCTCCAGGGCCGAGGTACCTGTGTCTCAGTGAGCATCAGCGACGTGGCCACCTCAAAACGCTTGGGTCTGGACAGATACTTGTTGAGCTTGAACTGGTTCTCCAGCTCCAGGAGCTGTTGGCTGGTGAATGCTGTGCGGGGCCGACGGCACTTCCCCATCAAGCCAGACTGTGGGGCAGCTGTAGAGCAGATAGTGGGTGGCGGTCAGGGGACAGCAGACTAGTATGGGGACAACCCCTCAGCACACCCACGATGAGGAGGAAGGTGAATGTCTCCATCATCTCCCACCCCAATAATGGCTTTATTGCCTGATAGGAACCAGTGAGATATGTTATCAGGCCTCGGTGTACAACTGGGATCAGCGCTGTGACTGAAATTAATTCTCTTTCTTTATTGCTGGGCCGCACAGGTGTCAGCTCAACGGCCAGGGGCTGCGGCAGGGCTGTCCGTGAGCTGCACTATCTCACCTGCAGCCCTTGAAGGCACAGCGGCACTGAATCAGGAGGCAGCAGGAACAAAGGGACCTTTGAGAGTCCAGCATGGGGTGGCTGCCGCATTCTGTTTGATCCTTGCTTATCTCCTCTCCACTGGCTTTATTGTCCCCCTGGGGTTCAGCTTTTACTGCTTCTCCCAGCACCACAGTAGCAATCAAACCCAGAGGTTTGCAGCTGGGAATAAAGGGCTGGAGCAGCAGGGAGAGGTGTGGGGGAGAATGGGGGGGGTGGTGGTGGTAGGCACTAATGGAAAAGGACCTTGGCACATCCTTGCTGATACACCTTGGGCAACAAGACAGAGCATCCTGGCCCTAAAAGTGTGCCGTGCTTGGAAAGGGCCTCTCCAACTCACCCAGTTTGCTGGGCATGGGGCACCATTCATGTTATCTCCCCCAGATTCCAGCTTTGATCACAACCTGCCCATCTCCCGAGCTGTCCACCGAGCCTTTCACAAACACAGCGATGACGCATGACCGAGGAATTTATGAAAGAGGCATTAACTGATCACAACACAGGTTTAATCCCAAGTAGCTGGATGCTGGGTAGGTCAAACGGATAGAACACAGGCTGGGCTAGGGCTGTGCAAACACCTCATAGGAGCAGGACAGACACAACCCCTTCTTCTGCCTGTAGCCCCTCAGTGCCAGGAGAGACAGTCTGTGGGACCCACCTTGTAGCCACCGGCCAGTTAAACAAGGGACTGACTGAACAGAGACACGGCGTGCCAATGATTCCAACACACATGATGCATTATTTTGCATATAAATCATATTCAAGGATAAAACCCAATGAGAGATTCAAAGGACTTCCAGGATAAATACAGATGAAAGATGCCTCAGCTCTGCAGAGTTCAGCAGCCATCTGGGCTCTGACTGGCTGTGAATGCTCTGGCTGTACAAATCCTTCATGGAGACGTGGGACCAACAGGTCTGCAATGGCTTCCTCTGGCTAAGGAAAGGAGGTGTTACAGGAACTAGCACCTGTAGGCATGAGGCAGCCCAAGCAAACACCTTTGGCAGCTCCTTAAGGAGGAAAAGGCCAGAGATGCATCAGAGAGAACTGAAGGGGAAATTCGTTCACTCTGTGTTGGTGGGGGCACAATACAAAGCAGCCCCAGTCAGTGTCCAGCAGCCCAAGGACTGTGGGTCCCAGGGAGCCTCCTTTGCTGACAGAGACAGCCCCCACAAGGAGGCTGCACTGGGCCGTTTGGCTGTACCAGGTTAGGGAAGGGCCCCTCTGAGCAGTTCCTCCTTCTGAGCATGGTCTGTAGAGAGTGTTTTGGGGAAAAAGAAGGAAGAGTTTGTGCCCTCCCAGCATCCAATAGTCTTGGAGTTCCATGCTTTCTGGAGCTGGAGGGTCCAGGAGTGAAGAGATCTATTCCCAGTGGGAATTCCCCACTCCAAAGCAGAGAGCCCAGAGCTCAGCTCCTAGGGCATTGCATCCTGGCTCCAGGGCACACAGAAATCCTTCAGATCAACCTGAAAGGCTCTTCTGTGCCTCTTCAAGCAAGGTCACATGTGACCAGACTAAAACCAGATGTGGTAAGAGTAGAGGCACAGAAGTGCCTCACAGAAGAATCTCAACCAATGCAAATTTGGTTTGTCCAGCTTCAGAGGAACCTGGAAGGCAGCCTGCTTTGACAACAGCCTCTCAAGAGGCTCAGTTTTCCCCATGTGAGCAGCTGAGGGACTGCTTGGTCTAGCAGGGAAAAGAGGAACAGGAAGTTTGTCCAAAAGTCAAATAAATCCAAAGAGGATATATCCCAAATAACTACCAATGCAGGGGACTGATTTCTAGAGCATGGTCCTGCTGCCAGCCTTGATTTCCCCTACTCAGTCCAATTCTGTTTCAGTGCAGTGTGTCCATTACTGTACAGAGCCTGACTTTCTTGGAAACTCACCCTGCCTCCTGCCTCACTGCTGACAAAAAACAAAACAAAACAAAACAAAACAACCCAAAAAAAACCCCACAACCCAATCCTCAAACCCTTCTGTGGTGCTTTCAAACAGTTTGAGCCACCACCAGTCTGATGCCCAGCCTACAGATTGTGGCTGGCCACCTAATCTGTGACCTCCTCTGACAATACACCCTTCAGCAGCTATAATTATCCATCACCACTGCTTTCAACTGTGACTTGTTCAAGATTTGGCCTCCACACCAGGTGGAGTAAGCCCAAGCCAACACAACTGACCTTCAGCCACCCACAGCAGCGGGTTTTCATGGACCTGAATGACCAACATCTCTGGCATCAGCTCTGCTATTACCTTTCCCAAAGGGAAAAAGCTCTTTTTTGTGGAGAGAGTATGATGGAAGAGGATCTGCAGATTGTCACTGAGGAAAGAATAAAGGAAGGAGGTAGAAGGTGAGACTGAGAGAATGAGGCTGCTGGTAGCTCCAGCCTGTCCTGCCAGTGTGCTTTGCTGAGTCCCATCCCTCCCTGTCCTGTGGCAGGCTGCCACATGGACAAAGAATCCTCCCGAGGGGCGCACAGCAAGCATCCCTCCCAGGGCTGACTTTGTCCAGTAAGTGAGAACCAAGCTATGAACCCATCCCTATCACAGTCAGCATCTCAAAGAATTACCCTTTGGGAAGGCTCCCCATCTTACTGAGCTCCTACCAACAGGCGCCTCAGCATCACACCTTGCTTACCAAAGGATTTATAATCTGCTCAGCCATCTCCTCCAGTGCTCCATCCAGGAGCAGAGCTTGTCTCAACATCCCTTCAGCCTGGCAGGGCTTAGACCCCCTGATGGGTGCCTGGCATCTGGCTGCAGTATCAGCAAATAAATTGCTTGGATTGGGGCCAGGAATGCCCTCTGAGTCTGAGGCCAGGAGTTCTGCAAGGCAGCTGCCTCCTGGATAATTAGATAAAGCTTATATAGAATTGTTGGTTTATTTGATACAGTTCCGTCTACTTGATAACAAGGGTAATCCTAGGTTGATATTAACTCACCTGTTTTTAATTTGTTTTGTTTAACTACAGTTCACTTAACTTTGTGGTCTGGCAGATAGAGAGGAAATTAACACCCTGACTGTTTTAGGTGTTTCTCCAGATGTCAGAGCTGGAAGGGAGGGAGGGAGGGAGGGAGGGAGGTAGTCTCAGCATCAAGGTCATCACCAGAGGCTTTTTCTGACCTGCCAGCAGCCCAGGCCATTATCTGTGGGGCAGCGTGTATAAGGGCGTTTGCTAGCCCTCTGCTAGCCCCTTGCTTGCTCCACCATTAAACTGCAATTGCTGCTTGCCAGCTGTTTCCCAGCCCATATTTACAGCTGACACCAGACCACTGTACACCTGGTGAGCCTTGGAAGGCATTGCTTTTTGAACAAGTTTGATAAGACTTATCCTGCCTGCTCTCCTAGCCCAGCACAGCCCATCAGCAAGCTCTCAGCCATCAAGGGCAGGATCTCATCTGGGCTCCAGGTCATCAAGTTAGTGAGTGGGTGATGCAAGGAAGTGGTGTGTGAGGAAAGCCATCTAAGCACTGGGTCCCCCAGAGAGGATCCTTTGCTCTTCCTGAGAGTCTACAGCTGTGTGTCACTGCTCCCCACTTCTACAGCTCTCAGCTGCAGCGGGTCTCTGCACTTGGCTCCCACCACTGCACAGCATTTCCACGCTGTCAGACAGGGCAAATAAATCCCAGCTCCCAGAAAAACTAATAGGCATGACACTCCAGCACCAAATGGTCCCCCCACGTGGTTCAGAAGGGGCTCAAAGGCCCAGGATATAGATCCAGGCTAGGGATAGAGGAACCCAAGCAGGCAGCATCCCTGCTTTCTGCAACAAGGACACGCCTGCTCCTGCACCCAGGCCTTCCACAACCCTCTCAGTCCGCATTGCAGCAGAGGCAGCCAGGCACTGCGTGCAGCTCTGCACAGGCAGCTGGTGAGGGAGGCACGGCACCCACTTGCCTCGCAGCAGGGGCGAGTGAGCCCAGCACCATAGCCAGGCCAGGTTCCTAAGGGTACCAGCTGTCTCAGACTGTCTCCTTGGCACCCTACCTCCCCACACACAGGTGAGAATGTGTGCAATGAACAACCAGAGAGCTCACAGTTCATGGGCTGCCTTGGTGCTTTCCCCTCCCTGGCTGTCCCCAGGAGATCAAACTAGACCACACCTGCAAAATATTGATACACATGCACCCAAAGAAGGAATTTATTCAAGAATTTAGACCTGGAATTCCCTTTAAATAAATCTCAAGGGTGATCTCCCCCTGGAATGATCCATAATATGTCCTAGAAGGCTTTCAGATTCATTTCTTACAGCCATCTGTCCACTGCTCCTGGGAGAGCAAAACATGACCCACACCAGCAGCACTGACACTCACTCTCAGTCACCCTGGAAACTTCAGCCAGGCAGGTCCATCCATCTGTCTGTCTGGGCTGGGTGGGGGGACAGGAACTCCCACCAACTAAAGGCAGCTCAGGAGCCCCATGCCAACAACGAAAGGCTCCTGCCCAGCCCACCACCCTCCTCAGAGAGATGAGGAAGGGCTGTGGAGGCAGCACATCCTAGGCAGGTGCTCTTTCCTCTGCCTGCCTACCAAAACCACCATCCCTGTCCCTACAGCATGGCCAGCCCTCTGGGGCAATGTGAGCCCACACACAGCCATAGCATGCAGCTGGAGCCAGCCCTGGTAAGTACAAGGAGAAGGCATGCTGCAAATTCATGCTCTGAATCTCAGAGCTTCAGCAAGCCCACAAGAGCAACGGCTGAAGACACACTTGAGAGCCCAAAGGTTACCAATGGACAGAAATAAGGATGTGAAGATGGATAAGGTTCTCTTCTGCACAGCAGAAGAATTGCTGAAGTATCTGATAGGAAACTCTTGAGAGAAAGAATCCCCACTGCAAAGGACTCCCCAAAATTGGGAACAAACACCTTTTAGTATGGACATGGATTGAGGCAGTAGTCACTCTGATTTTAAAATTTACAGTTTTGGCAGCTTTTGCTGCATCCTTCTTACACTTCCATGTGTCTACCCTGCTTTGGGATCTCCAGAACCCAGATAAGTAATACTCAGATCAGAAACTGCTTTTTCTCCCTCTGAGCTTCCATAGGAGCCCTGTTCACTGTTTCCCACAAGACCCATTGACATTCTGGTCCAGTGCATTCTGCAGAGCTCCTTCTACAAGTTGTTTTCATGCCAATAATTTGGGATTTGTTTCATTTCAGTGAGTTTTTGGATACAACCAGCTGAAGAGCATATCCTGCTTTTGAGAGGAGTGGGGCTGATGTACAAATACCTCTAGGATATCCCAGCCAGAAGCTGCACACAGGGCTACAGGATCAGATGCAGTGGAGCATTCCCACTCCAGTGAAACACAACCCGGTATGAAGCTACCAGGATGCTGAGATATACCAACAGACCCAGACCCTTCAGAGATAACACGGCCTCTGCAGAGAGGCAGGAAGATGTAATAAATAACAAATAATACAGATTTCTAACTAATAAAGATTTTTTTTTCTTGTCTTTGTGACACGTTTGAATTGTGCACATAATCCATAGCACTGGAGGTTTATTCTACTCCTCTTGATTCACAGATGGACCTTTCCTAAAGCCTAGGGAATGCCAGGTAAAAGGGAGACAGCACAGGGGAAAAAACAGCCTCTTTCCTTCTAACCTGACCAAGAATAGTTTGAGATAAGAGCAATAAATAGGATTTTTCAAGTTAATCATCTAAATTTTTTTCACTGTTATTTAACCAGCCTTTTAAAATTATTATTATTTTGCAAATGGGCTTTCAGCTTTTTAAGACACTACGCTCAGCTCACAAATCTAGATACTCTGACGGGGTTTTACTAACCACTCACTCTTGCTTTAATGCCCATCTCTGCAGGGTCCAGGTCACACTGCCAGGGATGCCAGTCCCCAACGGGACGAGTGCCTGAAGCAAATTATTTTTTCAGTCCGTGCCCTGCAGGACCCTTCACCACCCCTCATCCGTGCGCGGGCGGCAGGACCCGGCCCGTCCCTGTGCGGGGACCCCGTCCGGCCGCGCATCCAGCGGGACTCGGGCGGCTTCGTTACCAGCCGCACCGGGACGGGTTTATTCGTTTCGCAGTGCAGGTTTTCGCCGCCGTTTCTTTATTTTCGTTTCCTTCCCTCCCCGCAGGAGCCCGCGTCGCCGTGCGGGGCCAGCAGCCTGGGAGGGAGCGGCTCGGCTGTGCCGGCAGCAGCGCGGGCAGGGCTTCTCGGGGCTGCTCCGGAGCACCGGGCTGTTCCCTTCGGATCTGTTCCCCGGGGCCTCACAGCCCTCGGAGATCTCCGGGGGTCGAGTCATGCATGGCCCCCCCCAGCAGTGGGACCCGCCACCTCCGCCTGCCGGGTTGGGAAGCGGGTCCGGGTACAGGAAGAGCCACACATCGGGGTCCCCCCGAGGGCTCAATGTCCCTGCGGGGTCCCGACCCGGACCACCGGAGAGCCTCGAAGGGGTGGGTTGGGAAGACCTCCGTCCGGGGTTGTCGAAGGGACCTGCACCCTGAGGTGCCGGCGGACCCCCCGGGGGCT
>VWZN01003839.1:32955-45729 GCA_013396955.1 Regulus satrapa | reverse complement strand
GGTCAGCCGGGAGCCGGGATCGAGCTTGGCTGGCGCTGCCACGGCAGAAGGCTGCGGGGCAAGGGACAGACGGGAGAGGCGGGGACGGGGACCATGTCCCCCCTTGTTAACAGCGCCGGACCCTGTAACCTTTTCAAGGCTTTGAATAGGGGGTGGTACCTCTCTTCTGCTGAATTAGAGACCGGGGGTTGTTGTAGCTGGTTTAACACGCTCAGACACGGTTGGAAGGATGGGGAGGGGGGGACGTATTACCCCAGATGGGAACATGTGGGGGGTGTTTCCTGTCGCCACATGCCCTCCCTCTCCTTCCCACCCACTATTTATATGCTAATGAGGACAAATTGATGGAGAGACATCCATTGTGGGACCCTCCAGCCCGGCCCTTCTGCCGGCCACCCACCAGCATCCCCATCCATCACCGCCCAGCTGGGACCCTGCTGGGACCACCCCCGCCTGGCACTGGCACGCTGGGAGATGGGATTGCTTCACGTGCCCACGGGCAGTGGGGCAGCTCCCAGGCTGTCCTGGCTCTCCTGGGGCTGAGTGACAAGACAGAGGATGACGTCCAGGCAAGGAAGAGACCCCCCCATGAAGTCCTGTCTGCCAGGTGGACATAACTTCGTCCTCAACATTCTTTTCATGTGGGTTGGTGGAGCTTCAGAAAGACCCTAGCATCTTACTTATGGGTGTTTTCCCTTCCTCTCACCCCCCTGAAGCCATTCAGAGCCAGTCCCTCCCCGCTTTCCCTGCCTCCATCCCAAAGTAGCTGCCATATACCCTGCAGCATCCTCCTAATGGGGCAAAGAACTCTTTCCCCACACTCGCTGACTCCCTAAAAGCCTGGAGGCGGAGATGATCTCCCCCAGCGGGCACCTCGAAGAGCAATATTCTCTCCTTGCGCATCCTCTGCCTCTGGCTCCCCCTGCCTGCGACAGCGGCCTGATTTAAATTGCACTCCATAAAGCACTTCTCGAAAGCCTGACCCCGTGGCCCCCCGGGGACCAATTTGTCCTTCTCTGTAATAAGAACCTAATTAAATTAGCTCTGCCGCCTTGCAGAGCCGTTAAATTAGCCCGGTGATGAGGGCCCTCGCTGACAGCCTGCTGCCGAATTGCTTCACACTTGCCATGCTGTGGGGTCCAGGGAAAGCCCAGGGAGATCCTGATCCCAGCATGGCCCTGGAGACCGTGGCAGGGCAGCCTGGAGATGGGGCAGGGTGTACGGAGAGGTGCGTGGGTGGCACAGGGATGGGGAGGCTGTGTGGGGATGCTGGCTGGTGGACTTTCCTTCTGCTGGCATGGGGAAGGGGCAGAGAGGGCAGAGGGCTGACAGGGGCTGAGGGACAGCAATGACTAACACCAGTGACTCTGGAAAGGTGTCTAGGGATACAGGCTCCATCTTAGTGGGTGTTGTGGTGATTGGGGGTGAGCAGGCACTGGGGTGGTGAGTCCAGACTGGGATGGAGAGGCCTCCCTGGCAGTCCCACACTGGCTGTCCCTACTACATCTGCCCCACGTGCCCTAGTTTCCAGGTGTTTCTAGGGACAGTTTGGTCCCGTGGGTCCATCCCACAGCCTCCAGTCGCCCACCTCCCCTGGGCACGGATGAAATAGTGAGGAGACAGACGTCATCCTTCCTGATGGAGGGCACTGTGGGGACCAAGTGTTGCTCCTAGAGAAGCACACGATGCCCTCTAGCCCTGCCTGCTCTTTAACAATGGGCACAGTAAGCACCCCTGATCCCTGCCTACCCTCCCTACACCAGAGTTCAGAGCTCCCACCGGGGAGACAATGGATTTATTGGGCTGTGTCCCCGACCAGGAGAGGTACATCCAGTGAAGAGACAAAAATACACCTGCCATCGGCCACGCTCACGCTCCCTCACTTCATCCTGGACAACAATCACCATAAAAGCTGTGCTTTAAAATAATATTTAAATAATTTCTGCTTTTTGTTAAAAAAAACAAAACCCAAACATCCCCCCCCAACCAAACGACTTCCCACCCCCGTCCTGCACTTCCACCTCACCCTGCACACGCCCACAACTGCCTCCCACCTATGGTACATACAAAGAGCAGATAAATAAATAAAGACGCGTGGTGCTACAGAGGGGACAGGGATCACGGTCTCCCTCAGCCCCCTCCCCTCCACTTGTGTGGAACTAGGGGAGGCTGAGGCTCTAGCTAGGATTTGGAGTGGGGGAACTGGGGCTGCAGCTCTGATGGGGCTCTCCCCAGATCCCAGGAGTGGGTGAGCAGCAATGAATTACCCTGAGGGTTTGGGGTACTGGGGGACTGGGGAGGTCAGGA
Source organism: Regulus satrapa (assembly GCA_013396955.1). NCBI lineage: Eukaryota > Metazoa > Chordata > Aves > Passeriformes > Regulidae > Regulus > Regulus satrapa. Next base: position 43,422 of record VWZN01003839.1, on the reverse strand, counting down.
CAGCCAGGGTCTGAAGCTTGAGGAGTTTTTTAGCTTTGAGGTGGGGAAAGGCTTTTGGGCTGAGTAAGTTCAAGGCCAGATGCCGGGAAGGTTTTCCCCTCTAGCCTCTTTCTTCAGACTCCAGCAGGCTGGGGTTGCAGCCCTGACTCTCACCACCCCTGCTCCTACCAGTGTGTCTATGCCTGGCGGGCATTTGTACCCTTCTGCCCACGTGTCTGCCTCCGCAGCCCCTCTTTCCAGCCAGAGCACCCCGTGCTGTCACAGCAGCCCCACGGGATGTCCAGCTGGGTGGCTCTGATGCTGGCTTTGGGCAGAGCTCGGCACCTCACTCCCCAGGCTATCACTCCAGTGGCACTCGTGTCACCAGGTCAGAGGTCTCACGCCAGAGCTGTGCCAGACCCCCCCACCCCTGCTTGTTTTGGGTGCCCCCTGCACCTGGGCTAAGGACAAGGCACAGTCCCAGGACCGGGCTCACCCTTCTCCCAGCTGCCATGTCCCAGGGGTGGAAATAGCATTGCCTGCCTTCTCACCCAGGCTGCCTAGCAAAGGACCCTGGGCCCCTCTCCCAAAACTTCCCCACTGGGTGCAGACAGGCTGGGAGCCCCGGTGGAGCAGCCAGGGCTCTCTCCTCTCTCCCACTCATCTATCAGGCCTCCATCAGCTAATTGGGCACACGCACACACGCATTGCACACACACACACATATAGCAGCATGTGGATCCAGCCTGGGGCAACCCCCTGTCCCAGGGGAAAACCCTTCATGCCTCCCTCCTGTCCGCAGGAGCAGGGGGTGAGGAGGGGGTGGTGAACACAGAGGAGGCACACCACGGAGCTTTGGTACCCCCCCAACCAGGAGGTGGCTGTACCCCAAGCAGGCAGGGCTGGAAGCAGCTCCCCATGGGCACCCAGCTTTGGGAGGGGGTGCTGGCCCCCAGTGAGTCAACCCGCAGCCGCCACCTCCACCAGCTGTGCTGGCTGGGGCTGTGGTGCACCCTCAGCTCTCTGCCTGGGACATCCCCAGTGGGTGGAAGCTGTCAGGGGGCAGGAGCAGCCTGCCCAGGCGGTAGAGCAGCCCTGAGTACCAGTGCACGCCATCCCCCTGCACCCCTGGCCACCCCACCAGGCTGTGGTAGAGCCGGAGCGGCCAGAAGGCCAGCTGTGCCAGCTGTTGCTCCTGCACCAGAGCAAAGCACGAGGCCACCACGCCGTCCACCACCAGCGTCCCGTGGCGTGTCAGCGGGGCATAGGCTCCCACATCTCTCCGCTGCCACACCCGCACCACCTCAGCAGGCTGCAAGCCGCCTCCCCCAGCCACCACCAGCACGAAATGTCCCGGGCGCACGAGGCTGGCAAAGACGGGACGGAAGCGGGCGGTGGGCGCCGAAGCATTCTCTGCCACAAAGAGCAGGTGGGTGGGCGTCAGGACCAGGCGCCGGGGCGGCTCCTGTGTCTCGACGACGTGGAAGGTGGTGAGGGCACGGGGCTCCTTGTCCAGGAAAGCCAAGAAGTCACTGTAGGTGGGCCTGCCTGCCCCGTCCATCGCCAGCACTCGCTGGCCTGGGCGCAGCGCCCACAGTGGCGTCTGGGCACCGTCCTCCAGCGTTGCCAGCGCCCGCCCGGGAAAGCAGCCCCCCGTCTTCGCAGCGGCTGAGTGCTCTGCACAGGGAGAGAGAGGACAGGAGGGTTACCCGTTAGCCACACCCTCAGCACCAGGTTTCCACTGTGCATAGACACCTTCCCAGCCTGCCCGGCTTTGCCCACCCAGGTATAACCCTGCCCTGGCATCAGCAATGTGAGTTCGTCCCCTACACATCCCCAGCCACCAATGTCCCCATGGCATCTCATCCCCCAGCCACCCTGTCACTTGAGGTAGCACCTGGGGACTCCAGCCTGCTGTACAGAGCCAGGTCCCAAGCCCTAAAATAGGCAGGGGGAGTGGGACACAGCCACAACCTGAAGTGTCCGAAACAATACCAGGGGGCACCTGAAGCTTGAAAAACTGGAGGCAGAGCCCTGAGATGGTGGCAGGCTGAGGAGCAGGGTGCCTGGTCTCACTCTGCATACCCCCACAGCATCCCCGTTCCCTGCAGTGCTGGTCATGGGACCTGCTTGGGAGGATGCTGCGAGAAACAGTGCAGGATGCAGCACCCTTTCCCAGCGCTGCAGCATCCCTCCACTCCACGTGGCAGTCCTGTTCCCTTCTCCCACCTGCTCGCCCCTGCACCACCGATGCCAGCCAGCTGCTGCTTCTCTGGGTTATTGGCAGCTGCCACAATCTGTGGCCATCATCATGCAAAAGCTACCAACCTCCTGGGTAGGGCTTCCCTAGTGATTGCCACAGGGTAAAGGATCCAGACTCTCTGGGCTTGTCTCCTGGGATGGTGGCACAAAGCTCCTACCCCTCCCCAGATGAAGTGTCACCAGGGGCCCATTCTGGCACTTAACAAGGGAACCCTGGCTTCCCAAGGAATGGTGGTTAGCTACCCCAGCAGCTGTGCTCCCCCCAGTCCCAGCAACTCCCAACTTATGATGCCCAATGATGCCCTCCCACCCTCTGCCAGTGGCATCTCACCTCAGGGTCCTGTTCCTAACTCTGCACAGTTCCATCCTTGAGCTCTAAGCCCCTTCTTAGGGCCCTCTCCCAGCTCTCTCATCTAATCCCTCAACGTTCCCACCCAGATGCACTGACCCAACACTCCCCTGGTGTGGGCAGAGCCAAATCCCAGTCCCCAAGCCCATGAAGAAAGGCATCCATCTCTGGGACAGAATCCTTTTATTGCTCAGATGAGGTGCAGTGTCTGCCCTGTCCTTGCCTCGGAGGCCAGGTCCCAAATCCTGCACCCTGCGTCCCCTGGCAGGCAACAGAGCCATGGGGAGGGTGGCAGGAGGGTGAGAGGGATGCCTGGCAGAAGTGGATGGCATAGGTGCTGGGCATGGAGGGCTAGGTGGGTGCAGGGAAGGACCCGAGGAGACACAATACATACAACAGGCCACGTGGCCGTCCATAGAAAAATAAAAGCCATTTACTAAGAGGCAGGGACAGCCCGGCTGCCCTCCGTACACAGTTCTGAGGGGATCGAGGTGTGTACCTCACAGCCTCCACCACACAATCTTGGGTTGCCCATGGCCTTGGGGATAAATATGGGGGACCCAGAGCCCTGAGGAGCTGCTTCAGAGCGAGTGGAATATGACCAGCCTCTAGAAGCCCTCCAGGGCCTCAGGGCCCCGGTCTGCTGCTTGGGTTATGGCATCCCTCTTCAGCTGGTCCAAGGGGAGCATCCCAGGATTCAAAAGCCTCTGTCTTTCAGCCCCACTCCTCTGGCCAGCCTCATGGCTGCGGGGTCATGGTCCTTGCTTCGGAGCCTGGCCCCACTCCTCCTGCCAGCCCCAACAGGGTGCCCCGGGGCACGGGAATCCTGGTCCTCCGGCCACGTTTTGTCCCTCTTCTTCGGGGGTGCATCACTCCCTCTCTGCGGCGCGGTCGCCCCGCTTCCATCGCCGGCCGGCGTTGTGCCCGTCCTGGCATCAGCACGGGGAGCGGGTCAGCGCGGGGGGCCAGCCTGGCGTCTGGGGGCGTCGAGCCGCTGGCCGCGGGCTAGGGCAGTAGGANCCGCAGCCAGCTCCGCCGGGAGCGCATCCCGGCCAGGGCCGCTCCTCCGCGGCTGGCAGCCCACGCGAATCCCCTCCGGACCGCGGGCAGGGCCTGAGAGCAGCTCCCGCACCCGTCCTCCTCCATCCCCCGCCGCCCCCTCTGCACCGCGCAGGAGGAAGCGAACGCCACCAGCCACCACAGCGCCCCTCAAAGCAGCGCCCGGCTCTGCTCCCCTCTGCAGGTGGTGCTGCACAGCCAGGAGCTGATCCCAGGGCACCTTGGCCTCTCCCCTGCCTGGATGTCCCTGACCCCATCCCTGGCTAGGCAGGGATGGACAGATGGTGCTGCGACAGCAGAAGCTCAAAAGCAGCCAGCAGTGGAGCGGGACCAGGCTGGAGCACGGGCACTAAGGGACTGCAAGGGCAGAGGCAGGGGAGACAGGTGCCATGGACATACTGGGGGGTCACGCTGAGGGAGAAAGGGATGTAGGCTGAGAAAAGAGGACGGTAGAGAGGATGGGTCAAGATGTTGGTCTATGGGAGCTAGATGGGGAATTTGCCCCATTGTACTGGCTGGCCACAGGTATGTGACTCACTTCCCACATGACTGCCTGCCCCAGATAGGGAAATCAGGATGCAAGAGCCGGCACCCCCTGCAAGAGCACCCCACCCAGCCAGCTAGGCTCCCCGGGTATGCTGCAAGATGGGGTCTGGCCCCCAGCTCCACTCAGTTCCCCCCACCCCAGACTTACCTGACTTGACAGAGCAGTGGATGTGTGCCTTGGACTCGTAGTAGACCCAGTCGAAGCCAGCCTCCACGGCCAGGCGAGCCAGCATGCCATACTTGTTGCGGTCCCTGTCCGAGGTTGTGATGTCCACGGCCCGGCCCTCATAATGTAGGGACTCTTCCGAGTGGTGCCCGTCCTCGTCCCAGCCCTCCGTCACCCTCAGCTTCACCCCTGGCCACTGATTCATGACAGAGATGGCCAGGGAGTTCAAGCGGTCCTTGCAGCGCTGTAAGGGAGAGGAACAGAGTCAGTAAAAGCTTTTTGGAGGGAGGAATTAGCTGCCTGGTTGGCAGGCTGCATCCCACCATGTTTCCATTAAGCCTTCCTGGGCCCTCAGGGGCTGGTCCAGCCGAGGAAGATCTCAGAACATGAGGTGTTTTGTCTATGCCATGCTCTCCAAACTCCCTGCAGAGCCCGATACCCCACTGTTGGGCAGAGGAGTATGCACCCAACAGGGCACCCTTCTCCCTCTCTCATCCAGTTCCAGGCTCATTTGAGAGCCTGTTGGGCAACGCAGCCTGGGCTGGACTGAAACAGCCCCTCTGCTCACTGAACACCTGCCCCATGTTAACTCTACCCCAGCAGGTCCTGAGTGACAGGAGGAGGATACAGGAGCTTCAATCCTGCTGCTTACTTGGCTGGGACGAGGTCCTAGGGACCCTGGGGCTGTCTACAGGCACAAATGAAACAACCTGCCCAATCCTCCACACAGCTCTCTCTGCTTGGTATGGCTCCTCAAGTCGTGTGTAACAGGGACACGGCACTGGGCAGCTGCAGCCAGCCTCTGCTCCTATGGGAAGAGCCAAACCCGCCCAACAGCTCTGTTGTGCTGGAACAGAAAGAATGTGAAGCCCCCTTCACCTCTCTGCACCACAAGGGCTGAAAATCCTGGGCTGAGGAACAGCAGCAGATCTTAAAAACCCCAGGCCTCGTGGCCAGAGAGGTCACATATGCAAGTGCCCATGGCAGTCCTCCCCAGCAAGCGAGGGATGCCAGCCCCAAATGCCTGCTTTGCAATCCTCCCAGCCTCATCCTGCCCTGTCCCACATCCCCCAGCCACAGCTGAAGGTCAGGGAAGGACCAAAACTCCGTGTGCTTGACTTGCAAAAGCACAGCCCCAGCTTCTGGTCCCTTGCCCTGCTGCTAAAGGGATCGAGGAGAGATCGAAAAGGTGTAGGAAAAGAAATGTGGGAGCTTCTACAGAAAACCAGGTGAGTGGACCAGAAAGGATAAAGCAGCCCAGAAAGGAGATTCCGTGAGAATAATTCTATTATTCTTCATAGAATAATATGAGTATAATAATAATATAATAATTGAGTGAGGTGGAAGGGACCCAGAGGATCAAACTCCTGGCCCTGCACAACACACCCTAAGAATCACACCAAGTGAAACTGTGTATAAAACTTAAGGCAATTTAAAAGAGACAAGCTGAGACTGGCTCCAAAGGCTGAGGTTCACAGCTACAGGGTCACAGCTGGTTCTGAGGCACCCAGCTGGATCACGAGTCCCGTTGTCACTGCCCAGCGCTTGCTGGGTGGGAGAGCTCTACCTCCACAGAAGTAAAAGGCTCCAGTGCTCCTCTCACTGCCATTCCCAAGGAAACAAGGAGTCCCATAAAACCAAGACAGGGGACAGAGCATTCATGGTCATGCACGAAGCCAGTCCTGGGAAACATTAAATGAAATGACTGGGCAGCAGCTTAAGAAACAGCCGCTGCTGGGGACGTTTCTGCATGATGCCCAGCTCAGTACTGGAGCTCCCCACCACAGTATGCCATGGGTCTTGAGACAGATACAGCAAGCGTGAGCCAGGGCTTTAAAACCTGATGCTGGCTACATGCCCAGGCTCAGAAATGCCCCAACACTGCTTCTGCAGGGACCCAAAATGTAGCTCCTCACCCTATCCCCAAGCACCTGCTCCCATCCTCGGAAGGTGGGCGCTGCTGCTCATGAGGAAACCTGCTCTCACTTGGCATGGTCCAGGCCCTGGGAAGGGCAGTGCCAGGCAGGCCTTTGCCCCACATGAGGTCTGCCGTCATCCCACAGCTCCCTGGGCGTGGGGAGATAAGCCAGGAAGGTGCTGGACAAACAGTTTGTTAGGTGAGCGGAGGAGGAATAGGGAGGAGAGTGACTTTTGTCCCCGTCCAGCACCACCGTGGTGCCACTTGGCACATGTGACAAGCTGTTCCCAAGGTCCCCAGTCCCACCGGGACCCTGCAGGCAGACAGTTCAGCACTGGAAGCAAGGCGGGAATCCCAGAAGCCCCCCCCGCATCTCCCAGCCAGCACTCAAGGCATTCCCTTGACGCTACCATGCCAGCACCCTGCCCTGGGCACCCCTCCGGCCCTCACTGCCGGCTTTCCTGTCCTTCAGGGGCACCCTGCACGCACAAAACAAGGGGACTGTGCAAGCCTTTTCCCCCCAGGCAGGGACGGCCTCAGGCAGAGCCCGGAGCAGCCTGTCCGCCGCTCCGCCGGTGCCGTCGGTGGCCAGCAGGTGTCAGAGCTGGCAGGGGACCGGCAGGGACCGGCACGGAGCAGGTACCGAGCCACCAGGACCAGGCAGGCACGGGCAGGCCGGGGAGAAAGCAGGTACCCACGGGTGGGGAGCTGGTGAGCAGGGCAGCAGCGGCCAAGGAGCAACCGTGGATGGGCAGGGAAGAGGCAACTGTGATGAGGAAACAGGCATGAACGAGCAAAAATAAATAGGGAGCAAGCAGCGGTATGCAAGGCTGAGCAGGTGGGGATGTGCAGGGAGCAGGCACAGGAGGCAGAGGGAGCACAACAAAAGACAGGGATGGACAGGGATGGGTAAGGAGCAGGAAACTGTGGTCAGAGAGCACACATGAGCTACAGGAATTAGGTAGGGATGGGCATTGCCTGCCCAGGGGCTCTGCTGCCTGCACGAACAGGTAGGCAGGGACCAGAAAACTCAAAACCCATAAACATGGGCTGTCCACGGGGTCTGTGTTTGACGGTGGTGGCAGGGAGGGCGCAGCTTGTCCCCGTAGTGGTGCAGATGGCAGGGCACCCGCAGCTCACATGCAGAATGGGGCCCCATATGACCACACCAAGCTGGCGGCTCTGCTGTCCCATGCACCTCATGCTGAAGATCATGGGGATGTTGGGCTGGGCTGAGCAAAAAGAAGTTCTGCCCACCTTCTGCCAAGCCTTTACATCTCCCTTTTTGTGCCCATGCCCGGGACAGTACCATGTCCTCTGGGACAAGCCAAAGCACTTTAGGGAAGGCAGCAGGGCAGAGCTCCAAGATGGGAGCAGGGCAGAGCTCCCTGCAGTCAGCAGGGACCCCAGGGTGATCTCAGGGGAAGTATGAAAGACACTGAGGTGTGATCACCATCTCAGCAGAGGTGTCGTGAATGGGGTGTGCTTGGCCATAGCTACTCCCATGTCCAGAGCCTGGCCAGGAGAAGAGGGTAGCATCTCCTCCTGAAGTGAGATTTCCCCCAAGGGAAGCCAGGAGTGCTACCCCGAGGTCTTCATGAGAGATCCCCCACCACTGCAAGGATGGTGTCCGTGTGAGCTGGACAAGCAATGGCTGCAAGGGATGATGGCTGGGGCAGGGAGAGGCTGGCTTTGGGACTCCATGGGGGCAGGGGACCCATGGCATTCCTGGGCCAGGCTGCAGGGGAGAGGTGAGGCGGGTTCTGCCTCCAGCCTTATCTCAGCACCTCCGAGTGGGACCAGTGAGAGCAAACACACTGGAATTCTTGAGGAAGATGAAACGATAAAGGAAAGGCGGGCAGAGAGCAGCACTACCCACTCCTCTAAGCAGGCGACATCTTCCGGCTGCCTGGGACACCCAGACCCTTGGACTTGGGGAAAGAAAACAGGTTTGAAGTGAGTCAACAGCAGTAAAAGCCAGTGCTCTGGGGGAAGGGACAAGGAGTTGGGTCAATGGCCTTTCCCAACCCAGAGCAACACAGGACATGGTGCCAGAGCTAGAGTTCCCGTATCTGGGGGGATCTCCCAGGACAATCCCAGAGGGCTGTGGGATGGCAGCAAGCTACCAGAAATCATGCCACCTCCATAGCAAGAGGAACAATTCTTTGCAGAGCTGCCCAAGGCACAGTGGTACCCATCTGTGCATGGATGTGAGGTGGCTAGGGACCCTGCTGGAGTAAGAACCCTCATTTGTACAGCCCAGGAAGACCGGGATGCTTCTAGGTAATCTGCCAACAGGGCAGTAGGACAGTCTCCCTCTCCCAGGCATGCTGAGGGGCACTGGCTGGGTTACAGAAGGTGGTGGGAGCACTCTCAGGAGAAAACACAGCAAGAAGCGCTCTCCTGCCTCCAGTTATGTCATCCACTTCCCCAATGCATGGACCAGAGGAACTCACTGCTTCCTCAAATATCCCTGAAGCTGTTTCCCAGGGGAGGCAGGTTACAGCCCAGCCTCAGGGCTCCAGTCGCCAGCAACCACAACTTGTGCAGCTCCCCAAGCTTGCTGCCTTGCAGGGGACCCCGGCCCCTCTGCCACAGTCCCCAGCCTGAAAACCAACCTGGACTATGGTCCCTGCCCTAAGGGACCTGCTCTCAGGGTTGCCGGGCTGTCAAGCCAGCACCCGAGAAGCTTCTCCTCCCAATATTATGAACACCTTGGTGAGAAACTGTGGCCAGGGCCTTGCTCAGTGCCTACCATCATAGTCACTAATGTTCACCCACCTGCCAGCCCCTGATCAGGGGGTGCAGTGGTCAGAAGGGCAGCCCCATCTCCCCTCTGTTTCCCTCAGGAGTTTGTTCAGGCCATAACCCTGCTGAGGCTGGTGGCCAGGTTTCTTAGCAAGGCCGTGCGGCTCCTTATCTGCATTCCTGAAACCCTCAGGCATTCTCCTGACAATATTAAAACACAGAGTAACCTTCGTCCAGCATTACCCCCCCTCCTTTGCTGTCGTCTGTGTCGTCCACCCCCCATCCTTCCTGCCATCCCAGGGCACTTGTAAGCTGACTGCCACAGGCATTTGCAGTAACAGGTTGTCCCCAGCCCTGAGCACAGCAAGCAGTTCCCACTGACCACCCTTCACCATCCCACACGAGACATGCAGGAAGAGGGGGCACTGGGGGTTTCAGTGGCACCGTGGAGACAAGGTCAGCCAGTGCACTCCTGGAGCCTACTCTCCTCCCTGCCAGCACGCCAGGCTCTGGGCTGTCCCTCAGATCCAACAGGCAGGTTGCTTGCTCTGCCAGTGGATAGGCAGAGTAGAGGGGCGAGGGCAAGGATGGCTGCACGGGGCAGGGTGCTGGCTGCTCCGGGAACGGCGCGGCACAGCCCTGCCGGATCGAGGGGATGTGGGAGGATGCTGCCGGACCGGGGGCAGTCTGGCACAGTTCAGGGGCACCAGGGCTGGCTGCTGCCAGCTTGGAGTGCAGGGTTATCCCAGCCTGGGGGCCAGTGGGACGAGAGTTGAGGGGCAGCAACGCAGGACAGCTGCCAGCTGGGGAGGCACAAGGGCGTTCCTCGGGGGTGCAGCCAGACACGGGTGCCACAGGCTCCGAGGAGCAGCGGGGCAGGGCGCTGCCACCTCGGGGGACAAGGTGCTGCCGGTTCCGGGAGCAGGGTGCTGCCGTCCCGAGGCGCAGCGTGCTGTCCGACGCGCACAGCGCAGCCGAAGGGACGAGAGCTTTGCAGCGCCCGACGAAGGGAGATGCACTCGCTGCACTCCGGCAGCCCGGACCCGGCACCGGGATGCCCGGGCCAGGACGGGGGAAGCCGCAGCGCGGGGCCCAAGCGGTCCCCGGAGAGCGGGCAGCGGGGAGCCCCGGGGCAGCCCCGGTGCCCGCAGATGCCCGGCGCGGGGTGTAGAACCGCGGGGCGGCAGCGGTGCCGTACCTGGGTCATGAGCCGGTCGGCGCCAGTGTTCTCCTCGTCCTTGAAGATGATGTCGGGGTTGTAGTTGGGCGTCAGCTCCTTGAAGCGCTCCGAGTTCCGCGCGATCTTGCCCTCGTAGCGGCCGCTAGCCCCCAGCGTCTTCTCGGGGACGTTGGGGCTGAACTGCTTGTAGGCGAGCGGGATGAGCTTGCGGGGCGGGCGGCGGCGGCTGCCCACCACCCTGCCCGGCCCGCAGCCGCGCA
>VWZN01003839.1:6371-32226 GCA_013396955.1 Regulus satrapa | reverse complement strand
CCTCGGTTCTCCCCAAGCCGTGTGCCGGGGAGGGATCCGGCACAGGTCCACTCGCGCACCCTCTGGTTCCCTGGGATGGTCCCAGGTGAGGCAGTGCCTCGGGATGCCCACACGCACACAAATCTCTCAGGGATGTTCCCTCGCCCGCTCTTCCGTGAGCACAGGGCGCAGGTCACTCACAGGGATACACAGTGGCCAGGATGGAATATCCCAGCCAGACATCCAGCTCTGGCTACAGGGCTTAGTTGCTCTCAGCACGACCAAGCAATCGGGCCATGAGCGATGCAGACTGGGGAGCCAGCATCACCCGCAGACTTGGGATGTTGCTGTCTAATGCCCCTAGCAGTCCATTTCCTTTTCAGGAGCTGCAAGCCAAGTGCAGCTGGCCAGAGGTGTCTCCATCAGGTTTTCACACCCAGTAGCCACGGTCCATCAGGGTTTTGTACTAGTTTTCATCCCGCATACACAAAACCAGTGCCTAGAGCCTCTGTGACCTGCCACTGAGCAGGATGGTGAGATGCAGCTGTGCCATTGCTCCTGCACATGATGGAGCTAGGCTGCCTGGCCAGCAGCTCCACACCACACCACTTCTGCACTTCTTCAGCTGATCCTTCCAGTGGAGCATCCTTAACTGCATCGGCAGGGAAAGCAGAGGGAACGTACCACGGCACCATTCTCCAGCCCTGCCCTTGGCTTCTCAGGGATGCAGAAGGGATAGAACTCTCTGTGCATCACTAGCATAGGAAAATTAGACCCTACGGACCCTGGACTAGATTCACAGGATCCTCCAGGGTGGTTTGTACTCCCAACAAAAAGAGCCTAGCTTCCCTCTTTGCGTATCACAAGTCTGTGAAGCAGGATGCTCTGGGATAGCACTGCATCTGGAGGCTGCAGCACTTCTCCAGGGAGAAGTTCCCTATGAATGCCAATGTCACAAACCCAGACCTCCAAATAACCTCTGCAGCCTGCCAGCATGCAGTGTGTGCACGTCACAAGCCACTGTCCCCCTCCCAGCAACGCCAGGCTCACAGTAAGCAGCCCAGCCCTGTTCTTGCTGGTGACAGTATTCATGTCCCATGGAGGCCCAGGCTGGAAGACAGGGAGTTGGGTTTGCTGGTGACAGCAACTCCTGCCCCTGCCGGGGCTGTGGCATTATAGTTGGCTCTGGCCATAGCAAGCAGTGACAGTGCCCTGTTGCTGGGTGCAGAGTCCATCACCTCTCCATGCAGCATTCCCAGCGTCAGCCAGTTCTCCTGCCAGGCAAAGCCTGCGGGCACAGAGGGCCGAGTGGGAAAGGGACAGCAGGCTGGGTGTATGGGGAGGCAGCTGGAGGCTGAGACAGGGTTGGGATAACCAGTGCTTGAGGGGAAAAATTTGTCTGGGATGGGGGACTCCCTCCTGGGCAAGTGATGGGAAGGTTCCCTTGCTGCTACAGCAGAGGCGGGAGAGAGGCAAGGTGTGTCCCCGCACCACATGGCATTTCCCTCAACACTCGGGTACCGCCGGCACTCCTGGCCTGGCGTGCTCCTGCCTGCATTCCCATAGGGCGCCAGCGCCTCTTTGCTCTGCCCTCGGGCTCTGCCCAGCACCGCGTCCCGCCGTGGCTGCCCCGAGCGAGCGAGCGGCAGCGCAGCATCCCGCGCACCCCTCGCTGGGCTCCCAGGGCTGCCCGGAGCTGGGCGCTGCGCAGGGTGAGCGGGCGGCGCAGCCGAGCCAGGCAGTCTAGGTGGTGCTATTTCTCTATTTTTGCACCGGACGGGTTTGGGATTTTCCTCTCCCTATTCGCTGCCTTGGTCGTCTTCTTCTCTCTCTCTCTCTCCCTCTCTCTCTCTCCCTCTCTCTCTGTTTTTTTTTTTTTTTCTTTTCCTTTTCTAAAAATACTTGACAGCGATTGAAAGGTCCCTTTAATCGAGGCCACAGAGCCCTTATTAAGGGCACGGGTCGGGGTGCTGGGCCGTGCCCAGCATAACGGCTTCATTAAACCCTGCGAAAACTAATATTTATGGAATCAAATTTATGGAGGCCGAGGCTGAACTTGTGGCCTTTAATGTGTGTCGGGAGCTCAAATCCAGCTGGCTCCAGGGAGGAGGGGGTGGGGACAGCGGAGGAGACCCCAGCAGGACAGGATGGGACAATGTATAGTGACATTCCCCGGAGCTGGCGGCAACCTGGGCCAGGGAGGAAACTGGCCCCCGTGACAGAGTCCAGAGGGCCCTGTGGTTCCCTGGGGGACACGGGCAAAGCTCTTTTTCCTACGCTCTTCACTCTCCTGCTTTTACTTACCCCTCTCCCCCCCATCCATGTTCTTGCATCCCCACCTCCCCTTGCCTTGGAGAAGGGGTGAATGGAACAGGATCTGTCCCTGCAGCAGGTCTTTAGGGCTGTTGGACACTCCACAGGGACTTTGCAGCGGGACAGGGCTCATGAGCACCATCTCTGCAGCATCCCTGGGACCCGCTCCCCTGAGCTGATTACCCCAGGGAGAAGCAGAGACACAGTAATTCACAGGAATGACCCAGGGATGCAGGCGCTGGTTTGCACCACCCACCCCTCGCCTATGGAGTCCACCAGCCAGGTAGGGATGGATCCAGCCTTGCCTCTCTCTGTGATGTCTCCTCAGACCCAAAGCAGACAGACAAGCCAGATGCCCTCAGTGGGGTGATAAGCACTCCTCTTGAACGTGCTGGCAGGCATGGGGGAACAGCACAAACCCCAGAGCCAGCACAGAGCTGAGGGACCAGGCTCACAACAGAGCAGCTCCTGGGCCAGAGATGGAATCCATAGGGATGGAGCAGGGGTTGTACCAGGGACAACCTGCTGACAGGAGATGCAGGAAACTGTTAACCTGCTAAGCTCCTGCTGCACGTGTCCTACCCCTCAACTAGTAACAGGACCCTCCCTGGGGGCAAGTGCCCAGCAGACTCAAAGCTGGCAAGATAAGATGTTTGCAGATGGGAAAATACAAGATATGTAAGCTACAGCTGTCGGCACAAGCTCCCCATCTCATGGCTTTCCCTTCTCACCACCCACCCTGCCTGCATGCTGCTCCCTCAGAAGGGAAATATAAAAAGCAACTGGTTGCACTCACCCTGGGACTGGTCGGCTCTGGCCCAGCAAAGGCCCTTTCATTCCCCTTCCACAGACACAGGGACTGCACCGGATGTTTTTGTTTCCCCCTTGCTGCCCAGGAGAACAGGCAGCATGACTGCAGCTGGCCCAGCCCCAGGAACCAGGGCAGCTGGGGGCATGGGTCCCTGTCTCAGGAGAGCAGCACCACTGGCTGAAGCCTGCCTGCTGCCTGGCTCTCTGCCTGCTGTTTTAGGACCTGGCTTGGGCACGGGAACGGGGTCCCAGTCCTGAAGGAAGCATGTGGACCCAGGGGCTGGGAGAACAGGAGTGTGTGGATGGATGGATGGATGGATGGATGGATGGATGGATGGATGGATGGATGGATGGATGGATGGATAGATGGATGGATGGATGGAGTGTGAAGGGATGGAAGTGGTGTTTTGTGTCCAGGGAGCATCTGTAACCTGCTCCAGGGCTGCTCCCAGGCCTGGCAGCACTCAGTGTGTTAGTGTTTTGGTTTTCTCCTACATCTTGGAGGCCAAGGCATGGATCAACCCCGTATCACCTGCCCAATAACTATGGTGGAGGTGCCTGCAAATGTAGGATGTCCTGCAGCCCACGCAGGACCTTTGCCAGCCTGCTTCTGCAGGCACCAGACACGAGGTATATCCTGGCATATGGACAGCATGCTGTGCCCCCATGATCTGGGCATCCTCTTGTGCACACCCCAAAACACATACTGCTGCTCATACCCCAAAACAAACACATACTGCTGCTCATACCCCAAAACACACACTGCTGCTCATACCCCAAATCACATACTGCTGCTCAGGGTGAGGCACAGCATGGCTGGGAGATGTGTGATGTACCACACAGTCATGAGCTGCTGTCACTGTCCAGAGTCACTGCAAGCCCCTGGGGCATCAGGACTGGCCTGAGGGGGACCCAGCAGCACCAGAGGTTACATTCCTTCCTAGACACTACAGGCCTGACGGGACAGAGCAGGAGAGGCAATCTCATCCAGACACAGCCCTTTATTGAAAACCCACTGAAAAGCAGCCAAACCCCACAGCCCTGTCAGAGCCCCAGCTGTCCCACACCCACTGGCATCACCCCTCCCAATTCTCCCAGGTCCAGCACTTGCTCTGCCACGAAAGGAAGCCTGGGAAAACTCTGCACCAGAGAAGAGTTAGAAAAGATGTTTCCTGAAACACTGTTGAAGAAAGGAGCTCCATCTCCCCGACTGGAGACATCTTGAGAGGGGACCATGACCTGGGCAGGATCCACTAGGAGATGCAGAGAAGAGGCAGATGATACATGGATGCTCTGCACTCCCTCTCTTGGGTGCTGGGGGAAGCAGAGACCTCAGCAGGGTTGGCAGCAATCTTTCAGCTGAAGAGCCCTTTTGCCTTCTTTGGCTTGGCCTTGGCTGCAGGCAGCCGGGGCTTCTGAGCCGGGGAGGAGGCTGGCTGGAAACAAAGGGGAGGCAGAGTCAGTTCCACCTCGGGGAGTCACGAAGGATGTGTGCGAGTGTGTAAGCAGGGACATTCCTGTCATCTGTGCAGTGGGTGTGCAAAATATATGCATATGTTCAACCACACACTTCCCAGTGGGGATGCATGGGGTAGAACGGGCTAGGAACCAAGCTGAGACTACTAGCCCACCCTGGATGGGCACAGTGCTTGGATGGGAGGAGGGAAAGGACTTGGGTACAGAGAGCTGCACTCACCGAAGTTCTCTCACTAGAAGATGTTGTTTCATCCTCCTGGGATGGAGCAGGTGGAAGAGGGTGCTCTGTGGTTTCTGCAGTGGGTGCTGTATCCACGCCGTCCTCTGGTACCAGAAAAAGATGTAATTTGGGATTGAGAGCATGAGGCATTGCCCAAACCCACTCCAGGAACTGTGCTTGGATTGGGAGCCCAACTCCCGAGGGGGGAAAGCAAAGGGGGAGACTTGCACGGGCTGAGCTGCACTCGAGGCCACACTTCCCTTACCCCAGGATAAGGGGCTCAGCAGTTGAGGGAACAGCTGCACGTGCCCCCCGTGCCACAGCCAAGGAGCTCCTCACCAGAGCAATGCCGTTTCCGAGCCCGCTTGGCCTCCTGCTGTGTCACTGCAGTGTAGAGCTGCTGCAGAGCAGAGGCGAAAGCCTGCCCTTCTCCCGCAGCGCAGATCTGGGGCAGGGTCTGTGGGGGAAAGTAGAGGCACCATCACCCTGCCAGGACATCGCCTGCCAGGTCACCCTGCCACGGTGCTGCTGTGGGGCAGAGAAGGGGCTGTGTCCCCCTCTGCCTGTCAGGCTACGTCTGTTTCATCCCAGGATTGCAGCAGATTTTGTGGGAACAGGCACTGGGTGGGATGTGGCTGCTCCCAGCTGTGCAGGCACACACACAGGCACACAGACACACAGACATACAGACACACAGACAGACAGACAGACAGACACACAGGCACACAGACACACAGGAACACAGACAGACAGACACACGGGCACACAGGCACACAGACACACAGGCACACAGACACACAGGTACACAGACACACAGGTACACAGACACATAGGAACACAGACACACAGACACACAGGTACACAGGCACACAGACACACAGGAACACAGACACACAAGCACACAGACACACAAGCACACAGACACACAGGCACACAGACACAGACACACAGACACACAGGCACACAGACACACAGACACACAGACACACAGGCACACAGGCACACAGGCACACAGCCACACAGGAACACAGACACACAGACACACAGACACACAGACACACAGGCACACAGACGTGCACAGCCCCGCACACCTGCTCTGGACAGTGCCTTGCCTTCCCATTGAGAGGCAGACTGCAGAGGATTTTGGGTCATTCATGAAATGCTGGAGATAAGATCGCTCTGGAAGGGCTGTGGCTTCCCTGCCTGGAGCAGTATGGGCTGCAGCTTGCAAACATGGACAGTGAGCCTTGGGCAGGGACATGACTTAATAAGAGGTGGGAACAGGTAGCCCCTGCCTGCCACCACAGCCTCCAGCACAAGGCATCTCTCGTAGCCCCACAGAAAGCAAAAATGATTACCCAGTGAGTGAGGGATGCCCAGGTTTGCTCCTGGGCTTCCTGAACAGCTCCTGCCTCCCTGCACACACTTATTATTCCCTCCAGACTTGACACAGGAAGCCCACCTCCTCCTGCCTGCACCCCTTGCCAGTGGGATGCCACCTTTTGTGCTGGGCCATGCTGATGCACATGAGAGATCTTGGCAGGCTAGGGAAGCACCACACTCCACTGGGAACATTACACAGCTCACAGTGCTCGAACAAACATGCACAGGGATGGGGAAATGCTTATGAGCGCTGGAGTGGGTGCTGCGGGGGGTGTGTGAGGCACAGTGTGGGCCTACAAGTGCAGGTGATTGTGAGCATGATGACGTGCATAGGGAGTGTGTGTGCAGCAGTGTGCAGATGAGCATGGCTGAGGGTGCACACATGGCTGATTGTGTGGCTCTGTGTGTGTGTGTGTGTGTGTGTGTGTGTGTCAAAGGTCTGAACACAATAATCTCTGCCCTGCTCCACACCCAGACAGGAGGAGAACAAAGTGTAACAGATAAGGTAGGATCCTCTCTGGGCCAGGAAAGTGGGGAGGGGATGGGGACGCTCAGACCCACTCAAGGCCAGAGTCCAAAGCCTGACCCCAGCTTCCCAGTGGCAGAATAGGTAGGCTGAGCCCTCCTCACTGCTCCCCTGCCAGACAGGGTGGCAGGACAGGGCTGATGCCACAATGGGTTGGCTGGTGCCCAGACAGACACTTTCCATGCAGGTCTCATCCCTTCTGCTGGAGTCACAAGCGTGAAAGGCCCTTTCACTGTAGGAACTGCATGGTACTGGCATCTGCTTTTTGACCAGCTGCTATACAGGTCACCTCCTCTGTCCCTGCCCACTGCCACTGGAGGGAGCGATGCTCTGCTGCCAGCATCCCACCAGCATTCCTGGGATCGTTTGGTACTGGGCAAGCACACCTCTCAGTGCCTCACTGCCCAGCCTCTGAGCGTTAGCAGTGCTGGCCCATCATGAGATCCCGGAGAGGAGAAGGGATCTGAGCACCTCAGGCACCCCAAGGATGCTCTTGCCCTGCGTGTCTCACCCCACAGAGCCAGCATTGCACCCAAGCTTGCAAAAGCAGCATCCAAGGCTGGGAAGGTGACTGCACTTCAAAGGCAGAAGAGGGCCTGGTCACGGGTGGCCGACACAGCCCAGATCAAAGGCACAAGCTGGAGTCATAATTCAGAGAAAAGCAAACAGCAGCTCCCAGGAAAGTCAGGAATGGCAGTGAAGTAAGCAAAGTGTACTAGATAGCACTGCGTGGGTCAGTGCCCCAGGAGGGCAGGAGAGTCCCCTGCAGAGCCAACCAGCTCTGGGTGCCACTACTGTGGCGCTCACCCCCTCTCCCTGCCACCAGCGAGTCTCTGGAGAATGCCAGGGCAATGGGGCAGGCTGTGCAGCCAGGTGCAGGGTGCTGCCCAACCCCTTCTGCTCCAACCCATCCAGGATGGCACCTGGGATGTGCCCCGAGGCCCAGGGCTGCCCAGGCTGCTCCTCATCGCAGCATTCAAGCAAGGATCTGGGCAGCTGCTCACTCAGTGCTCAGCCCCAGCTGCCTAGAGCCAGCACAGTGTCCCCATGGTGTCCCTGGGGATGAGGCAAACCATCCGTGCAGCCACCCAGTGTCCCCAAGAGCAGCTCACACACACACACTGAGGTGGCACCTTGGGGAGGCATGGACAGAAGAATACCCAGTGCCACTGGGGAGATTGGGAATCCGGGGTGGCACAGGGGTCCGCAGGTGCAGGGCACCTGCTGCCCACGCCTGCGGGAAGGGCTCAGCTCCAGCAAGCCCAGGGTGGAATTTGGGAGTCAGCGGCCACTTCCTGCCGCTGCCCTTCCCGGCGGCTGGAGCCCGCGGGCTCAGGGCCATGGGGTGGCCGGAGCTGGCCCGCGGCAGGACTGGGAGGCTGCGCTTCACAGCCCCAGAGGGAAATGGGTTATAACCAGAGCTGGAAGCGTTTCCCTGCAGAGCTATGACTCAGCAGGGAGCAGAGCGTGCTGTGCCAGCCACCGGCCACCTGATGGCCCCGAAGGCTGAGAGGGACAACAAAGTGTCCCCTAAAAGGCTGGGTGGGGGACAAGCCCCGGATACAGCTCATTTTCCCCTTCCTCCTTGCCCCACTGCTCCATTCCTAAGCTGAACTCTGCTGCAGACAACTTGTCCCCACTACAACATCAGCCCTGGCCTCTGGTGACTTGTTTTTCCCTGATTACCCATCTCCAGGATAAACATGATGTCTGAGGTCTGGGGAGCCACACGGGCAGGGAGCTGGCAGCTGGGGGAGTGCTGGCCGGGCTGCCCCACACGCCTCGCCAGGCACCGGGGAGTGATGCCTCGGGAGCTGGCATGGCTTGTCTGGCCTGTTATGACTACCTGGCCACAAGGCCAAGTGGGATGCCCCAGTATCAGGAGGGACTCAAGGCTGCGGTAGTGACAGGGGAGACTCTGCAGCACACCCTGAACTGCGACTGGGGCGGGGGGGAGGCTGCCCAGCAAAGGGGGGCAGGTGCCCAACCTCATGCTGAGAGCAAGTTGTGCTCACTGACAGCCCCACGGTGTGGAGGGGCAGCTCAGGGGGAGCTGGGCTGCAGCCTCGGTCAGTGACCCCCAACCCAGAGGACTCTGCTGTGGGGCTGCACCCCAGTGCAGCGATGCAGCAGAGTCAGTGGTGAGCAGGGTACAGAACCTCTCTTCAAGGCACTCTGTGTTTACCCACCCCCTGCCCAGATTCCCTTCTCAAGGGGCCAAAAGGGACAGCAATTTGAATGTCTTCTTGACAGCTTGAGCAGAACGGGCACATCACCCAGCATGGCACCATGCCACCAGCACAGAAACATCGCCTTTCCCGGGCCCAGGATGGGTTTGCAGGCAGGCTGGATCATGCTGGGCCCCTGCACCACTGCCAAGCACCAGAGTCTAAATCGGTCATGCTCAAAGATGGGGACTGACCCTTTCATTATCACACCAGACGTTCGAAGCGGTTACCAACATTCTTCACTACAAATCCCACATTCCTATTTTTTAATATATTTTTAACTGGAAAACAGAGCGAATGGGGCCTGTTTGGAAATTACAGCCTGGCTGCTGTGGCTTGTATGTCAGATCTGCCCACATTCCCGTGGCCAGCCTCAGCACATGCTCCACAGGGGCACACTTAATAATTCCTGCTGGGGCTGGAGCCAAGGGGTGTGCGCCAAGGGGGAGGATGGCTTCCCCAGGCTGCCCCTGCCAGCAGGCTCCGTGGAAGCAGCGTGGTGGAGTGACAGACCAGGAATGGCAGACTGGCTCTCTGGCACTGAGCACAGCCACTGCCACACTGGCACGGATGAAGTCTGGTGCTGCTGTGGCAGTTGACGGTGGGAAGGGGAAGGGCTTCATGGCTGGTGTATTCCTGTGGCCCACAGCCAGGCTGCCCTTGGCACTCTACCCTGCCACAAGCTCCGTGTGTGCTTCTGGAATGGCTTGCTGGATCTGTGCTGGGCATCTCTGCCCATGGTTATGCCAATGTCAATCAGGCTAGGGAAAGACCTTCTCTGGGATCCAGACAGATGCTCTATCTGCTCTGGCAGCAGAAGAGGATCTGTCTGCAAGAGAATAGATGGAGAGAGTTGAAGTGTCCCCTTCCAGCTAGTATCAAGGGCATGGAAGGGGGTGCTTATTCCCTGGGATGAAGAAGGCCACATCAGCCCAGTCTCCCGCCCCAGCTCCGTTGTGGGGCAATGATCCTCCCCCTGGAGACAGAGCCTGCTCCAGGCACCCCAACCACCTACACTGACCACTGATGCCCTATCCCAGCTCCTCCAGCCCTTGTATCTACCTGGACACACCCCAGCCCCCCACCCCAGCCTTCAGCAGTCCCTGGGACACAGCATACCCCAGAAGCAGGTGGCTAAAGGGGCAGCTCTGAGCTCGCACTGTCACTGTCTCCATCTCCCTGTCATGCCCTCCCAGGGGACACGCAGCAGCAGCAGCAGCAGCAGGAGCAGCAGCAGCAGCAGCAGCTAGGAGAGCTGGCGGTGCTGCCAGCCCGCCCTTGGAGCAGGCACGGGCAGGATGGCCAGGGCTCCACAGGCAGGCGGCCAGGCTGAGCACACCTGGCAGGAAGCGGCGGTGCCGGCAGGGGAAGGCAGCCGGAGAGCTGCTGAGAGGTGAAGGGGTCACCCCGGGGAAGAGCGGGTGGTGAGGCCGGGACAGAGGCGCATCCCGGCCCAGCCCGGCATGGCACAGCATTCCTCTCAGCACCGCTCCGGCCCTGCTGCCGGCAATGTTTTCCTTTCCCCCTGACTTGCAGGGGCCTTTCCAGCGAGCAAATGTCAGGCACATAAAGAGCGGCACTGTGAGCGGAAGATGGAGCGAGAATGCCTGCCCGCGTCCCTCCGTAAGTGCTGTCTCACACTTCATCAAGGCAGCCTTTGCAAGCGAGGCACTCGCTTAACAACCAGCAGTCTATGCTGGCCGGCGACCGCAGCAGCCCCGCCGCTCAATACCCTTTTCTTTTCTCCTTGTGCTGTTTTTGTGGCTTGGGTTACAGCCTTTTCTCGCAGACACTGAGCGGAGGGGCGTGGTGGCAGCGGGGGCTCTGCATTGTGCCGCCGCCACGCCGGGGTGGATGCTGGGTCCCCCCAGGTAGGGATGCTGGGGGGGGTGTCTATATCTGTCCTGCCCACTCGCTCCTGCACCCAACGCACAGGGATAAGCCCCAGGGAAAGGAGGGTCAGCGGCAGAGCAGAGCTAGGGCAGGAGGATGCAGCATCTCCTCCCCAGTCATGTGAGGAGCAGCCTACCAGGAAGAGCCTGGGCTTTGGTAGAGACCCTGGCAGAAGCAGCAGGAGTCCAGTCCCAGTGGGCAGTCCCTGTTCCATTTGGAAAGAGGCCCCTCTTCCTCTCTTTTTTGCTGCCAAGCAAACCCATGGGCATCCAAGTCCTCCCCCTGCCCAGGTGCCAACAAACTCCCTGAAAAAAGAGTTGTGTCCAGCACTAGGATTGCCTCCCCAGCCGGGCAATGCTGGAAGATGCCAGGCCTTGCTGCGCACGGTCTGCTGGCAGCTGCTGGTGGCACTCCCAGCTCAGGCTTGGCCACGGGCATTTGCCCCCTGTCCAGCAGCCCAGGAGGTAACAGCAGGAGAGCCTTTGGGGAAGCTGGCACTGGGTGCCAGTTTGGCAAGGGAGATGGACAAGGAGAATGCTCTGATGCGTAGCAGGTCCCAGCATGCCAGGACTGGTGAGGACTTGCTTCCAGGAAGGCAGAGTCACAGGCTGATTGTATCAATGGCCTTCACCTCCACCAACCTGACCTGTCACTGACACAGGCTGCCTTCTCCATGGTCAAGAGCAGAAAACCTGGTGGCCAGTACGCCTCCTCTCCCAGAGTGACAGCTCAGGGACCCCGCTTATCCGTGAGGAAGCTGGGTGGCTCACACTGCCTTGTTATTTTAGGCTGACTTGGTTGGTGAGTATGGATACATCCCCCAGGTTTATTATTGTAGGGTTCCTCCGCAAAGTGTGCCAGCTCATGCGGGTTTATTATTGTCTGCTCAGGAAAGCTGGACACATTGCACTGGTCTGTTATTGCAGGGTTGCTCAGGAAGGCCAGCCAGCTCATCGCAGCTTGTTATTATTGCACAGAGCTCAGGGGGGGCTGGCCAGGAAACTTCCTGCAAAGTGGGATGATGGAAAGGGAGCCACACCTGGTGAATCACAAGGATGCTGTGTGGCGATAAGGAACAGCGAAGGGTGGGATCCAGCACCTCGGCTCCACCCAGTGAGGAGAGGCCACTCATTCGTGGCCACAAGCGCTCAAGGGACCTGTGGGGCTCTGAGGCTGGCAGAGGCAGCAGGAGTGTGGGTCAGGGCTGGGAACTGGCAAAGCAGCCCTCATACTTCTTGAGAAACGAAATCTGGGGATGACAGAGGGACAGCCATGGAAATAACTGCACCCAGTACATCCCTAAACCTGGCACACAAGGGATTAGCTGAGCTAACAGGGCCCAGAGAGGAAGCTGGTGCTGAGCCAGGTGGGATTAGGGGCTTTTGGGGGGAATTTGGGTGTGTTTAGGACCAAGGTTGAGCAGGAGGCAGCTGCTCCACCCTTGTGGCTTTACAGTTCCTCCCAAGCACGGGTGCAGCCGTAGGGGCAGCCCCTGGGGACGCTGCCCCATTGTCACCCGAAACTGCAGCAGGAAGCATTTCTGTGTGGGGCAGGGGGGCAGCAGAGCTTACTGCTGAGCTGCCTCAGGCAGGTCCCCAGGCACATGGCCCCAGTAGGGTTGGGTCCAACGTGCCCCAGCAGCCCTGGCACTGCCGCGGGCACAGCCACTGAGTCACCATCACCTCCCCTTGCTCTTCGACAGACCGTGTTTCCCAGGCATGGCAGCCTGCTGGTGTCACTCCAGGCTGTGCCCAGCTGTGCCAGGTGCCCAGGTGTCCCCTCAGGCAGTGCCCAGCTGTTCCAGGTACCCAGGTGTCCCACGGGCAGTGCCCAGCTGTGCTCAGTGCAGATGTTGGTCCCCAGCCAGGCACCAGGATTGAGTGTCAAGAGAACTCTGCACAGCACAGCAGCGGCAGCAGGCCAGCCTGCCCTGTGAGCACACAGCCCTTTCATTCATGGCAAAAAATAGCCCCCCGGGGTGTGGTCCCGGCTGGAAAAGCCCCCTCCATCCCTGGCCAGCCCATGTTTATTCAGTACGGGGGGGACTGCCCTCTCCCTGCCCCCCAGCCCTGCGCACCATCTCCCTGCCAGAGTGGCAGCTCTTGGACGTGATTCGTCGGGTCCCCCCTGGCCAAAACACACAGGCTGGGGCGGGGGGGAAGGCAAAACCCTAAAAAGCACTGGGTTTGTCTCCAGGAGGAGCAGCCCGTGGTGATGTCATGAGAGTTTGCAAGCGGCCACATGAAAGGGACTTGCTGCCCAGGAAATCCACAGGTCAATGATCCTTCAGACAAGCCAGCGATTCTTCAGCAGGCCAGGAAGGAAACCTCGAGGAGCCCAAGCCAAGCCTTCCCTTGCCCCAGGGACATAGCTTGCCCCCAGCCTCATGGCCCCCCAGGATCCCCAACTCTGCTCCACAATCACTCCATATCCCCTTCTCAGCAGCCTAATCCCTCTGCAGAATGGTGCCTAATCCCTCTGCAGTCCCTGGGCACCAAGCCTCGCCCCATAGACTACCAACATCCTAACCCCTGCTCTGCAGCCTCCTGAGTCTGGACCTCTGCCCCATAGACCCCAGACCCTTTCCCTCCGCTAGGCTGGGGGGCAGCACCCCCATTTCCATGGTGATCCATCAGTGGCAGGTGATGTAGGGTCAGGCAGTGCTGTGACCTGACAATGGGGATGCAGCAGGTTCTCTTTCATGAAGGATTACACTGAGAACAGCTGGGAACACACAGATGCAGCCCCCTCAGCCCCCTCCCCAAGAGTCAGCCATGTTCTCAGTCTGCTCTGGCAGGCATTGCAGACATGGACCCTGAAACCAAATCCACTTCCCAGGGCTCCCCTCCCCATTTTCCATAGGTGAGGGATGCAGTGGCTGGACTGATGGGGAAGATTTGCCCTCCTCCTCCCCCCCATCCAGGAGACACCTCTGGGCTCATATCCGAGCCCAGGCTTCTGCACATCAGTCTGCTCTGCACATGCCAGCCCCTCTGTGATCCTGTGTCACGTGGAAATTGGTGACGGAGCTGCCTTCCCTGCCCCATCACAGGCTGCAGCCCAGAAGGAGCTGAGTGGCAAGGAAAGCTCAGTGTTTTGATTTCGTGCCCCCAGCACCTCCTATGCATCATTTTAGGAGGCTGCAAGCAACCAGTCTGTCCACCTTCAACTTGCCCATGGAGACAGTTCTTCTGCTCCACTTGCTCCATCTCCCCAGCCACAGGTACAAGGTGACAAGACCCTCTGCAAGCCCAAAGGTGCCTGCTGGCACGTACCCCATGCTGGTGCCACGGTGCGTGGGGACACTGGCTGGGATATCCTCGGTGGAGCAGTGGGCATGGGTGTCTCCACAATGTGGTGCTGGGGCTCTCTGAGACCAGCTGAGTGATGACTGGAACCCACTGCCCTCAGCAGAGAGAGGGTCTTTGCAAAAGAGCCAGTTCTGGGAAGACCCCAGCCTGGGACTTCTAGGGCATGGATAAGGTCCACTGTCCCTGTCCCCTCCATGAGTCCAGTGCTATTACGGACCAAATCGGTCCACAGGGACAGTGGAGAGGAGATGGGAGCCCCCACATTCAATGCAAGGCTCTCAGGGCTGTTCTCTCTCCCATCTGAGTCCAGGTTGGGATGTTTGCTCCTGCTGTCCTTGGGTCAGCAAAGAGAGGGGACTCAGTCTCTATGACTGTCAATCAGGCACTTTCACCAGAGCTAAAAATGCACTCGCAGAAGGAAAACAAAATAAAAACACAAAACAAAACAGAGAGGTGAAAAATTCCTTGATATTTCTCTCCTGCAAATCCCCAGAGCCAGCAGAGAGGCGAGAGCCCCCGGAGTTTGTCAAGCAAACACTTTCACACCCTTGGCCACGCTCGGCACGCTGCCGCTGGAATGCCAAATATATATTTAAGCCCTGCTCATCAAAGGAGCCTGTTCGGAGTCGGTTTCGGGCAACGTGCATGTGGGTTTGGCCCGGAGAGAAAACCAGGGATGCGGAGAACATTTCTCGGGGATGGGAGACAGCTCGCGTGCGCGCGCACACACGGGCCTGAGATAAACGACAACCTTCAAGGTCGTGTGGCTGTAAGGTCGCGGGCTGGGCACAAGATACCTGCCCGCTGTGGCACTCACCCTTATCAGCGCCTGTCGCACTGTGGGGCGGGGATGTTTAGGCTGGAGGGAGGCCAGCAGCCATTCTGCATTCCAGCGCTGCAAACTTTGTCAAAGCCAAGCGAGCTCAGCCAACAAAGCCAGGGTCCAGCGAGACAAGCAGGAAGCAGCACGCTGGGAGAGGGCAAGATTGCAGGGACACGGAGGGCTGCTCGGGGCTGTGCACCTTGCCATGAGGTGATAAGAAGCCTTGGCTCGGGATCAGCACAGTGCAACAGTGAGACACAGATTGGGTGCTCTTCTAAGTCCGAGGCTGGAGTCTGCCAGGGTGCCACAGATTCTGCTCTGCCTCCCCTAGCGCTACCTGCACTAGGCTGCCAGCCATCCCACAGAGCATCACCACTCTTCTGCTGCCAAACCACCCCCAGTGCTGCTCTTGGAGGCATCGGGGACTGCTGCTCCACAGCTCCTCCTCTCAGACGTGGCTTTTCCAGAACAAGCTGGACACAGCAAGGAGCACTTTGGGAGCAAATGGGAGACTCTTTCTGCGTGGACCATTCCTGTCCCTCTCTCTTCTACAAAGGTGTTCCCTTGGATTGTTCCAGACAGCCCAGAGATCTATGCCCATCTCATGTACAACCTCAGCATCAGAGAGATGGGGAAATCTCTGCCTTCCTCCTCCTCTTCTGTGTGGGACTTGCAAAATGCCAGTGCTGCCTGTGGGGGCTGAAGGCAGTTCTGGGGAATGCCACACATGGGTTGGTGTCAGGGCAGGAACTCCATCTCCAGAGATGACAGGCAGACTTTTCCCCTCTCTCCAGTCAAAACCAAAGACATTTTAGCCCAAATCTTGTACCTAATCCAAGCTGACAGAGCTGCAAATTGGGGTCTGGCCAAGGTCTGCAGTCGGACAGGGCAGGAGAGATCATTGCCACGAGCAAACAGAGCAGGCCAGTGCTGTGAAATCAGGCATTACGCGCCTGTCTCCTGCGGCAGCACCAGCCCGTCAGGCTGCCAGGGAGACACTCTGGTTATGGCAGGGCCAATCCCAACACCGGCAGGGCCTGACCCCGCACAGCCATGTCTCTCAAGCTGGGTTCATCTCCAGGTGAGGGGAGGGATTACTGCACCACCACGGTTGGATTTCAGGCACCTGCTGCAAATAAAACACTCTGTCAGGGCACCTTCGCCCTTTCAGCCCTTGGAGAAAGGGAGAGGGTCCCTGTGGTGTCGCCTGGGGGAGCACAGAGGGCTGGGGGAGCTGGAAGCCATGGCCCCAAGCCTGCCCCATGCCGCGCCACTGCACCTGGGCAGATTTGCCCAGACTCTCCAGATTTCCCCTTGCTGCCTGCCAGGTGCAACCACTGCACCCCAAGGTGTTCCTCGCTTTTAAGGGCCAGGATCCCAGCCTGTTTTGGGAGAGATACTCAGAGCTTCACCACTTCCCCTTGGGCAATGAGGAGCAAAGATCTCCTCAGCTCTAGCAACTGCTTCTTTTTCCAGCCCCCCGCCCACTCATCACATCACTCTCTCCATTCATGCCTGCCTTGCTCAGAAGGGTTCACCCACCCCTTGCCATCTCCAGACACCAAAACCATGCCCTTTGGCTAAATACAGTGTTTTTAAAAAGCCTCACCATTGTCATCCCTATTTTTCTAGGTGTTTTCTTCCATGCAGCACTATTTGTCAGCAGCAACACTGGAAAACAAGGTACCAAGGACATCTGATTCCAGCTGCCCTGTGATCGTGTAAAATCTCATCTGTTTGCAGTCCCTCTCTCCTGGAACACCATCACCCTCCTGTCTGAAAATTGGTCTATCTTCAACTCCATTCATAATAACATGCTCAAATATATTGTCTCCTACATGGTGCCCAGCTACAAAATCCTCTTCGGCTCAAACCCCTGCCATAACCATGGCCAGGTCCTTCTGCAGGCTCGGGGGAATAACAAGGGACCTCTATAGATCCACCCTGCAGTGCCACCAGCTGCCATCATCTCAAATGGTCAAGGAGCTGTTTCTTTACTCCCCAACAAACCCAGCTCCTCCGGCAGCCCCAAAGTGGGGGAGCAGGGCTCACTGAAATGCCCTGCCTCCAGGAACTGAGGTTGGCAGAGAACCTCTTCAAAAGCTCAAAAGGCAAGTTGACCTTAGAGCCAAGGCAAGGACTGGGCTGCTCCTCACTCTGTCCATGCCGGCTCCTGCAGCTGGTGCCCACAGCCCACTGCCTCCAGGCTGCACATCTGCAGCCTCCACCCGTGCAGGAGAGCAGGAATCAATTACAGGGCTGGCAAAGGCAGGGCTGCTCCGGGGCTGGCACGTGGCACCAGCTCCAGAGCCGCAGAGCACGTGGCACAGCACTGGAGGCAGCGGCTGGGTGCAGATGTGCCCCTGGCTCATGGGGAAGAGGCAGGGGAACCACTTGAAAGCCATGGTATGAAAGTGCTGGTAAACCAGGGCCACTCCTCTGCTCCTCTGGCTTCATGTGCTATTTATAGTGCTCTGAGTGCCCACCCTGGGGGAGTTCAACCCCTCGGGTGCAGACTTTTGCCAAGCCAGCCATCTTGCCTGCCATTCAGCTCCCCAGACCCCCAACAAAGTCCTGGACCCTGCTGGTAGGTAAGATGCTCCAGAGTGGGCTCTGATCCATCCCATCACAGCATGGACACATCAGCACGCACTGGAAGAACCAGCCCTCATGCAGTGCTCTCAGAAAATCAGCCTGTACAGCTTGAACACATGGACAAGCCCCGCCACACCAGTCTGGTGACAAGGAGAGACCTAGCCAAGGTCACTCCTTGAAACCCACCATTGGTAACCCCAGGTGGCTGCAGCTGGAGGGGTAAGACATCCCAACTCTCCCCAGGGCAGGGCAGAAAGACTGTGGGGAGGCTCCCATCAAGCTTATAGGCTGTTTCCTTGTTGAATGCAAAGGGTTAGGTCTCACTCTGCGTCCCAGCACCTAACAACTCCTGGGCATCGCAAGGGATTCTTGAGTCTTTGCAGGCAGAGGAGAGGCTGAGTTTGCAGTAGGGAAATGTGATTCTGCTGACCCACACCTCGCAGGGGCTGCCGAGGAGCTTCAGGGAAGGTGGGACGTGAGGAAGAGGAGGAAGAGCAGCAGTGCCATGCCCTCAGTGTCTCCCGTAGTGGTGGCCCTGCATCCTCTCCTCCTGCCAAGCAGTGCATCCAGGCGTTACTCTGTGCACAATCCCGTCTGTGTACCTGACCCTGGCTCTGTCTAACCCCGGCTCTGTGTCTAACCCCAGCTCTGCTGGCACCTGCGGCAGCAAGTGTGGCATTAGCCCAACGCTCGCCCCTGCAAGCTGAAGTTCGTGGGCCCCTGGTGTCTCCTGAGGGCTACAGGATGAGAATGCTGCCCACACAGCCCAGAGCTGTGGTGACCCCCGGGGCTGAGGGGTGGGACCGTGCTGATCAGGAGCAGGTGGCAGGAGCTGATGGTGCTCCCCCAGGCAGCAGCGGAGGAGGAGCTAAATTTATTCCATCAATATGTGGGCAGCGGGAGGGGACCTGGGGGCTCCTCCAGCCTGTCTGCCCCACGCGTGGCCAACCCTGTCCCGACAGCAGTGACGACAGCACGGTCCCTTTGGACTGTCTCTTTGGCACCCGCGTGTCCTGATGACTGGCCCTGAGCGGACCCAAGTCCTTCCTCCTCTGACCACAGAGGGGAAAGTTTCCAAATTAAAAACCTAAATCTGGCAACAAGGTGCCCATGGCAGGAACCTTTTAAACTGGCCATTAAAGTTTATAAGTTAGACGGGCACCAGGAGCAAGCGGCAGAGCTGCAGAAAAACAGCCACCCCTCCTTGAGCAGCCTAACCACGGCTGTCCCCAAAGCCACAGGGCTGACGTCACGGCATGACTTCACCTCCATCACCCACTGCCTGGCCAGCCCCAGTCCCGTGTTTACCCCTGCCCATCCCTGCTGCTGTCCCTCGGAGCCTGCTTTTCCCTTTGAGGTCAGTCAGCAGCCCCAGGGCCTGGCGAGGAAGAGGAAAAGAGTAGAGAGAAGGAAACCAAACCTCAGCGCCCACAAGGCAGGCTGCAAAACACGGAGCCTCAGCAGCTGCACCGCGGGGATGGTGGGCTCTGTCCTCTCTGTCTCTCCCCCAGCTGCACCTCCCCTTCCTGCCTCTAGGCTGCTGGAAAACCTCCTGCAAGCCAGGGCTGTTCCCACTGTTATTCTCCCATTTTCCCATAGACAAGCATTCTGTACTGTGGGCAAGATGGGCTGGGGGGGCATATTGGATCCAACCTGTTGCCCTATCCTGCCCCAGGATGCCAGGATGCACGGCAGGCACCTGAGAGATCCCGACCTCTGTTCCAAGGGATGAGGGGCTATGGAGTGAACGAGTGGCACGGCCCGTCCCCAAGCCCAGATAGGGTACGTGCCCCTGCATAAAGCACAGCCTGGGGTTTCAGTTAGAGGAGCTTTGGGAGCAGCAGAAACAGAAGTCTTGGGTGCCTGAGCACAGGCCGGGCCAGCACCTCTCCACTCTTCCCTGTCAGCGCAGGGACACTCCAGCTCTAGACCTCTCAAAGAGGAGCCAGCAGCCTCAATGAGGTGTTGCAGGTGCACGTGGGAGGCAGGTTTGCCTTACCTGGTGGGGTGGGAGGGGGGACAGGTGGTCTAAAACCCCATGGGCAGTGCTACTGGAAGAGCTCTGGAACTGTCCTGAGCGACGTGCTCAGCTGGGAGACCCGTGCTGCCCAAACACGGATGAGAGCCACAAAAGCCACATGGGTTCAGAAAGGACAAGGCTGGGGGCTGTGCGGCTGCAGAGCTGCCTGTAGCAAGCCCAGGGCACCGGTCAGAACAGGCTGGGAAAGCCACTGTCCCCAGTGGCTGCTGTTCAGAGCCTCACGGGGCACATGTTGCCTGCTGTCACCTCCCGGAGAGGTTTGTGGGTTGCATTTATAGACTCGGCCACAGACCCTGGGCCTTATCTTCTGGACCACATAGTGCTGCCCCTGCATCCGCAGCATCTCCGGGAGCAGGAAGTGTCAGCGACCCCCCCTGCACCCCAGTGAGTCAGTGCACACACCCCAGCCAATCACACTCCTCCCCACAGGCATCGATCAGCGGGGAAGCACACACACACACACACACACACACACACACACACAAACAGGGCAGCTTCTGCAAACAACTGCTTGTTAAGTTAAAATTAAACTCTGCACAAATATTGACCTTTGGAGGGGACACAAACTCTGCCAATATATTTACCAGCTTTATAAATGGGCCTGACCACAGTGCCCTGGGAGCTGAGGTGGAGGAGGTGAGGTGCCCAAACAAGGTGCATCCCCCTTCCCTAAATGGGGCCTTCCCTAGACAATGCCACTGTGCCCCCAGCTGCCCCCCCAACCTTCCCCAGTCCCCACTCCAGCCTTCAGGAGGATGGAGGGTGGGCATGAGGATCCACTCTTTCCCTCCAACTTGTGGTTTCTTGGGGGAGCAGCCAGCAGCCCACAGAGGACACAGGGGAAGCTCTTATCACCTCTGGCCTTATTAAATCAGTCAGCAGAACAGTCCTGACACTGCTCCTCATCTTCCAACCCTTCTAGACTTCTGTACTGACCAAAGCTTCACTGTGTGGCAGGGGCACTCACTGCCAAGCCCAGCTGCCCAGCCCTTGGGCAGGTGGCTCTGCCCACAAGTCTGTGCCCTCTCTGTGGAGTGTTCAGCATAGCCTGGGGGGGGTTTCCCATCTCTCAAGGGAGAGCCAGAGCTCAGGACTTGGTTCTTTATCTGGAAATGCTACATGAGCAGAAACACTAGTAGCCTGCAGCTGGAGAGAAGGCACAGCATCACTCTGCAGTGGGAAATCACCCCTCTCAAGCCCACCAGGGCTCTCTGAAGGAACCAGCGTGCCCAACAGAACATCAGGGGTTTGCAGTGGGAATGGGAAAATACTTAGGACAAGATGTTTCCACAAGGAGGATGGCTAAACCAGCTTGGCTGTCATGGGAGAAGATGCAAGTTCTTTTTACAGGTAAAACACAGGAGGCAAGCTGCAAGAAATGGTGGCTTTTGCAGGCAGAGCATACAAACGGGATGGCACGGGTGGCAAGAGCATTGTCAAGGACATTAGTGCAACAAGTTGCTGTTGAATAGTTGGGCAATGAAAGAGGACTTGGGGAACAGCCCCAGCTACTGTGTTAATGCAAGGGGAACACACTGGCCTGAAACTCAGCGAGGAGAAGACGACCTTGCACATCCCCAGGAGACTCGGATGGGACCACTGTGAGCTGAGGCTGCTGCTGGCTCTGAATCCTTGGGCAAAGAGGACCACACGGATGTGAGCACATGGTCTGGCTGGGCGTGCACCAGCAGGCAGTGGAGCTGAGCGTGCAAGGATGACGGAGGGTGGACTCAGGAGATGGCCTAAGGAGCTGAGCATGCAGAGCCAGGAGAAGGGTGCCAAGAGAGTGTGCAAGCAGCAGGCACAGCTCCTGCACCCAGAGAAGTGCGTGCACGGGCTGGGCAGTGGGAGGAAGGCTCGTGCCCATGCTGGCTGCCTGGCCCCTGGCACCAGGGATGCAGGGAAGAGAGCACAACACATACAGCAGGGGATGCCCAAGTTCCAGCTCTTGGAAATACTGAATAGAGTCTTATTCAGGCTGATGTAAAACACTGTTAAAACACACAAAAATCCTTTGAGTAATGGGCGAGCGGGAAAGAGGCATCTATAATTAACAGTAACTGTTCGAGACGGTCGCTGCCCAGAGACGTGTACTGTGCAAAACCACTTGAAAAGGCCTCGTCTGAAAGGCAAAGCCTGGGGTTTTTCAAGAAGCCCGTCATGTAACGATCCTGGCCCTTCCAAAATAATTCTGCCATATTAAAAAAACCCAAAACCTCAGCTTAATCACCCTGCAGCAGTGGGACTGGAGAGCTCTGAGAGGAGGGGAAGGGAAGTACAACCAGCTTCCAATTAGAGCCTCATTAGAAAGGAAAGCTGGGGAGCTATTAGAGAGCTGGCCAGGAGTGAGTGGAGCCAGATGCCTGGAGACCCATTGCAGGAGGGGTGTCCTCATCACCCCTGCCCCTTCTCCTCTTCCTCCTCAGTGGGTGCTCTGAGACTCCAAGAGTCCCAACTGTGGGCACTTGACCTGAGCAGAAGAAGAGGTTGCTTTACTTGTATACCTAAAAGCTGTCATGGAAGCCCTGGCTCTACACATAGTAGAGTTTGGGGATGTTAATGGAGCTGGATAGGGAACACTAGGGATGGGAGAAAGGGGAACTGGGGCTAGAAGGACACTGCAGCTGGAGAGGGAAAGTGAAACAGGGTCTATGGGCTTCACTGCCTTGTCCCACCTTCAGAGGCACAGAGCCAGGCCAAAGACTTCTCCAGCCTGGATGTCCCTGTGATACCAGATAAGACTTCCATTTCTGCCAAAACTGGAGCGGGGGGGAAGGTGGCAGTCTTGCTGTGAGCACATACCTTCTCCTGCCCTGCAAGCATACCTTGACGACTTCCCTTCCCCCTTGGGAAGTCCACCCTGTCCCCTCCCATGTAGGCCAGTCCTAGAGCCCCTTGTGCTGCAGTCCCACGATGATGAGTGCAGTGGCTACAAACACTCATCAAAGCGCCAAAGCCCAGACAGGTCAGAGCGAATGCCAGGGCACCATCACCCTCAGCACAGCTTCATCCACAGCATCCATCCCAGCTTGTTTGCTTCATCACTCCGGCTTTAATTGTGCCTACCAGCTCTGCCTGCCTGGGCCAGGGCAGTGGCATCTCCTTGCCTGCCTGCAGCCTGGCTCCAGGGCTGTCCAGGCAGGAGGCACACTGCCCAGAGCAGCCTTCCCTTCCCATCCCACAGCCTGGGACCCATCCAAGACAAAGTTAATTTCTAACCATGGGTAACCACCAGTGTCCCAGCTGGGATGATTTATCCCCTATCTGCCTGGGTTGGATTTATGAGCCACACATCCCCGAGGCTGTGATAAAGGCCATGTCTGTGCTCCTCCATCCCTGCCTTCCCGTAGCNAGCATGGAAACCTGACAGCCCACAGAAGAACAGTAAACAGCACAGAAAATAGAACACGCTGGAGGCCAAGGAAAGACACGCCGGCCGGGGAAGCCACGAATGGTTCCTGCTTTCAGGATCTGTTCAAGAAAAGAGAGTGGGATGTACCCTGGACTCCCACCAGCCCTCAAAAGAGGAGAGGGGAGCTGCTATTAATAGTTGATCCAGGGCACTGCTCACATGCAGGGCTGGATTGGATGATGCCACAGTCATGTTTGGGATGGCTGAGCATCAAGAAGCAGTCCTCGAGGCAGTGCTGGGTGGGAGTGGGCATTTGCAGGGTGGAAAATTCCTCATGCCATCAGTCCAGCGTGAAGCCAGGAGAACTGGGGACCTGAAGTAAAGCTAGATGCTGCTATATTTGCCCCTGTCAAGTAGCAGTAGGTTGTGGGGGTGCTAAGGGGTGCTAAGTGCATGCAACCCTGCACACACTTGTCCCAATCCATCTTCCCCTGCAGACAGTGCTCAAGAGCCCAGCACCTAGAGACAGTGTCATGGTGATGCCTTAGATTTGCACTTCAGGCTGCTCTAGGGCTTGGCCGTGGTGAAGATGAAGACACACCTCACCCAATTTCCTTTTAAACAAGATCCGAGGCTTCTTCCCTTGTGCTGGGAGCACAGTCAGTCCCCTCAGCAATTCTGGACATTACTGCAGTGTTGGCAGGCTCTCTAGGAGGCCAAAAACTGTGCCAAGAGCTGCATGCACCTAGATCTGTTTTCTGCCCCTCCACCAGAGGGCCAGAAGCCCCTGTGTTAGAGGTGGGATGTTCTGCATGCACTGCAGCAGCTGCAGTTCAGCTGGGATGGCATCACTCACTCTGCACCACAACCAGGGGCTTCCAGTCCCCACAGCCAGCTGGACGTACAGCCCAACAGGCCGGCAAACAGACTGGATGCTGGCAACCCAGCCATACAGATTGTGGTCCCGAATTCAAAGCAATCCCTGACCAGTGGCAAGGGAAATCTGGAATCCGGAAAGGGAGCAATCTAGAAAGGGAGCAAAGGGCAGCCCTGGGGTTTGCAGCATGAGGCTGCAAGAAGCAGCGTGGATGAGGCTGCAGGCAGCATCCTGGCTCTCAAGGCTGGCACGACCAGCCCCAAGCCGTCCCCCAGCCCTCTGCAGCGCTGATAGCGGCAGCCCCAGCAAGGGAGAGAAGAGAGCCTTGTTCTAGGGCCAAGACTAAGGCGATTCAGTGCTCTGCTCCCCTGAGGTTTCTCGGGTGAAACCTGGCTCTGTAATGGCTGTGTCTGTAAAACGTATGGAAATGCCCATAAAACCTGTATCAAATGCTATATGGATATATATGGATACATGGAGAGAACTATGAAATTAGGAGCATGCGGGGAATTGGGGCAGGACGGCTCCCTCCGAGCTGTAAAAACACGTAACTAAAAGGCAGGGGAGGCAGCAGCACCGGGAGCTGCACAGACAGGCTGGCATGGTAAGGAGCCAGGGGAAGGGCACCCTGCCTCACACTGTGCAGCTTTGCTGAGACCTGAGCCCAGAACGGAGGGACCTTCTGTGGAGCTGCAGGGGACAGACCACTGTGCAGGTCTCGGGAAGCCTTTCCAGAGCTTCCCAGAAGCCCAAACCCTCACTATGGGCAGAGGCAGGAGACCGGGCTGTGGGGAGACCCTGGCAGTACCCCTGAACTTGGAGGCAGCTTGAAACTGAGCTGTCAAAGTGACAAGTGAAAGGCTGGAGAGGGAAAATGGACAAAGATCTCTGCTGTGGATGACAACAGCCCACAGAGGTATTGATGTCTGAAAGAACAGACGCTGATCCCAGCTGGAATGAAAGAGCCAGCACTGGTTGAGCACGGTCAATGCAGCAGTACCATCACTTCAAGAGCTGAGGTTTTAGTATCATTCTTGATCTCTCTATCAACAGATTTTGCAGCAAAATCATAAACAAATAAACAGAGGCCCTTTCTGAGGAATAAGCAATAAATAACAAGAGGAGGTGTGCTGTGGCCACTGATGCTCTTTGCTCCCCACACTGTGCTGGGCAGCACCCAGTTTGCTGCAGTCCTTCTTGCCTTGCCCCAGCAAGAGCTGCAGAGCTGGGACCCCAGCTCTCTGCTGCTCCCACCAAAACCTTTACATTCTTGTAGCCTTCCTAAAGGAAAAAAACAACCAAGAATCCCTGAAATTGGAGCCTAACCCCACTCATCTGCCATGATTCATTTGACCTGAGAAAAGCAAGCATGCGGGGACCTCTGCAGCAGGGAGACCAGGGCAAGACCAGCTGCAGGCACACCCCTGC
This sequence comes from Regulus satrapa, assembly GCA_013396955.1. NCBI lineage: Eukaryota > Metazoa > Chordata > Aves > Passeriformes > Regulidae > Regulus > Regulus satrapa. The sequence goes on along the minus strand of VWZN01003839.1, from coordinate 6,971 downwards.
TCCTAACCCACACGGGGCTGATGCTGCAGTCATGGGGGAAAGCTCCTTGGCCCCATGCCAGCCTGTTCAGCTCCCGCTGCCCCACTGACCAGGGTGACAGCACAGTGTGGGCACCTCGAAGCATCCCTGTCACAGAGGCCGCAGCCAGGGCGATGCAGCGCTGCGACGGCGGGGCTGCAGAGATGCAGTGCTGCGGCCGCAGGAGGCAGCGCCTAGGACGCAGAGGCGCAGGAGGCGGGATGCGGGATGCAGTGCCCGAGATGCAGAGGCGCAGGAGGCGGGATGCGGGATGCAGTGCCCGAGATGCAGAGGCGCAGGAGGCGGGATGCGGGATGCAGTGCCCGAGATGCAGAGGCGCAGGAGGCGGGATGCGGGATGCAGTGCCCGAGATGCAGAGGCGCGGTGCCGGACGCGCAGCCCGTCGGGCAGGCGGTGGCCGGAACCAGGGCGCCATCTGCCGCGTCCCCGCCACCCGCCGCGGCTCTGACACCCAGGGCACACAGTTTGCAGCAGCGGGGCAGCCATGGGCATGCAAATGCCTCCGGGCTGTTCCTCCTTTGGGCTCCAAGGCCCTAATGCTGGGGGCTGGGGGGGGGCAGT
>VWZN01003838.1:82481-99406 GCA_013396955.1 Regulus satrapa | reverse complement strand
CAACAACCAAAACCACAAACTTATCCAAAACTACCAACAGAATGGATTTAAAATAAAGCCCATAGAATCAGAATTTTCCTTCCAGAGGAGCTCTCCTGTCTTTGGTGTTGAGAATTAATGACCAATGGCTCAGCAGGTCATTCATTTTTCTCCTGGAAACACAGTGGATCTTCCCCAAAGAAAGTTCATATCATGTTCTAATACTCAGGGAGGAGCACTGGGATAGAGCAGTAATCGTTTGTTTGTACAAGAGACAAACTGCTGGGTTGTCTTTCCAATTCTGGTTTGCATGACTTTGTTTCTAATTTATGAAGATATGTTGGCCACCCAGTTCAATACAGTTGCCCTTCTAACTCTCCTTAATTGAAAACAAAAGGACTAGGCAAGTATATCATGAAAAGGACAACACTTCTGGTGCTTTTAAAAATATAATCAACAGAGCTGCAATCAAAGACTACTGTCATTATTGTCCTCAAGTCCTGTTATGGACTGAAAACTTCATGAATCATCAGAACAAAACTTATTGGTTCATATGCTCCTCTCATTTTCACAGTATAATGCCATCTAAAATGATGTATCCTCTCTTGAATATGAAGCGTCCATGATTCCTCTTAGCCTGATGTTTCACACTTCTTCAGATATTAATTTATGATTAATTATGACCTGCATTTTATTTTCTTATCTCTTACCCGAATTTCTTTTCTCTGCCTCATGGTGTGGTTTGCGTATCAAAACCGGTCAAGGCTGAGATGTATTGGCAGTAAAGTTTCCATGAGCAAGAGGTGATCTGGAGGCAGGTTGGGCCTCATTATCAAAAGGCTACAAGAGAAAGTTAAGAAAATGGCAAGATGTAATAATAAGGGAAGAATTAATTTCTTCTTGTTGCATTGGTGGACAGACTTAGCACAACAGAGGAAACAATATTCTAGAGAGCCCTCATGGCCCCACTGTGCCATCAGGATGTTAATAGGTATCCTACTCTACTGCAAAGAGAAAGGATGTTTTGACTGATCACTGTGGTCTGCACCACAATCCAAAAGCCTTGTGGAACCACTAGGTATGCGATATAGATCACATAGAAATGTGCATTTCTCTTCTTGTAGGACACTCACTTTTGACCCAGTCCTGCTTTTACACATTTTTCTATGACAATATCAAGCATTAAATAATGTTTAGATGCAGTTGCAACCACTGTTACTTCTGTACCAGAAAGCCTTTCCCTGAAATACTGAAGTTGGTTCATGGTGTCTAAATTTCCACAGAGCTGTCTTTTTTGAATCAGAGCGGTGCAGAAATAGTTCTGAAATCTCATCTTTTGCCCTTTTCAATCCACTGCTCTGATTTCAGAAAGATAATAATTCAGAGAACATAGCTCCCAGCCAAAGCAATCATTTAGAGTATTTTTATAGGATCCTTCAACAGAACCATTTTATTAACAATAGACCATGACACCAAATCTGACTTAGGTTATGAGTTTAAAAGCTCTTTCAGACTTTAAGAACTAAAAGGTGATCTCAGCATCTCATTGCATAAGTTGATCTTAGAAACTGTACTTTATGGTATGCAGTTTGGAAAACCTCAAGACTGCTGATCAGTTTCTCTGATGACAATTAGTGACATGGTATTATAGTGAACGGCCACAATCTGTATCATGTTATCATAGTGAGTGGCCATAAGAAGTAAACATATAAATCTAGTCAAGCATTGCTACCTTTATATTTGGGGGTTTTGCCTCTAACTCAATAGAGTTATTGAGTGTTAGAAATCAAAAATCCTGTGTTCCTCTTAGTCTGAAATTCTATAGTATTTTATTGGATACTCTTAATACAATATTATGAAGACCAGGACTATGTCCTCAAATAGAAAAAGTATCAGCAAGACATACTGAACATCTATTGTAGAAAAAGTTTTATTATTAAAATAAGTAAAAAATAGTAAATAGAACAGGTTCAAAGAGAATTACATGGTGGGTTTGAGAAGACGTAATAATGAAATATACTATATTATAATTTTTAGGAAAGTTGTATTCCCTTCCAGAAACTTCCAGAGGCACTACTTACCTTTTACTACTCAAGGAATTTCCAGACAGTATAAAGTGAATCAGTTATGACAATAAAATAAAAATGCAGTGCAGATCTAGGATTTTTTTTTTTTTTTAAGAAAACACCTACCCTGTTGAAAATTATTTCAAATGTCAGAACAACATGGATGTTGAAAAAAACTTCTTCAAGATATTTCAGACAAAGGCAATGGGAAATAAAATATCTGATGATCCTAAAAGATAAAATGTTTATCCAACAATTGCAGGGCTAAGTGTTTTGAATGAGTGAAATAGGAAAGGTTTATAGGAGACTAAGGTTAAAAGGTTAGTGCAGAGACATCACAATAGTCAAAACCTGAGAGAAAGAAGATTTTGGTCTAGAATTTCCTAAAGAGCACAAGATGAATTGCAAACAAAAGAATGTGTACTAAAAAAAGCAGCACAAATGAAAAAAATACATATTTTCCAACATATATGCTTTCCCTCAACTAATCTGGTTTTATTCAGAAAAATAAATATTTTTATTACTTTTTGATCCACTGGCCTCAGAGTTCTGAAGCTGCCTGTAGATGCTGTGCCCTGCTGTGTACAAATGAACTAAATACATAAACCCAGTCAGCTTAAATCTGTCAAAAACGCTTCTAGAAACAGGCTGTGCATGTAAGGACAGCAGATGGAAAAAGCTTTCAACTGTGATGAAATAATCTATGCCCAAATCATTCAATTCAATCAGTCGATTCTGCAGAATCATTTTTCATAAGACACTTCAAGATGGATTCAGCCTACAAAGTAGTTTAGAAATTAATTAATTATTATGGGTTTAAATGACCCTTTAAAATATGCAGATTCTTCCTTTCTCATACACATGTCATCTACAGGCATTCTCTGTTCTGCTGTAATTCTGCTATTCTTAGAGGCATCAGGAGTTGGCTGTTATTAGAGGATAGATACAAATGTTGATTGTCCTCTAGATGGATAGGACATGACAAATTCTGTTTTGATCTGCCTTGGGGCATAGAAGATTCTAGTTCTCATCTTAAAAGGGTGCAATGCAAAAGTCTTGATGTGAAACAAATTGGAATAATTACAATAACTGTCTAATTATACATGGCATGAAATAAACCTCAATTTCAGTACAGTTCAGAAATTCTAATGAGTTCTGATGTTTACACCTATTTCCTGGCTTCAAGCCAAGTTAATGTTCTTATCAAATCTGATTGGCTCTGGCAGAATGAAAATGTCTGTCATCATATTAATACAAACACTGGAAATAAAAATTCATTACAGTATTGTAATCCATAATTATGTAAAAAGTCTATCTGACTTTGCTATCTTTTTCCACCCCTTACAATTTTTACCCATATTTTATAAATTTGGTTGCAGTTCCTTGGCAAATTTGATACACGATGTCTTACTTCATTGGCAAATGGAGAACTGTGGAACTGGATCAAATAAATAATTTCATTGTGTTATGGAAAGTATAAAATCCAGACAGCTCAGTTTTGCTCAGCAGCATGGTTTAATTCACTTCTACTCATCATTTGCACCTAACTACCAATAATTGCTGTGTCAGCCAACAACAAAATTCTGATAAGAAAGGATAGAAGAAGCAGCTCTCAAATTGATCAGTACTTCTTCTGATGAGATGGCAGCCTTTCAAATACCACTTAAAGCTTAGTTTTCACATCCAGTTATGACCAACCACACCACCACAACTCTTTCTAAATATTGTGGAGAAACTCAGAAAGTTTTATTGTCATAATTGAAGCCAATTTTGATTGAGAGCAGATACCTGCTTGTATATTAGGCATGTATGTTTCCTAAGCTCATTGATTGCTCCAGGCCAGTGCCTGCACAGTGACTTGGGTTAGCAGACCATGGGCTCAGGGAGGAAAACACTACTGGGGTCTCGGCTTATATCCTGAGCAGATCCTGGAGTCCTAAACACAGGAAATCTTGCTCATTTTGCAGATTGGGAGATTTCAATTTCTGCTAAGAGGAAAGCAATAAAATGCATCCCAAGTGAATGGAGAAGATGAACATTTCCTGTTATTTTACTTTAGTCTCAATAGAAGAAAGATAAGTATATACTGTAGACAGGATTATTTTTTGGTGGTACCTAAATTACAGGTCACACAGCAAATAGTTGATTTCAGTAGCTTGAAATTCCATCTACAGATCTCAGAAGTGGTTTCTTTCTCTTCAAAAGTAATAAAAGAATGCAAGCAGTTACCTTAGTGAATCTCAAATAATCTTCCTTTTTCTGAGACCAGATATTTCAAACTGGAAAGGTACCGGGAGCTAAACTGAATAGATTAGACTCCTACTATTTTATAGTATTGCACAAGAAATCCTGACAGGATTAACTTGGATCTTTGTTTCACAGGCAAGCCTCAAGGTCCTCATCTGGGAGGGAAGTTCACAATTGTGGATCAACCTGCCAAGTCCTGGCATAAGCCATGTCATGTCAAGAATAAGCATATGCATATGAAAATGGGGAAATCTGTCTGGAAATCAACTAAGTCTGAATTCATGCAAAAATATGAAGAAATGGGTAAGGTTAATCCTCAGCTTTTCATGGTCTGCCAATTCCCTTCTCTGTTAGAAGAAAATATTTATTTAGGCTTCCATTTCAGAGTGTAATGCAGGGATCCAAAATTCATCTGAGTATTGGTGCCTCCAAAGAAATGAACCAGGAGGAAAATTGTACTTCTCCATAGTTATGATGACCCACTGGCAGATGTGTGGGGATAAAAACTTTGTGAAGATTACCTACAACAATCAAAACCCTCTCTTTTGCCAGCCAATCTTTCCTACTAGATGCTCACCTATCTCATAGCCAGCAGTGAACTAATACATGAATTCCAGAAAGAAGTCCTGACATTACCCTGTAATTGCAAATTCAAGTATTGGTGTAGGCTGTTGGAAGTACAGTTTGAACAGGGAATGAGTTTTATGACTGTCCAAACTGGTTTTCAAGGGAAAATATGCTGTAATCTCAGCAGAGCTGATTGAGACTTGAGTACAGAAGTTAGTTAGAAGTTAGAAGAGCACAGAAACCACAGAAAAATCAAACAGAACTGAGACTTTTATGGACAGAGGGAGGTTTTAACTGTTGCAAGTATTTGACTCTCGGAAATTATATGTACTGTTGCCACTGTCAGTTGTAGTTGTTTGTCAGTTATAGCTTTGCCCTTGTAGGTCAGGTTTTTCATATTATCAGGAGATTGGTTTGGGAAAATTGGTGCATACTGTAGACATTTAAAAAGAACTGGGGAACATAATTCATAACTACAGGAGACTTCATTCTTGACTGAGTGCTTCTTCTTGACAGAGGAATAGGTCCACACAGAATCCTAAGTCTTCAAGATGTTTTGTAAAAAATGTGCACACTGAAGATATGCTACAAGTTGAATTAGCATCTTTTCCTGTTTGCAATATTAACTAAAACACAGACTTAAATTTTCACCAGAAAACTTTATAGAGGCTTGGAAGAAATATAGGAAAAAAGCCAGAAGGAGTCAGAATCATTGGCTCATATAATACAATGAAATACGTTGGTAGTGATTTGGAAGACATGATAGAAGACTGCACTGTCCATATAATTCCAACATACTTCAGAACAAATAAGAAGCAGAAAGAATAGGATTTCTCAGTGAGGCTAATTCTACTGTTCCAGACATTAAATATGAATAATAGATCTGTAGAGGCAACAATAACATTTTCATAACTGTGAGTGAAATCTCACTGTTATTCTGTTGGAACCAAACCATAGTTTTCTGAACACAGTGATCTCCAGGGATTATTTCTTCCAAGTGACTACTGTGTGTTAGCCAAACAAGATTTCTTCAAACTCTATGTGTTTTATATCCCTGCATGTGCATGTTTGGGCAGATGAGTGTCTGCCTGTAACTTAGACTTTCTACAATAGTCTCATCTAAAGAAAAAACTCATTAATAGTATCCCAGCCACAGAACATCTTAAAAATGAATGGGTATTGTTCCTTTTTGACGAACAGCTGCTTTTAGTTTAAGCAGTTTAGTGCACTAAAAGCTCTGACAATCCACATACTTTTTCCTATCTAGGTTTATCTCAACCTGCTAAAGTCTAGATAAGGGATTGCCAGTTTTTCTGCTTCAAAGGAGAAAAGAATAATTGAAACTATAAACTGTCCCATTTATCATTAAAATGCACATTTTTATAGGACCACAGAAAGCATCTGTATCTTTACTAAGACAGGACATGCATTAGACAGGTTTAAAGTGAGACTGCTCAATACAGCAGATCACTTGTCTGACATTTACAGATGTTAATGTGCACACACTCATTTCAGGAGAGGAGGAAATAGCACATGCATAATCAGAAGATTATTTCACAGAGTGAGGTGCTCATCCTGAGTGGGTCTTTGCTTTAGTTGGAGCCAAGGGCTCTTAGTCCTTCACCAGAGTAACTCAGTACCTTCCAGGGCCTTTAACATTTTTCAGTACTGTTTCTTTCACTTGTGATTTGGCATGAAGACAGTTTTCGACAGTTTTTCACAGCTAGATCCAAGGCCAGTGCAATCCTGAAGATTATTATAAACAATATGTCTTGGCCAAGTCTACCAATTTTTCATTTCCACAGTTCATTAGCAAAAAGTGGGAACTACCAAGCCACTAGGAGCCCTGATTTGTATCAGATGTACATACTTCTTAATGGTCAATTTGGTGGAATCTCCACTTCTTTTTTTAATAGCTTGCAAATTCACCAAAGAGTGTCAAGTTAAAGTTAAAATTACTCCTGCAAGCTGAAATTACCATTTGAATGTATTAATTTTTTAGTTTTTGCAGGAGAAAAAGTTAACATAAAAGAAAATAAAAAGATAATTTGATCTTTTTTCTTGTATCTAGTTATTCTAAAATGACTCCCTGCTGGTTTCCACTAGAACACTGTTAAGAGGGTTGTCTGATAAGAAGCCTATGAGTTTCCCCAGTAAAAGATATTTTAGTGTTATCATAAAAGAGGAGTTTGGCTAACAAATCACTGTGAGAGAAACTTATGGCATTTCTAACAAATCCAGAATTCTCCATCACGTTTTTGCCATTCAAATGCTCTCTCTTTCTACAGGAAGTGGGGTTTGCCGTGCATGTGAGTATCTTCCAGTAAGCAAAATTACCTGTTCAATGAAAATGAATAAACAAGAACCAGCCGCATAGATATTTTGATGATTTCATATAGATGTGTTTAGATGAGTTTCCTCAGGAAACAGGTTACAGAATCACATATGCACAGTCTCAACTCCCTCAGCTTCTCCTCCTAGGTCAGATGCTCCAAGACCTGAAATGGGTTTGTCCCTCCAGCATGGGATGTTGCTGACCTGCTTTGCTGTGTTGGTGCACTGCTGGCTCATGGGCAACCCCCACCATTCAGGTATCAGCTGGTCTGTGTTTCTCTAAAAACTGTTGAATCCTCTGATCAAACTCACTTTAATAAAAAAGCATGAGTGTCCAAAAAATGATCTTTCAGCACATGCAGAGCTCTGGACCACTCTCTCAACTGCCCCATGCTGTTCAGTAAGGCAGATTTGGTGGTGCTACAGAGCAAGATATTTAAGGGTGACACATGCAAGGGAAATCAAACTTCTTCATTTCTTCTGTTAACAGAACATAATCTTGTTTATTGTTATTGCAGGGGCTACAGACATGGTGTGGCCACCCTTGATAAGTTGCTCAAATATACAATGCAATGATATAATAAGAGACCCTAAAATCAGTAGACTCCTGAAGGACTCAAAAAAGATTAGGAAACTGCTCCAAAGTTCTTCTACAATGAATATTACAGCAAATAATCTTAATGAGCCCAAAACCCCAAACAAAATTGTATTTTTTTAACCATGGGGTTCTGACAACCTGTAATGAAACTCTGCCTACCCCTCTTTATGTTAGACGTCCTAGATAGCTTTGTGATTATTTAAAAAAAAAAATTTCCACCTCTTAGATTCTTTATGACAGGAGTCTATTTTATTTTGTTTTCTTTCTATCATCTTGTATACTATTTGCCTGTGTGAATGCAACACACCATTGGTTCCTATTCTAAACCCCAAATACTTTAATTATTTATATACTTTGAGACCAAGCTTTGCAGAAGCCTTTGGTTTTCTAACTGGAGGAATAAACTAGACTTTATTTTTGAAAAATAATGTTAAAAAAAAAAAAAAGAGGCCCTTTTATTGTTCTATACGATGTGCTTGATACATGTACAAGGCCCTGTGTGTGCCTGGCACTTCATACATCCACGAGCTTGGGTGTGGTTTGTTCAAGGATACTACAAAAATCAGTGCTGAATTTCTTCTCTTCAAAGAGCTGTTTCATGTTAGAATTGAATGAATTAGAAAACTCATTTTAAGATTTGGCAATATGAACCACACTGGCATATAGTTTTTCAGCAAGATGAAATATGCATGTGGAAGAATAAGGAATAAAACCAAGAATCTTGCAGTCTAATCCATTTAGCAATCTGTCTCTAATTTTAATGATGTATTTGTCATTTTATTACTCACAAAATGTCATTTATATGAAACTGTCACTACGATATTAGAGAGGAACAGCTTGTGTTAAACTGTAATGCCTTTGCCAACTTTCAATGTTGGTTGCATTCTACCTCTTTAAAGTTTCCCTCACACTTTCAATTCAGCTTGGATATATTACTTCATGTACCAAAGTTTTGTACACAATGGCTCCTGTTCTGTTCAAAACTTTTTGACATAAAAAGCTAGAAAAACCAAAAAAATTATGAATCACCTTTGTCTTCTGTAGTGAAATGAAGGCAAATATCTGTCAATTCCCTTTCTATCTTGTAAGTACTCAGGAGAAAGCAATAGCCTCCTGTACAGCATTTTGAAGCACCAATCATAATAGAGTTGCAATAAAGTTGTGTCCTTGTCACAACACGGATGTCCAACTGTAGAGGACCACACCTAAGCATGTTTCATTTCGAACATTGAATGTTGCTACAGGAAGTGTGAGATCAGAGGAGAGGGTCCCACAGAGATGGGACAGTGCTGTTCTGATCCAACTTCCTGCTCCTCCTGGAGACTGGGGCTCAGTCCACTTCCCCCCCACCTCACTCCTTGGAGAAGGGCTGGCTCTGAGCGCAGGAACAAAATGTGTGAGAAGTCTAATTTACATAAGAGGCAAGCACCAGGTTAACTATAAAAGGAAGCAGATCAGGTCCCTTCACTCTCTTTTTCTCTCTCTCTTCCCTGGCTCTTTTTTGTGTCTGGGTTGTTCCTCTTTCTCTTTCTTTGCTCTTGCAACCCCAGCTATGTTGACATCCACATGGTGCTGCCATGCACACCACACCACACACACAGAGTGCAGGAGATAAGTACTGGTCATATTCTTTTTTTTCCTTCTTTGCTTTGCCTGGGCAAAGTGCAGCTGCCACATTCTACCTCCTACTCCCTAGTGGACTTCATTGTGGGAGTGGGGACATTGTGGCAGGGTGTTGTGGCTTGTTAGCCAGTGCCCTTGAATATTGGTGTGCTGTGGCTTGTGAGCCAGCAGCTTTTGAGGAGCTTATTGTGGGAGTTGAGAACTTACTGAAGTGTACTTAATTAAGGGCTTGTTTGCCTCCACTCTTGTGGAAGTGTGCTGTAAGAATTTAAGGGCTTGTTAACCAACATCTTTTCAGTCTAAATAGTGGGCTGGTTGCTGAGGTTATGGCAATTATATAAAAATACATAAGTGTTTGCTCACACGTGTCCAGTGTCTTTTTTCAGCCTGATGAGACTTTATATGGAACATCTCAACTCCTACCTATGGGTCACAAAACCAATAAAGGAATTGTTTTTATTAGAATGGGTTAAAATTGTTACTGAATTAAGAGTAAAGGTAACTGTGAAAGGAGAGCATTTCTAAAATTAAACCTTCTATCTACAAGCAACATTTTTCCCTAACACTTTCTAGTGAGCACCCTCTAATTTCCATTTGAAACAAAGTCTGTCCTTTATAAATTTAAAATTTAAGTTGAAAAAAAAAAAAAAAAAAAAAANNNNAAGAAGAAAATTTAAAAAAAAAACCTTACTGAATGAGAGGAAGATGAGAAGGATCTTGTCATAGCAGCCAGGGCAAGGTAGGGCAGGCAGTGGGCCAGACAGAGCAGTCCCAGCCCTGGACATCAGGAACCTCTGTGGGAATGAGGGGAAACTGAGGCTGGGATGAGCCAGGACAGGTGGAGACAGAATCCTACAACCTCCCTGGAACAAGATCTGACAGTTCCTGGGACTGGAGTGGGGTCCTGAGCTATGAGCAGGATGAGGGGAGTGACATGGACAGGCAGGGATAGTAGGGCCCCTGTGTGAACTTAAGGTCCCAACAGACATAAGACAAAGTAAATCTTGAAAAGTCAGAGTCAAAGGCAAAAACTGGATAGAGCTCAAACTGTAGTTTAATCACTAAAAGGAATGAAATTTTAATAGCGATAAAATCAATGCATATATTGATTGCAAATAACTATTTCAGAACTTATTCTTCCTCTAGAGAGGAACCAGTCCTAAAGTTTCTACATGAATCCCCACTTGTCTTTAGCCTTTTTTTTAATCCAAAAATCTTTCATGCTAATCTCAAAGCAATTGCCATGTTTGTAAAAATGTGGAATTGAATGTTTGTCTAAATAACATAGAATAACTTCTTGAACATAATTCAGTTGTCTTTATCAAAAAATTCATGTGACTTAGCTATTTGCAGTATTTAAAAAAATAATTTTTGAGTCTTTTTAAAATCTTCTTTCATGCCTTCTGAGGATAGACCTATGGTTAATTTATGGAAAAAAGTTTGGAAAGCCAAGATGTAGCGCTATTGCACATACACAGATATATTGTATTCTCTGATGTAATCATAAAGGGGTGTTGACCCTGCCACTTGTGAGTGTTTTGGGCTTCATTTTGATCTTAGATGAAGCACGTATCAGATACACTTATCATCATATTATAAATATATCTCTATATTCAATCACATAAATGTCGTGCCTGGTATACAATCTGTCATTTGTAATTCTGAATCCTAAGAGATGTGTCTAGACAAGTAATATAGATGCTGAAGAGATATCAAATCTAAATTCAGCTGCAGAGCACAGGCCAGTTATAGGTGTTCCCTACAGATTCTGAAGTAATTGGATGGAATGCCATTAAAATGCAACCATATTAAAATTTTCTGTGCATTACCTTTCAACTGCACAAAGACATAAAATAAGGCCTCTGATAAGAATCTGGAGACTAAAACATGGCACCACATCTATTTTCACAGGAGTCACACAAACTGTGGTTAAATCAGAAGTAAATTTCAATGTATTCTCTCCCATATACTTGTCACTGTCGAGCCTTTGAGTGTCATTTTAGGTTTTATTTGGAGAAGAGGAACTGTAGGGAACCATTAAAATTTTTAATGTCAGTTTTGGAAGCCCTTTATTTTATGTGTATGGTGTTCCTTTCTTAGACACTGTATAAACAAGCCTTATCCCTAACTGGAGTCCTTGCCCACATTCAGCCAAAGCCACAATGCTTTATAAATTCACTGGTTATTTACATCTTCAAAGGCTGGCACTTGTCAGGGGTCATAAGTTTATGCTTGAAATTAAACATACGTTTAATTATGGTCCCAAATGAGGACCTAAGTACTTTGTTGTAGCATAATCTGTTCATGTTTCCATTATTGTGCTAAATAAATCATAAGTTACAGTCTACCTGTTCTCACTGATTTTCCATAGGTATATTTAGTGTTCAAAAATAATGTCTATGAAAGAGATTCTTTCTCAGCACTTTGAAAGTTATGACAGCATTTGAAAAACTTAAAAACCACAGCAAAACTTGTCGATGTGATATGTGGTGGTAACATGTGCAGCTTCATCTCTTGCTACAAATATGATGGTTCCTGCTGTGAATTTTAAAACTTGGGCAAAATCTAATGGGTTATTTATCTGGTGGAACTATCTTGCACACTATAAATGGACTGATTTTGCTCATGCAACTACCCTCAAAAGATTTATGTTAAGATTCACATCAAAGATACCGTGTTAGGGTAAATATCCATGGTTAGAACAAAAATACATTTGATTCTTGCCCTCTTCCGGCTATTAAAGCTTTACACAACTCTCAGTCTCTAGGAAAACACATCTTCATTTTTTATTTATCTTCATGGTTTGACAGACTGCACTGAATCTGCCCAGACAGAAGAATTAATCAAATTAAATGTCTGTGACAAGATTTACCATCTGGTTTTGACTGCTACATGGCAGTGGTAAAGTTCTGTAAATACATTAATTGAAGACATTTATGGCAGCTCTGTATCCTCAGAGCCATGTAAAAATGGCAAAATCCGCTGCTGAGGCTGACCTTGGAATACTTAATACTATTTTAATTTTTCACATCATCATGAAACTGTTTTTTACAGAGATCTTACTGTAGAGATCACATTATTATCAGATTGGTAGTAGCCCACATCCCATGAGTCAATTGATTTATCATCCATTACATTAAGTCCAGAATTGTTTTGAGAGAAGACTTTTAAGATCATCGAGTCTTAAGGAAGGTGATAAAATCAGATCCATTATATTTCATGCTATTTATTTCAATGCAATAAAAATTAATTTTGGAGGGAAAACCAGGCCTAGGGAGTCATATTCTAAATGGCTTGTCCTCCTTTACAGATGCAAATTTATACCACATGACAGGAACAAAATCTGTCACCAAAAATACTCTACAAAATGATGGTTCTTAATAATGTGTAGTGTTGGGCAATATCCTTTAGGCTGTAAGGTGAAATTTTAGGTACATAAAGATTTTTTTTCTTTTCTATAATCTGTGAAATGTTTTCTTTTCCTCAGAGCTCATATTTTATTTGTTTTGAATGTGAGACAAAACATTAAGAAAGGCCTGGAGGGAAGTCTAGCACACAAGTGACTAGTAACAGTCTAATCTCCTTTTACTATTGGAGGAAAATATGTTTTGGTTTCTTTCTTCTTAGTCAAGTAAACAGATAAATATATTTCCCCTGGCTTCCATTACAGCAAGTTGGCAGCTACAGAAGAATCCTTTCAGTTTTGATTTCCTGTCAGCTTTACTAACAAATGACCACAGAGTACAGTATTCTCTTGGTGTGGTTTTTATAGACTCTGTGCCTTAAAAGAAGCATTTTTGAATGAAATCGCTATATGTTCTCACTTGGAGGGCTTGGTTTGTTTTCTGCATGAGTACATTTCTTCTTTTAATGATTGTGTGAAATTGGGAAAATGATAGGAAGGATGTGGCCTGAAAAAAAAAACATTAAAAAACCCCAAAACTTTTCTTCCCTTGATCTTCATCTTCTTAGCTGGATCCAAAAGACTGGCTAAATTCAGATACAGACATAAACTGGTTCAGGGCACTTTTTGAGTTTGCCCATGGCAAACAGAAAAATCAAACCAAACCAAACCAGCTCCATGTGCAAAGGGCTGATCTCAGGGAAGTCATTGGTGTGCTGCTGAGTTTTTCAGCAGAGCTTGCTGAAATTTTTCCCTCAAAGTTGAATTTCTTTTCTGAGATTTATCTTTCAAAGAATGAGTCCTGAAAACAATATGGCTCATGAGTTGTGGTCAGAAGCCATGTGGTTCCCAAGCTTCACAGTGGCCACTCCTATGGGCTGGGACCTACAAATATTGTGCTGCTTTCTCTCACCTAAAATTCCCAGAGGGTAGGCCCCCAAACCTTTGCATTTGTCTCTGCAGAATGTCTCTGTTTCACGCCAGGCATCTATTCACTATTCATGTGCAGGCAGATGCACATCTTGAAGAGCACTCAAATGCGTTCTGTATGAGCAACAGTTCTTTCTGAAAATTCTCTTTTCTACAGTGAGTTTTCTTTGTCTACTCTCACAGACCACAGTTGTCTTTACAGGCATAGTCTCTGGAGGGAGTGAGGCAAATGTTGAAATGCCACTCTGCTTCATGCCTTTGCTGTATTTTGTTCTCCTATGCAAGTTTCCTCAAGCATCCCCTTGGTGAGGATTTTGCAGAAGGAAAATGTCCTGCAGTGAGTGCTCCATGCTGCTGCTGAATCGGCACCGAGGGACAGAGATAGCGGCGTGGGGCGGGGGAAAGGGGGGAGCGACTCAGTGTGACTTCATCACTTCCACCCTTACAGAGAAGATAATGAGCAAAGCACTTTCCAAACAGAGAAAGTGAAGTGTCCTCAGACAGCGAAGGAGGCCGAAAAAAAACTGCCAAGAAAGGATTGAAGAGAACTTTCCAAAAAGCAGTCCTTAGCAGACCATAAATCTCACCCAGAAGACAGTTCAAACAGAACACTTCCACCAGCCCTACTCTTCCCTGTTTATTTTCTTCCTGTCAGCATTAAAATAGAGTAATAAAATACCAGACAAAAAAACAAGACAAACAAGAAAATAAGCAAGAAAACTCAGTAGAGAAGAAAAAGAATTGGAGACCTTGTCTGTCAGCAGTGCTGAGTAGTCTCTTGGATCACTCTTTGCAGCAGTCTGTGTGAGCACCCCTGCCTCACCATGTCTGATCCAAGAAAGGAATTCACAAACTCTTCTTAGGTGCCTGAAATAACCATTCAGAGGACTATGGGAATGCCAAGACTATATTTAAATATTTAGCAGGGAAGCGCATCCAGAGGTTTTGTTTTATGCTCAAGTGAGGTGTTTCCCTGTAAGCTTTGGCTGTCCAAGACCACATCAGCTTCATTATTCCTTCCTGCATTTAGGTGGAAATAGCTTTAAAAGTAAGGAGCATTTTACTCTCCTGAAAAATTTGACAAGGAAATGGGAAGAAAAGTCTACCCTCCACAGGGTAATTTGGGAAAGATAGAAAAGTCTGCTGCCAATTTTGAAAGGCAATGTGCAATACATACCCAAACAGGCAGGGAAATACCTCTTTGGCGGAAGCCACACAGAGAGTGAGCCTGGGGAGGTGAGCAAGCATGCTGGAGGGAAAACAAATGGATTTCAGTTGGAAACCAGCCTGGTCTCTGTCAAACATACCAATAAAACTGACATGTTCCTGCATGAGTTGGTAAGATCTGCATGTCGTGATGGGAAAAAGTACCGATAAGAAAATTTTGCAGCATTCGTGCAAGGGCCAGTTAAAAAAGAAACCAAAAAACCAAAAAAAAAACCAACACAAAAGAAAACAAAAACCCACCTAAAAAGTGAAAAGCTTTTTTTTTTTTCTCCCCTCCTTTTATTTTTTCAAGCAAATATATATAAAACAGGCAGGAAGATATGATTTTAAAAAAACTTATACAGAAAGCTAAAAGAATTAATGCTCAGGGATTAGTGTTAGGGAGTTATACAGACTAAAAAGTTACTAACACTAAGTGACATCAGAGGGGATTAAACAATGCTTACAAATACGACGTGGTGTCTGTGCTAAAATAAAAAAATAAGATAAAGCGAGAAGTCAGCCTGAAAACAGGACTTTAGAAGACACTCCTTACCAAATTAATTAAGATAATGACCCAGAAAGAGGTCTGGTAAGGAAGCAGGTACCTAAAATAAGAATATTCGCTTTTTAGGCAGCTTTAAAATTCAGGCCAGTTTGTGGTGATACCTACCAAAAATAAAAGTGGAATAAAAGGAAAAAATAATCATCTGAAGATCATCTAGACGGATCTCCAAAGGCCCATGGACTCTTTCAATTAGTAGTGTAAATACAAGTGATTAGCACTGTTTCCCTAAACTTTTGACCATCTTAAGGCTGAACTTTTTAACTTCTAAATGTTGGGACTTTCACATGTAGGTTATAGTTACACCAATGTGTAAAACTAGAACACAGATAGCTGAATATTAGCCAGGTCTACTTTGTCTGCTTCCAGAACAATAAAAAAATACTCCTACATTGTACATTGTGCCAGGAAGAATAGATATATGTGTGTCTGCAGACATGGGCACACACACACACTCACAATGACAAAGGCAAACATGCAGTCACTAGAGAATTCAGTGGATTAGTTTGGATCCAACTAATTCAGAGGGTGGCCAATGGATAAAAGGTACATAAGATTTTAGTCCAGCTCAGGCTTACACTGCAAATGTTTGTCATCACAAATGTGCCAAATCAGGATATCAAAAATTCATATCTCTGGCCTGCACTATTAAGCTTCCCTTTGATATTCTTGGCTAGGTTGGAAGCGAGATAAGTTGTCCTGGTAGGATGATCTCTCATCTCATGCTGTCCTATTTCTGTACCGAGGCACTTGAGTAATCACAGCACTGGGACAAGGAAAGCCCCAGGTTATAATCCTTTTCCTGAAGTATTTGTGTAGACTAAGAATTTGTTAATTATTCAGCCAGATACCATTGTGAAGGCATTTATGTGAATTTGGGTGTGTTTGATACGCACTTGTTTCTGTGTCCATGTGTAATTTGTGTGTTTCTAGTGCTCGGCTACACCAGACCTCTGTCAATGTGTGGCTGATTTAGTATAGATAGCTGTGGAACACCTCCCCCTGCTTTGCTGATGTGAGCTGTGTTGAAGCCATCTAGCCTACTAGAATATTTCTTTCATGAGTTAATGTTATTTTTTTCCTGAATTTTGAGTTTTTGATGGCAAGCTTGGAACATCAGGGCAGAGAGCTGAAGACTAGGCTGAAAATTATTTTTCACCTCCTAAAGGTATTTTGAGGACTTTTTCTGAATATCCAGAACAGAAAAAAAATTAGGCCATGTGCTGTCTTTGCCAATAGAAACATAAGCTGCAAAGAATTGAAGGATCCAGCAATATTTGAACTCATCTGCCTTTTGAGGTTACACAGGAATGGAATGCAGAGGCTTTCAATAGAATGCTTAGTGCTAATCTTTCACATCTTATACCGCTGTGAACAGCAAATTTTCTGCACTTTCAGGTTAAAAAA
>VWZN01003838.1:46885-66476 GCA_013396955.1 Regulus satrapa | reverse complement strand
TTTTTTTTTTTTTTTTCCCAGTTGGAATAAAATGCCTAGATTTAGAGGATAGTCATGTAGTCATGCACTGCACAGTCCATACACAAACTTACTTACCATCCAAGCTGGTCGTAGTAGGAGTTGTATCACCTTCACCTAGGCAGACACATAAGATAGCCATAATACAAAATTAAAATACATTTAAAAATTGAATAAAGTTTAACAGTAAAGGACGTATTTCTAACTTTGATGGTTTACAAACTTTTAAACTTCAATGATTTCTTCAATACACTTCAAAAGCAGTATTCAGTGAGGCTTAACAAGAGGGCAGACTTTTATTCCAATAGAATGAAATGAGAAATAAACATTTTGTTTGGTATGACAAGCATTTTTCTTCTTGGCTGAATCCTGAAGACATCAGGCTGCCTATCATGTTCAATTTACATGTTTCATTCAAATAAGCAAATGCTGAAAAATGAAGTTATCACTTTTATATAAGCTTTCAGGAACTATAGAAGTCATGTGATTAAATCCAAAGGAGATTGAAAGAAGTTCTCAATTCTCAAAAAAAACTTTGAGAAAAATTTTAAGTTACTATCAGCAAAAACTTACTCTTATCAAAACATGTTCCTCAAAATCTGGTTCAGTTATTTCATCTAGTCCAATTTTAAAAATAGTTTCAACAAATGTTCTTAAACTTGTTTCTAAAGGTTTACCTTCACTGACACAAGCCGACTGACCCAGCATTATGAGCTAGAGGTACAGGGGTAGCTGCTGAAAACTTGCACAAGGAAAAATTAAACAGTATAATCCAACTATCCAACTAGATTTCCATAATTAGGAATATAGATAGATAGATAGATAGATAGATGATAGATAGATAGATAGATAGATAGATAGATAGATAGATAGATAGATAGGTAGATAGACAGATAGGTTTATTATTATATAGAGACACAGTTATATCCAGAGTGAAATTTCTATGTGCACGTATACACATATGAATATATGTGTGCCTATATATGAACACATGTGTGCACACATACATGTCTTTCTATGTGAAACTCTATGTATGTGCACATATATTTATACAGAATTGTAAAACTGGCATATTCCCACTCTGGTGTTTGATTGCAAAAATTTACAAGTTACTTATTCTGGATACCTTACAAATGTTCACTGAGCATATATCCCTTAGAATTCAGAGACCCAAACAATGAACTCAGAATAAGTGAATAAAAAGCATATTTCTTCAGCTGTTCTTCTTCATTTATATTGACACAAGTAACCTTTTGCACAGTTTTGTTTACTCTTCACATAGATGCCAAAACATCACCTGAGACTTCAAATACCACTTTTTAGAGACGCTGGAGTTTGGGCTATGAGGAAATGCAGCAGATTGCCGCTAGGAATGAATGTAACATTATCCTTAACCTCTAGAGATCACAGACATGCATTCAAAAGCCTGATTTACCATTTAAGTGCTCTCCCAGGAAATACAGCAAAGTAACTTAGAAATAAGATTGAAGAGAAAGATTTTGAGCATAAATGTGAATTGCACATTTATCAGCATAAAACTATCTTTTTCGACTTGTCATCAGTTTATTGCTGAATTCCCTAGGATTCTTAATTTTGTTTATTTAGGCTATTTTTGCCAGGAGTTAAATCATCCCATAAGCATCCAAAAGAAGAATCTAATCTTTACAGCAAATATACACTTCAGTATATATCTAGTGAGTTATCCTAACACTACAAAGACAGATCACACAAAGAGTCTCTGAAGCTTGTAGCCCAGAAGATAACTCTGCCTGGGTTTCTTGAGGCCACAGCCGGCATTCTGACCGCTAGACAATTCTTTGTCTCTATCCAGCCCTCATTCAATAGCTAGATCTGTTGGAAAATGTTTGACCATCTGTAATAGCCCCTTTGTGCTCCTGCTGCATAAATAAGTCTTGAAATCTCCAAGCTGGTCAAGGAAAAGAACCCCTTGTTCATATATTGCACAAGCAGCTTCTGTCTGCTCCTTCTCAGTCACGCACAATTGATTCTTGATAGAACCACACATTTTCTGCTGCCACAAGTGACAGTAAGAAGGTGTGCATGTGACACCGTGGCTTCCCTGGGACTGCACAGCTGACAATGCCAGCGGCGTGCCGAATACTCACATCGAGAAATAGGGCAGTAATCCCAGGGAACAAGAGGATCATCTGTGTAACACCAGGGACCATGAAAATCATCATCTGGGTTGCGGCAATAGTTCTTCTTCAGTTTACTAACATCTGGTTCTCTGAATATTTGTATATGCCTACAGGGAAAAAAAAAAAAAAATTCAAAGTGTTGAAAAGCTTTATACTATAGCCCAAATTTTCAAAGGTTAAATGTTGCTTTGCTCCACATTGTATTACTAACTGATTGAGAAGCCTACAGGTCAGGGTTTAGGGCTGGTTAAAATCAAAGGGAAGATGAGACCCAAATATTTTCTGGATCTTAGTCAAATTTTCCTCTGGTTGGTATTGTAAGCACTGTGTCCACTGGACAGTTGTGAGGCTTCTAGATCTCCCACTCAAGCTAAGATCTCTAGATACCCTCAGGAGGAATCATTGTACTGATTAGAAGAGTGCCTGTGATGCCCTCAGCAAATCTGCAGGCCTCTTTGGGGAGCACAGGTACCTTCTCCTGTAAGTTAAAAGCACAAGGAAGCATTGAATCTGCAGAGCTGAATCAAAGGCAAAAGAAAGGCAAACTAAGAAAGCTAGCAAGGATGAGCAGCAGGCAAGCAGAAAGATGAATGGCTCAGAAAAACTGCAGTGATAGGTCCCCTAAGTTGCAAGCCTACATAAAGAACTTTAGAGGTGAAATTGTGAGGCCAAAATCTGAAGTGGAGGAAGATGTTTATTTTTGGCTTGTCAGATACAAGGGAACAGGCCTCCTTAGTTACAGCTGTAATGCTCCTTCAGTTCATAACCAACCACGCATGCTGCCTCTAGAACATCTATAACCAGAGAAACTACTGGAGTGAGACATATAACTCCCCAAAGAAGCTCCCAAATGGAAAATGTGTGGGAGTAAGAAATAAAAAAGGCTGATCTGTGCTCTTTTAGATGAGCACAATTGCATCAAGCATCCAGTAGGTTTATACTGCCTCATTCACAGCAAACTAAGACTTATCATGCTTCTCAGAAAGCTTGAGTTTAAACCAACCTCTGCTTCTCTTACATGGGCAACATGCTGGAATATGTATCCTCTCACCATCTGTGGGAAGAAACACATGCTGTCCAGGTGATGATACCAGACAGGGCCACTGAAGTCTGCCTTTTGCAGAACAGCTTCCTCAAAGGCTGATTTCCTGACTTACACAGTCCTTCCAAAGGACAATGGCTTCTATGTTCAGCACTGGGACTCTACAAGTACCAAAGCTAATATTGACACATTTGCAGCAATTTCAGAAAGTAGAGGAAAATGAAGGAGAAATTATTTGCATCACAGCCACTAGTGTGTGTGATACCTCATACACAGTAAAACATTTTTGAATACCTTATTTTATATATGGTCCTGATAATTCATTTTACTTCAACAAATAAATTAACTTGCCATTTCTACTGCTTGAATGTGAAGCCAAAGTAATGATAAACATTAAATTAACATAGAAATTGCAGGTCTTTATATTGGCATTTGATGTCAGTGTCACTAGACTGTAGACTAAAAAGTTTCAGGCTGCAAGGGACATTAGGTGGTTTCAACTCCAACCTCCTTATTGAAGCAGCATGAGCTATGAGGTGAAGCTGATGAGACATCCTCTTTTCTGATATCCACTCATTGTACCAAACTTTCAAGGATAAGGATGGGGTAAAATAGGCCAGTAAACTGAACACTAAGAAACATCCCAAAGCCTGCAATTAGTGGTTAGGCCAAACAAAGTCATGTTGTGCAATATATTTAAACACAAAGTAAAAAAGAAAAAGATAAAAATAAAGATTAGAAAAACAAAGATATTAAAAGCTCCAGGGCATAAGGGGCTAGTTTAGAATCAATGCAGATGAAAAAGAGTTGCCATCTGGAGGCAGTATTTATTCAGAACTCACTGAACCATCTCTTTATGTTTAATATGTACACACCTACGTAAATCTTCAATATTTTTGTCCCATGTGGAGCAAGTTAGCCCAAATCTTGTCTTGGATAGATTCCCCATGTAACTCTTGCCATTGCCACGATAACAATCTGAAAAAAAAAAGAATGTTGGGACAAAAAGTGGAGGGTGATTGCGCAACATTAAGAAGAAACCTCTTCCTTTCCATCAGTAGTACTAATTATTAAAGACAAATGTTCTGTTTAGCAAATGCTATACACTATTATTTAGTCAATTGTATAAATCCGATCAGAAGAAAAATGGAAAATAGTTTTCAAATTTGCATATAAAACCTCTTGTTTAAGACCTTCATTCCCAACACATCAGTATTTTAAATTTTGTCTTACTTACATAGACTTGGAATATTTCTTTCATAAATAGCTGGTTTATGATTAATTTAGAAGGGACACACAGAATATCGTAATAGTTGTCAGAAGCTAGTTTAGACAAAAATAAGAAAAAATGGTTCCCTATTCCTTCTTCCACAAAGAAGAGGCATTTAGTTTAGCTTTGTGTAGTCTCCAGATATTGGCAACAGTATATTATTCTAGACTTAAGTACTTCTTCAGCAGAATCAAAAAATCATCATGACTTTAATTTTAATGCAATTCAGAAACTTGCCTGTTTGTTCCAGCAGAAATCATGTTTAATTCATAAGCTTTTATCACAAGCCTTTCTGAGACTTTTCAAGAGAATTGTTTCAAATGATCAGTACTATGAAGACATTTTGCATAAAGCGCTTAATTTCATATTCATCAGTATTTTTACTTATTTATAATTGATACTTTACAAAAAACACAGAATGAATATAAAAGTTTTATCTTTTCTCTGAAATAAGTCTTGCAACTTCAACTTTTTCAAATTTACAGAAAAATTGGCTAAAATTTAAAGATGGAAATGTTAATGCAGCCTGATGTAGGGTTATAGGTCTGAGGTCTTAGCCTCAGTTTATGCTGTGATTGACATCCATTAAGGATGCAACATAACTCCTTACAGTAATACCTAAACCTCATGGGAAAAACATTTGCTTGAAGGCTGAGAATGAACTTCATAGGCAGACATGGTAAGAACTCAGAGGATCAATCCCTTCCAGAAAAGGAGGTATATGTAAAAAAGTAAAAATGGGGTTGAAATTTGCTTTTGGAAGCCTGATATGCAATTATAAAAAGACTTAACCAAGGAAATCATCTCAGCTGTGGAAAAAGGCCTTTCAGACTAAGAAAGGTAAAGACAATAGAGCAGATACATTGATTTTCCTTCTCTAAAATTCAGATCCAATAAAATCTTTGCTGCAGCTTTCCCTGCTGGAATCACAAATTAAACTGAGAAAAGAATCTCATTTACACCACAGTGAATCCCAAGCATGCTGATAAAGCCAAAGTGGAACTACATAGGTGTAATACAGGCCCAACTTCTCCAGTTTTAAAGGCTGTCTACTTGATGTTTGAAACAGTATGGCATTCACTTAAAATCACATTATCACCCTTTCATCTGATACCTTGTTCGTTTGATACATCGCACTTAGGAATCTGGGAGCAATAACCAATACGGATGTTTGGGTCAGTGGTGAAGCACCAGGGTGATTCAGAACCATCTGGATTTCGGCAGTAATTCTCCCTCAAATCCCTAGAAAAATAAATATGTTAGCTCGCAGCAGGGATAACCTAAACCCACCAACGTGGTCCATTGTTTTTTGTTATGAATTAGCAAAAAATACAGGCTTGTTCAGGTCTCTGTGTTACTGATCAGTGTCAAGTGGAAGATGAGGAGCCAGTAAGAACACAGTGTCCCGAAAAATATATTAATTACAATAAGAATATGTTTGTGGAAATTCCTTTTCAGGAGACATACATTTTGATGGAATACAAGATTTCATTTGAAGATTAAAATTATTTTCATTCAGGGTCCTCCATCAAAATTTGCATGTAACTGGCATTGGATACACCTGCAATACAAGTGCTTTTAAATGCAAGCATTACCAAAGTACTTAAAACTCCTTGTACTTTGAATGGTTCTGCTGAGTTTGGAGAAACAGAGTGCTTTAGATTATCGGTAACTCATTTAAGAAACTGGAATCATGGAAAAATAATAATAAAAAAAAGTATGTTGAAATTCTATACAGCTGTTACCTTTGAAGTAAAAGTTAGTCACAAGGGAATATCTTTCAATGTCTTTTGCAGATTGCATGAAATATTCAAACTTCCTAAATGTAAGTTTTATTCCCCCGTCTCTTGACAGTTGTTGCCATGTTCTGTGCATCTCCATATTTCACTGTATTTTTTACAGCTGCAGCACTTACTAATAACAAACTATGGAAAGCATGGGCCTAATACTATAATTCTTACTGATATTTACTCATCAGTAAAGATATTCAGAGCAAACTGGGCTGTGGCTCTCAATCTGGTCAGCAAGGTTTCCTCTACGCTTAGGTAAAAAAAGGACCGAATGAACATTATTAAACTAACTGCCTAAAATTAGAAGATTATTCACACCTTGGAAGTTTATGAATCATACGGAAAGGTTTGATGACCAGTGGTCACTCAAGTAAAAGCAGTACTATTGATGCATCTATATTTAGTAAAAAGACAGAAAAATTATTTAAAATATGAAAAGTTAAAGTGCTTTCAAATATTATAAATGTTAATTATTACAAAGAAGGTTACATTCAGGTAATATTTAGGGCATATTAAATTCAAGTCAGCAATCAAGCTGCAAAGAAGTTTTTAATTCCATGAAAAACCATCCAGTGGTATTGTACCAGCACTGCTGGGATTCAGGTCCCAGCCTGGAACACATCCAGACACTTTACAATCAAATTGGTGAATACATGCTTGAAAAAAAAGTTCTTAAAAATCTCTAGGGTTTCCCACAAGTTCATCCAGAAATACTGCTAGAGATCTGAAGGACTGATTTTTTAATAGTTTTGAGCCTCAGCAGGTAGAGTGATGCGTCAGAACACAGGACAGAGACAAGGTCTGCTCCAGCGGCATGAATTGTTAAACATTTTAAAACTCAGCTCTTTTCCCACCGCAGCAACAATACCCACGCGTCTCTACTCACTTGCATTTGAAGTTCTCAGGAGTGATGTTGTGCTGGTGAGGAAACTGGGAGTCCCACCTCTGGCACTGGACCCCGCTCCATATGGTGCTGACGGTGCCGCGGTAACCCTCGCCCTGACCCCGAACACACGTCGTGGTCTCGGCTGCCGCCTCCGTGCTGTTCACGATGCCTTCCTCTGCAGACCCAGACAAGAAGGGCTGTTTCATTCTCCTAGGAATGGCTCAGGATGTCAGCTTTGAACTCCACATTATTGATGGAATCATGGATTAAATGATGTTCAAATCATGCTAATTGCCGTTCTTTGGTGAAATTGCCAATGTGATTATGGAATAATTTTCTTCTCTTCACGTTTACAACATCCACCAAAAATCCAAAATCAAAATAAGTGCCAGACTTTATGCTAGCTTATCTGCTTGCATACAAAGGGTCTGCAATATTTTCTTGTGTGAGACACCTGGCCAATGCTTCTAACTATTGGAGGTTAGAAGATATTCCTGGTTCTTTTTTCAAGTTCAGCATATGTCATTCCCTCAGCTTTAAAAAACTGAGTGACCACCCACATGTGTGCTGTTAAACATGGTAACACATATTTGCAGGATTAAAATACAATTGGATTTCTGGAAAGAATTCCCAGAATATCAGGTCACAGGAAAAAAAGATGCAGATAAAAAATAATAAAAAATCCCCACATAGATCCTATTATAAATTAATGTGCTAAACTCTCCTAGAAGGTTTTTTTTTTAATGCCTCATATGGTTAAAAGAGGGGGAAAAAAGGCCCAGCTTTTGAAATCAAAGATCAGTATTCTCTACAGAGAGAAAAATGTTTTAAAGACTAACAAATTCATCAGACTCAAGATCTCTTACAGATGTTGATATACTCTGCACTCACCCTGGTGTGGGCTGTCTTGAACTAAATTCAGAAAAACAGTGGTTTTTAAGTGACTCATTCACATAACTTAAAAGTCTCTTTTTATTTCTTATGCAATTTTCATAATTGCAAATTAATGGCACAGATATTGCATCAGATATATACAAAGTAGTACAAAACTAAATACAGTGCAGAAAGAGTACTGCTTCTGCAATATACTCATAAGTTCCCAATACAATATTTCAAAAGAAACTGACTATCTGTTGGTAATTGCAATTGTTCACGGGAATAATTTTATTAATTATCTTAAAAATATTATTTGCCAGCAAAAAGTATATTAATAAAGTTCTTTAATTAGTCTTATTCAAATGGTCCAGTGAATAGAACAGTATTTGTGTGTTATTCATGATGTAGTTCACTCCTGGTAACTTGAGCCAGTTCCATGAACTTGGAGAAAATATGGATCTTAAGGAAACCAAATGTCATAACAGATGGTTTTGGCTGATTTGCTGACTGATCTTTGACGTTAAAGATCATTTCCCTGTCAGATGATAACATCAAGTTGTGCAGTTGAATTATACATTTATACAATTTACCCATGCATCCCTTTTGCTCTTCATCTGGTTGATGCTTTTAAATCAGTGTTTCACAGTAAAATTAATTTCCTGTCCCTCCTTCCCAAGGCAAATGTTGTCCTGTTTCAATGGAATTTTGAGTTCCAAGCTCATTCCAAAGTCAAAAGATATGGCACTGCAAGTATCACAAGGAGGTTTCTGCAGGCTGAAAAATGCACTCTTTCTAGGGGAATCATCAAGGAGTCTTGCAGCCAGTAACTTTATATTTAGCCTTTATACATCACTTTTTGAATAATTAGACTACAAAAAGATGAATTCATACTCATAGCAAGAAACAGCTGCAATATTTCTTTTTACCATTATAAATAATATATGAAAAAAACTCAGTTATATTCTAAAATAGCTTCTAAGCTGATCACAGTGAAAATTGCTATGCCACATTCAACTACCAATCATTCTTTTTCAAAAATACATGCATTTCTTTTATACAAACGAAAGAAATCTGGGGGAAAACCTGGGGGGCAGGGGAGAAGAGTTCCCTAAGATGATAGATTTCAGCATACACTTCAGTTTTATATTATTTCCTAATTAAATTAATAAATAAAAACTATGTAACTCTAGCAAAAAATCTTCTTAAATAATACTAATTATGCACAAAAGAAGCAATCCAATAATAAGCTGTTGCAAAAACCATATCTATACACAAAAAGTTACTATTTAGACTGTAATGAACTCTATAGGACACCTACTTTGTATTCAGTCACGCTAAAGAAAATGCAATTAGGTTAGTGTTTATATATCATTACGTGGGATTGTTTGTTTTTTAAAAAAAATCACACGCCTGAAATGAAGTAAGTAATGCATCAATTGATTTAAGCAAGGCCTAGTAATTATGAAGAGCATTCTTTCTTGTACATCTGCAGATACACAGTTCATTGTTGAACCTTACATTATGTGTCTAGACAGTGACCTCTACCTGTAGATCAGATTTTACAACTTGGCCATGTCAAAATATACAATGTAAAGGCACCAGAAGAATTTAACTTTCACATTGTTATGAATACTTGCACAGCCAAGCCACTTCTGGAAAGACTTGCACTATTAATGACTGAGGAATTATTTCAAAACCTGTAATGTGATTATCTGCTACTACTTTGTGACAACTCTCAGTAAGAATTTTAGTTTTGAGAGGGATCAGTAAAATATTCCTATTTTAATTAACAAAGCAGTTTTATTGTTCTTCCAAAAGATCCACAGGACCCTCCCCAAATTCTTCTTGCTGTACCACCTGCATATACAACAAATGTCTCATTTTGAAACATGAAAACTGAGACTCCAAAATATTTCTGAAATTTAATTCTGGTATTCTGAGGGTTTTCCCCTCAGGACCAATTCCCATTCTGGCTATTGAGTCTCACAGAAAGCTCAAAACTTACCCATAAAGGCTTGAGAAATCCTTCATTCATCTGTCGATTCCACAAACAGGCATGATGGGAGCAGTGTCCCTATTCCTGTTAATGAAAGTTGGGCTGGATGTGCACAGGAATAGGCAAGAGGTTGAGGAGCAGCACCAGCCTCACCAGGCACTGCAGATTTTATAGCACTTGCCAAACTAAGAAGTGCCCAGGCTGTCCAAGCCTACAACTTACACAGTCATCTCCATTGAGTACTGGTCTTGTTGTTGAGGCTAATTACTCATCACCCACATATCAAATGAACTAAATTTAATAACTCCGAGAATGAACATCAGAAGTGCAGAGCATTGGTGAAAGAGCCATAAGACCACACTCACCACACTCTCTTACAAGTCAAAATCGAGATCAAGATCAAAATCTATAAAATTGAATTCCCATAATTATCCTAGTAAATCCTCTAAAATATAAATTAAGATCTGAAAATCAAAGGGATTATTCCAATGGGGAAGACAATATTAATTTAGTTAGATTAATTTTAAAATTGTTAAATTAATAACAGGCAATCCTTACTTTTCAGTACTTACTAATATTTCAGAAAAGAAGTTACCTGGATTTTTTGCTTCTGTTCAAATTTTTTCAGTTCTGAACTGAGATTAAGAGTACTTTTAAAGAAAGATCACACAAAATACCACCTTATAAAAGGCTATTATTTATAATTTATGGATTAAGTGTCACTTCTTACTCCTGTAAGAAAGTTTATTATGAACAGAAGGATTTGATAATTGTTAACAACCTTTTGCTACTTTTGAACTTTGTGGGGTTTTGTTTTGCTTTTTGAATTCTGGATGACTAAGATTAAACATGTAATTCAGATTGCCATGTGAGGGGATTTCCCATTAGTAATATTTCTGCCTTCACATTTTCACTCTAAAGTCCCCAACCAAAGGCAATAATGCAAATATATCTCTTTTTTTTTTCCCATAAACCCCTCCTTTTCTGATACTTCTAAATACATAACTTTATTGATATAGGCCAGCTCATGCATTCATAGATGCTTATGGAAAAAGATGAAACATCCAGAGCCTTATGTGTAAAGCCACAGATAGTCTTCTGAGCTCTGGTTCTCACAGCATCGCCAGCATGAGGGAATCAGCAGGGACCTTGAGTCATTCGACAGCTGAAGTAACCAGCTAGATAATATTCCTGACTTTAATCCCTATGACCCAGAAGAAAATCCTGCACAAATGTTAGGTCAATGGTGAGAGTCATACTGACTTAAAAGAAGGTAGAGATTTTGTGGGAGAATGTATGTTCTTTCATGATAATACAACCTATGTATTTGTGGAAAACCACATAGCTGGAAATGAAGAGTCCTGAATTATATCCTGAAGAAAATACCTGCTCTTGCTTATATTCAGGCAGTGTCTCTTCTACAGTTTCAGTCAACAGAAAGAAAATGTGCCCTGATTTTTAACAAAACAATTTTGAAAGTTGATTCTAAATGTGATCCCTGCAATTCTGCAAATGTTAGTAAGAAAGCTGAGTGGTTTTTTGAAGCTGTTTGTGCTCAGTTACACAATTTTCAGGAATCCCTTCCTTTAGCAATGGCATTTACAGTTTTGGACACTTGTTTATTAGCAGCTCCTTCCTCTCCACATTTTCCTTAATCTACACATTAATGACACAGTATAAGAATGAAAGAAAAAACCCACTGATTTTCAGTATTGTAGGGTTTTTTCAGTAAAAACATATGAGAAAGTGGAGAAATCAATTCTAGCCAAGCTCAAGACTTACACAACTGAAGAACTCATTGTCACCTAAAACCTTCACATATAGAATTCATTTGTCCATGAGCACAGAGAGATCTTTCTAGGCTGTTCCAGTGTTCCAACATCACTTTAAATTTTTATTTTCAATCAATTTAAAAAAAATTTCCTCACATTTAGAGTGCTTAAATTTCACTTTCAAATTATAATAGAAATTATTAAAAGGATTTGAGAAGGATCCTTTTTGAGGAAATGTGGATTAAGCTGTTGCATAAACAGTGAACACTGGATCTATTCTTTTTCTCCTTGTAAAGCAAGATGGAAAGTAACACTCTATCAACTACTAAATAACTGTCACTGCCTCCTTTCTATAAACACCTTTATCTTACACAAATACTAACCTTAAGTGTCTTACTTTTATTTGTTTATATACAATGATTCAACAAATGACTCTTTAATCAGAACTCTGCATTCAAATGGGCAGCTGAAATCTCTGTTTCTAAAGAATGACTAATTTAATATTGGTGGGTTCTTGCCTTCCCAAAAGCTGCGGGCACATTGTAACAGTTCATTTTAGATCTATATTCTCAGTTTTGGTGTTTCATTACTTGTTCTTTCCCATCAAACTGAGGCCTTTATTGAATTTTCTTAAGGCTTTTCAGGCTCTGCCAGCATCTACAGGTGGCTATGGCTAAATCCATAGTAAAGGCATCTGGGTCAGCTGGACATCAGGTAGGCATCAATGAAATGCTGTCCTTAACACAGTAATTCCAAAAAGCTCTGCAGTTCTCAAATGACTGATATATGTAGCTTCCTTTGATATTTGCAGCTTCCTTTATGGGTTTCAGCATCTCTCTAAAGCTCATCCATAGAGGAGCTGCTACCGTTTGAGTTTTTTAAAAAGCAATATTAGTTCTCTGTCTTTCCTGTAGTCAATGTTCTCATTCATGCCAAAATAACAGTCATTTTCCTTTTTCATGTCTGCTGGCACTGCTTCCAATTCTTCATTTCATCCTACACTTCTTCATTGCTGTTAGTTGTCCTTTTATCCTCTCTTCTAACTAAAAACTGTCTCAAGCCAAAACCACAGACACATATGTGAGCAACTTCAAACCAGTCCTGGGGTCCCCAAAGTCTTAATCCAAATCCAGTTTTTGCAGCTTGAGCCATCTCTAATTCCTAATTGCTCCTGTCATCTCTTTCTCACAGCCCTGGCTGTAAGCCATAGCGTTTTATGCTGCATTCTGTGCTTGGAAGTAAAATTACAATGCCCTCTCTCTCTCAAGTCTTAAAACCATATTTATTTTCTAAACGCTTCCTTCCACCAACTTTTTTTGCCGAAATTTTTGTATATGAGCTGTTGTCAGCAGTTTGGCTACAGAGCACATTAGAACTCAAGACATGTAGCAAAAGCCACAAGCAGCATGCTGCCTTGTGGTCACTCCCCAAAGAGAGGACACCTACATTTTTTATATGGTCCAAGGACGTGGATTTGCAAAGCATTTTTCCTAATTAGTATTTCTTGTAAATAAAATAAACAGTCCTCAACATAGGAATTAAAAATCTGTGTGAGAATCCAAACCACAAAGCTATAAAGACCTATAACTCATGATATTCTTGTTTTAGCTTTGTGAGATTGCAAACAGCCACAGCATCAGAAACACAGAGTAGCCACTGAAACCCAGAATAGCCAAGTGTTTTGGGCTCCCTGCTAGGAGGTGGGAAAACAGTTTTTTAATGAGCCTCAAGAAAAACAGAAAACTGAAAACAGCATTTTGATATTTTCTGTTAGTATTCTGGCCATCAAGATGGTGATTTAACAATTGCATTAATTCCCTCACTAGGTTATTGAAAGCACTGAGCACCACTGCATCTTACATATGGCACTACGTCATATGCCTGTGAGAAAAAAACAATTGAAAATATCTGCTGGATTAAGATTTCAAGACCACTACTTTTGAATTTTTTTTTTTCCTCATATAGATTGTCTTATTAATTTCAAAAGAGAGGATACAGGAGGAAATATTTGTGAAATTTCCACTGATTTTAATATAGCTTCTAACTGAAGGAAAGTGAACTTTTACCTAGAAATGAGACAAAAGACTTTTATCACAATATGAAAATTATTACACTGTGTTTTGGAGTTGGTTTTAATTTCATTTTTATCTTTACCTTTTCTTCAGGGCTCTACTATGACTTGGTAGACAAAGGTGATAATCCAGTAGTTTTCAGGAGAGCTCACACCCAACTATTTTATAAGGCTGAGGTCAGACTGTAGATGCTGGAAGCTGCATGGGGCGTAAGCTTACGTGACCAACAAAGCCAGATGTGAATCCTCAGAACACTGACACATCAGCTCAGGAAATGCCAAAGGATAAAGGTTTATAAAAGTTGCATTTGTGAAACAGTCAGCTGTAACTTAGGAATACTTTTTTTCATAATAGTAGCATATTTACCAAGGGAAAAGAACAGTTCTAGTATGCTACACATGATTCATACGTTATCTAATAATTGGAGAAGTGTAGGAAGCACAGTTTAGTTTAAAAAGAACAAACCACAAACCAAAACAAAACCCAAACCAACACAGGCCAAAAATCCAAAGCAACAGCTCTTTACTTAATGGAGTAACTAAAAAATTGAAAGAAGATTCAGTTGCACAGCTAAGCAATCTGTGTTCACAGAGCAGAAACTCTGAACTTTCCCCTTATCAAAGATTGTCAGTAAGTCTAGGTACAAAGACATGAATTAGTCCTGTAGTTCACAGGTGAGACGGTGAAACGTGTGTTTGACTTAATGGATGTCTGACCCAAAACAAGCAGTGATCCTGCCAAGTTTCTTCTGTCTCTGGAGAGCCTGATTAGACTTTGCCCAAAGTATCAAAATAACTTTGCTTTTTTTACAGTGGAATAATTTTCATAATTTAACTACTTTATACTGGAATTGCACTGACTTACGACAAAGTAAGTTAAATTACTCTTCATCAAGAGGTACAGAATATTCCTACCCAACATCTGGATTTCAAAAATTGACTAATTGATTAGAACTGACTAAATCTCCAAACTATTAGAACTGACTTAAGCTATGAACAGCTAAGGAGATAAAATTCTGAATTATTGGTGATTCAGGCAGAAAACACAGCATCATTTGTTTGATTAGAATTCCAAGTGGAGGTGGAGAATCCATATTTAGGCAGCAACTGCTCACATATAAAGTTTCATGTCAGAGCTACTACCTATTTCCCACCACCCATCCCAATATTTAAACCATGACTCAACAAATCTGATTTTACCATCTGCCTTAATGCCAGTATTACCATGAAAATCTTGAAAAATGTCTTTGCACAAGTTTTCAAGGGATATCCAAGAGTTTTACCTTCCTCATTGTCCCTTTACTTCTCATTTAAGACATCTAATTATCAATAAAATAGAAACCATGACTAAGTTAAGATGATCTGAGCTTGTAGACATAACATGCTGCAGTAAGCTCTAAAATGTTAAACAAGAGCATCTCAAAGTGAGTAGCCAATAGCTGTTCACCTTAATATCACTTGGATTCAATTCCTTGTCTCTAAAGTGTGGTTAAAAAATGCTACCATCTTGTAGCTGATGGATGAAAAGAAATTCATTGGCTGTGGACTGCTTTGATATGGAGTGCTGAATAACACAGAGGGACCCATGAGAAAATTAATAATTCTCTCTTCAGCACAAGAATGAAGAAAGTGCAAGACCCAAGGCCTAGAACTGCAAAGCAGTGAAGAGTTGTTAGCAGAGGACACTGAGGAGGAATTGTGTGTGCACCAGTTGATATTTGATACTCTCAAATGATAGTACAAATGCCCAGCATGGCCAAATTAGTACTGTACATGAGATTCTCATGATTTTGTTGCCTCGCTTTTTTAGTTCTTGGTGTTTTCACATTTTAATGCAATTTACAGTATGTAAGACATACAGATATTCCAGTTGTAAGTAACACAAAACTCTTCTTTCCTGTCCATATTAAATACAAAGTGTTTATAAGAGACCCTCTTTGAAACCTATGTTTTAAAAGCCAGTGAAGGGCAGTGAATGAGCTAGTGGTGGTCCTGCACTGCTTGAAATATCTGTGTCCAGATTTTGGAAAGGAAAAGGAAGTAATAAATTTTGCTTGAACTCACCACACGTTTTAATTGCACAGAACTCCCAGGGGGTGTTAGGGTCAAGAGTGTAGCACCACGGTCTCAGCTTGCCATCAGGATTGCGGCAGTAATTATCATCAAAGCCCTTGTCAGGATATCTGCAAACCACAATCAGAAACGCGTCAGGGAAGTCTTCTGGCAGCTCTGCACTGCCTTCTACAAGGTGCTTAAAGGGCAGATTTCAGCAGAGGCAAACAAGAACCGGTTCCGATTAACCTTGGGTCTGATCCTGCAGGATGGGTGCAGACACGCTTTTCATGCTGTTAGAAAGTTAATAACATACAAACACTTCCCAAATCTGCAGCAGACTCAGACCTCCACTGAAAGGACTCCCTGCTGTGCTAATGCACAGGGTACTGGATAGACTAACTCCACTAATTGCTAAACTCTTGATCTTGCGTCTGTCAACGGATGACCAGACACTTAAACCGCTTTTTTTTTTTCTTCATTTTTTTTTCTTTCTTCTTAATTTTTTTTTTTTTTAACAGACCAATTAAATGTGGATTATCTAAATACTGCCTGCCATGCTGGTCTCATTAAGAAGGCAGGTTCTTCAGTGCAACAGCTCTGGGTTCAAACTGAAAGCTATTTTGAGTAGCTATGCTACTAATGATAGCTCCATTTTTGTAAGAGAGCTCATTTTGGGTCATGCCCTCATTTCAAGCATTGGAAGAGAGAAGGATAAAAATAAGGAAATCACTTCCATCTCACTTTATCTTATATATTTAAATGTTTCCACATTCCTACAGCCACCACTGATGATCAGACAGATATCCAAAATATGTAGGGTTCTTTGGTATAAATACATGATACTAACATCTGTAAACTTGAATGAGATTAATGCATTGGGGTGGGTTTTTTGTTGTTGTTTTTGGGTTTCTTTGTTTTGTTTTGGTTTGGTTTTTTTTTATTTTGTTTTTTCTCTAGTGAATACAAATTGTCTTGGCCTTCCACTTTTATTGAAATGTGTTTGCAAAAGAAACAAAAAATAGATCTGCCTCAGAGGGAAACATGAAAAGTATGTAAGAGAACAATAAAGTTAACTACCTGAGAACCTGAATCCACTTACAACTGCAAGCAGATGTGCTTCAAACAAGCTGAGGAAAGTATGATTTACAAGTATATGTTTTTGCTAGGTTGCTTTTCCTGTCAAATGATCATGCTAATTTTTGACTTATTTGCAGCTTGATCTCCCATTTCTTAGGAAAACTCAAGTTCCTTCAACTATACAAAGGACAAGGATATGATTTAAGTAGAATTTTTTTTAAAAAAACAAACATTCAAAAACAAAACCCCCAAAATGATAACAGAACCACCAAGGAGAAACCTCACCAAACTAATAAATCAATGTCAGTCAAGAACATGGTAATTTCAGATATAGCAGCAATATCCTGTTTTCTTCTAGGTGTAAAACAAACTGTATAGAACAATTTGTGTTCAAGGAACTCCCCCCCCCCCCGAAATAATTAATGGATTAATAATACAAAAAACTCTATGGGTTTGGCCTCCCAGTAGGTGCAGTGATAAGCTTTGATGCTGGTGGAACATGTCCCATGTCAAATAGGGTGGGAAGTGCATATTAACACCCAAAAACCAAGGTGAGTCCAGGAATGGCAAAATACCTGCAGTCACAGCTCACAAAAAGCATTCAAAACAGCTCTTGATGTAAAGAACCCACGCGCAAGAACACAAATGCCTGTCTTTGCACTGAATGCTCCATCCTTCCTAATATTATATGGCAAGTTCCCACAGTATATCAAAACTGTGATATTTACTAATTAAAACTTAGGTAGAGATGTTCTTCCAGGATCAAGCTTTGAGTATCTTCATGGGATGGAGCAGTGCCTGTGAGCCATAGCTTTTTGCCTGCTAGATCTACTCCTCCTTTTCTAAAGCAAAACTAGGCTACCCAGTCAATGATTCTTCCCCCAATATTCAGGGAGGCTTCTGCCTTCCTTCATACCCAGCAAGCAACAATTGGTATAGAAAGGCCTACTAATACTGTTAAGAAACAAATATTAACAACAAGATAAATAACAGGGCCTCAGACTGTTCACAATTCAACAGTGAGGCTATGCAGGATTCCCTGAGAACTGTCTCTTTGTTGTGCACGCTCCTCCTTCCCCCATACATTTGGGCACAGATCCCTTTCTTAGACCTAAGAAAGAGCCTGAGGTGTCAGAGATCTTCCAGAGATCTAGATATTTTGGTTTATCCCCCCTCAAAACAGCAGTAGATATACTTCACTATCAGAACTGAAATGAAGCATCAAGATATGAACCTGGTGCCAAAATCAAAACTTTATCTCAATTTCTAGAGAAAAATGAGGAGAGTATTAGCCAAAGAGATAAAATTTATTCTATTTAAGAAAACAGATGCTGATCTCCAACTCTCCTGGAAATAAAATTAAACTTATTATTTATCTTCACCAATAGTTATTTTCTCCTATGTGTTTGTTTGTTTGCTTGTTTGTTTGTTTTTAATGATATGTAGGACTGGAAAATTGATTTATTTTAAAGTAAATTTTTATACAAGACATATAAACCTGAGTCCTAATAATAACATATCTGCAGTTATTCACCTCCTATGATACACTTCAACCCTACTTTACTCCATGTAATAAATGTTTCCACAGAATTTTTGAGTTTGAGCAGAAAGGACAAAAAACTTTTCCCCTTTTTGCTGCTTTATGCCAAAGACATAATCCTCAGTAGTCTTCCTTTCATCCTGAGGGATAACTCTGCCTGTGAGGAGTACACAGAGAAGTGTAGTTTCGGAATATAATTCTGCATCCACTAATAGTTGAAACTGGCCCATGTAGGAGCTGTTTGGGGGATTCCTTCTGCTCACTTAAATCACATCTAAGCAGAGAGTAAGCATCCTCAGTAACTATCTCTGAGGGGAGTAAATGTGGAACAATTCAGTGAGGTAAAAGAAAAGTGAGTTGTATTTACTCTGAGCCAAAAGCACTGTCCAACAGCATGTAGACTGGTGCATTTGGAAAGATTACAATTTTTATTTCTTTTCTTCATAATTGTAATTGATGAAGCCATAAATGAAAATAGGTTTAAATCTGTCCAGATAATCCTTCCTCGTTTCCAGGTTATTTACATTACACCTGGATGATATACTTTAAGTGTCTCTAGAGACTGCTGCATTTTAATGGGTCATTTGTTCCAGACCTTTTATTTTCAATGTATGAAAAAAAAGCCAAAAAAAAACCAAAACAACAAACAACCAAAAATATAGAAAAAAAACCCCCAGCAAACCTAAACCTTCAACATTAAAAAAATATGGTAGAACCAAACTATCATTGTTTCTACTTTTAGTGACGGTTCACAGAGCTAATTGACATCAGTATATCGGAAACATGCTTGACTATATTACTCCTCTGAAAGTTCATACAGGTCAGTTCAATCTGAATGGGTTGGTTTTTGATTTGAAAAAAAAAATAAAAAGAAAAATAAAGTGCTTTTTATTACTGTCTGAAAATTCTCAACAAGATGTTCTCAGAAGGAGTTATTTCAAAGTGGAAGACAATTGTTCGTAAGACTGTGGTTAGTCTGGAAAGTCATTTTGCAAACAATCAGAAATTAATGAAAAAAAAAAAAAAAAAAAAAAAATTT
>VWZN01003838.1:33734-43813 GCA_013396955.1 Regulus satrapa | reverse complement strand
AAAAGTGTCATATTTTTATGATCAGCACAACTTCATTGTTCCAGTTCCTCCATAACCTGAAAAAAGCTGCTGAGCCTGAAACCCTCCAGCATACTGGAACATCACAAGCTCTCCTCTTCCTCTAACAATTTCTTTTCTTGCTATATGAGTTACTCTCACTGATAAACCACCTATTCTTTCTCTAAAGGTCATGAGCAAGTGATTACTGGAGTCTCCAAGCAGCTGCTGTCAGCAGAGCAGAGGCAGCTCTGTGCAGAAGCTGTGCTGGGTTACCTTCTGAGCAGAGGGGGATGTCACAGACTTCGTGGCGCGTCTCTGGACTGGTGGTGAAACACCACGGGCCTCCCTCCTCCCCTCGGGGGTTTCGACAGTAGTTTTCCCTCAGGTCTTTTCCCCGATAGCTCGAAGGCAAAAAGCTAGTTTTAAAATGACAATCATTACAGTATAAGAGCATGCAAATGTTGGGGTTAATCATACTATTTTTACAAACAGTTAGAAACATTTCTGCTTCCTTCTCCCTCCACCCTGCCTAAGCAAATGCACACACCCAATTATCTGTCCGTACACAAATTCATTTCTTCAGTTGGGATTACTCAACCTAAATGGCCTAAATCTGGGACAATTTGTCTAGCCCATAGCGTGCTCTAGAGAGTTCTACTCCCATCCCTCAGCTGTCCAGAACTATCCAGGGCAGAGCCAGAGGCAGTCACACACTCCCTGCCAGCCTGCACTGTATTGTCCTTCAGGAGCTCTGGGTGTGTAGGGCTGGATTGTCTCTGTAGCCAGGTGAGGGCTGACTTTCCTGTGCATGGTGGCACATACAACAGCTCCAGCTGGGCTCAGAGCTCACCTGCGATGTGAAACCCACAAGGAGAGAAACCTCTTTGCATGCCTGGTCAGGGAGCAGCAGGAGCTGATCAGCAGCGACATGTAAGTGTGACCGTCTGTGCTACACCTTGCTGGGAGAATATCACTGCCTGAAACCAGGGACTGCTTTGTGTTTCAGCACAAGAGGTTTCCCCGGGTGCTGTTTTAGCTGTGTTCCTTCATGTTCTGCCACAAGCCCCACTGCAGTCACCTTAGGGTCTGCTGCTTAAAGACCCACTCATAATTGCATTGTATATGCTCAGACATTTAACAACTCCTCAGCTGACTTAAAATGTCCAGGTTCAAAGTGTCTTCTTCTTAGGTATCTGTAAAACTATCTGCTTAAATCTAAAGAAACTATGTCATACACAGTTACACACATGCACTTTATATAGAGATATATAAATACTTACACATTAAAGTAAGGCTAACTTATTAACCCCACAAAATAAAGAACAGGTAACCTCATAGTAAGGAACCCATCCTCATAGCTGGCCTGCTCTATGCCATTTCAACAGTTCATAACCAAATTCAAGTTGTACATTTCAGAAAAATCCAGTGCCATTTCTCTACCAGTTACACTGCAGTGATGCTAAACAGCAGCTAAATCTCTGGAGTTAGAAAACACCTAAAATCAGAGATCTGTCTCATAAGAGTTGTTTTTTTTTTGTTAATTGAAATACCGGGCTAGCTACATAGGGGATCACATAAAACTTTTAACTGAACTCTTTAATGTATTTAATTTTTGAGATTTATAAGATTTGTTAGCTTTTTTTTGAGTATTTAACCTTTGAAGGAAATATCATAAATAATGCACCTTTTAATCAAAAAATATCTAATATTATATTTTGAGTGTTTTGGGAGAGAGAAACAAGAAGAAAATTTTGACACAGACATTTTATTCAAATTTTACTCCCATTAATGAAATACTTGAACTAACTGAGGTAAAAAATGCTTTTTTAAATCACATTGCTGTTCTAGTCAATGCAATATCTATTTAACTTTTCTTCTCATTTGAAAATATAGGGAAAAGGCATCTCAAATTACATCAGATATGCTTTAAGAGCATTAAAAAAAGAAAAAAGTCTAAATGAGTAGTACTAGAATGGCAAGATGTGGCAGATATACAAATGGCTTCAACAGGTACTGATGCAACATTCTTGAGAGAGGAAAAGATGAGTTGCAGTAAAGATCTACCCAGAAATGGAAGAAAGGGCCACTCCTAAAACTGATGATTTTGTTCATCTACATTAGGTAAGGAAAAAAAGAAAACAAGCCAAAAACTGAAGCCAGTAAAGTAATGGTAAAAACAGATTCAACCACACAAAAGCCATGGAAACTAGCCAAAAGTCTATGAAGCACTGGTCTGCTCTTTGACCATTTCTCTTTGAGAATCATTGGATTTTTTAATTGAAAACTCTGTAAGAGTCTTAAAATCTGTTCTAAGATGGAGATGACAATAATAGAAAGCAGCGTTTTCTGGGAATCGCTGTGTTCTGATGGAATACAAATAAATAAAAATACAACTTGCTGGATTGAAACAAAAGTTTAAAGTTTCAAGTTGTTCCAGTTGTTCCTAGAAATATAATTAAAATCATTAAAATAAATTTCTCCCTTAAATATGAAAAAGGGATTTATTTTCCAATGGCACTTTGTGATAATCAGCTGTTGAGACAAACTGACCTAAAAAGTGAAGGCTTTTTTACTAATAAGTTCCAAACACACCACTCCTGTCTGCTTCTTCCCACCTCCCTCATGTCTTTGATGATGAAATCATATTTTCTGATGTTGAAAAACAAAATTATCATGCAGACACCTCATTTATCCGGTGACCTTTTCAAAATTAAACTTATTGCACAAGGCAGGAGTAGAGTCACTCTCATAAAATTCATCATAGAAGAGTGGCTGTCCAAATGCATTGGATAAAACTGTGTATGTGATAAAATCATGTATGCTGTGTATTAAAATATAATTTAATGATAATGATAATGGGTGCTATTCAGACACTTTCTCTAATTATAAAAAGTCATATGTATATAATGTAGAATAAATGGTAATTTTTGCTTAGGTTTTAATGATTTAGAATTCTTTCAGTTCTGAAGGATGAAGATATATACCTCAAGGTATTGGGTCTCAAGAAGTCATTGCTTTGGGATCTGGAGGTGTTTATGGAATGGTCCCAGTTAAGCAAACACTGCCGTCTATACTGTAAGAGCCAAGTCCAGTAAGACCAAGCCTGAGGCTTAGCTTTGTAACACATCACAAGAGGACAGAACTCAACTACCCTTTGCCTTTTAATGTTGTTCCAAGATATCCTCTTGCACACTGGATTGATTTGGTCAGGCCAGGACTGAGCAGTGCACAGCCCAGTTCCTCACCAGCCATCTCCAGTTTGGCTCCTCCTAAACAAACTGCTGACCCTGGGACTCCAGAGCCAAAGGCAGCAATTTGGATAGCAAACTTATGGGTGAAAGGACATTTTGGTTCTGTCTCTTAAAGGTCTATTATCTACATGCCTAAAGCCAGTACAAAAAATTTTAAAGATAAGTTGTTAAAGAGTATGCCAGTACCTTGTACTTTTACTGGTTTCCGGGAACATTTGTTGGGGATGAATCTGTTTTTACCATTACTCTTACTGGCTTCAGGTTTTGGCTTTCTTCTCTTTTTCCTTAGTCAATAGAGTTCAACTAGATTCACTCTCAAGGTGTAGGTTTGGCCTCAGTTTCTTAATGTATCAGGTCCTAATCTGAAAAGATAAGTCCTGTACATGCTCCGTCAGTCTTTAGTTACTGCTTGTATGATCTGGAGGGAAGGATTTCAAAATCCTCTTCAGTCCTTTCCATGGATTCATTGCCTGGCCTAAGTGCTCCATAAAGTTTAAAATATTCTATAAATAACAGGGAATTGACAGTAACTATGCAAAACATACTAATGATATTATACACTAAGCAAATAGGCGGTCTAATATCCCCTGCTCCCTAATAATGTGGTTTTCAAAGTTGTGCATTCCTTGAGAGTTGATTAGAAAACAGTGATGAACTTCCAGACCCTGGGCTGAAATAATGCAGATGTTTTGTTTCTGCCAGTAGCCAAGAGATCAGAAGGATATAAACAGCGAAAAAAAAAAAAACAAAAAAAAAAAACCAAAACAATCCTAATACAGGAAACAAAGAGACACAGGCTGGTATTAGGAGAGACCTTTTTGGAGAAAGTCCAAGACAAGGATTTCCTGGGATCTGGAAAATGGCATCTCTCAGAGAAAGGCAAGAATTTACCTAAGAGATTTTGTTGTCTAAGGTTAGTTTTCCCATAAATTCTTATGCTTTATGGAAGCTTTCTGGGTACTATTCCCATTGTCTCTGCTCCTGAACTCTTACCTGTGCTCATGGGGGATCATTGAATTCCAGGCCTGACACTGGATACCACTTTTGGTAACAGATATTGTTCCTTTATAGTCTGCTCCTTTTCCAGTGATACAATTTCTGACATAATCTATTGAAATAAAAAAGAAAAATAGGGATTTAGATAATGTATGAAAAATTAAAGTACATCATATGTTTTTACAGTTAAAAACTAACGTATTTATTAGACTTTAGATACTTAATTCTTCAAATTACTGTTTATTTGTTGACATACATGTGTCTTTTTTTTTTTTTTTTTTTAATTTTGATCATTATCTGACCCCTTAAAAATCCTGAAAGTGTTTCCAATGTATCTGATTGAACAAAACTCTATGTCAGAGAACTTGAGTATCCTACTCATTAACAAGGTAAAGAGCAATATTAAGTAATCAGTGGTAACTCATACAACTGAGCTGCTCAGTAGTAAACTGAAATACAAAATTGAAACTAGTATGCTCGGTGGTAAGCAAATATGAAGATTGGAAAACTGACCAACAGTGAGTATGTGGACAAATTTGCATGACAGCAAACTCAGGATATGTGTAAATAAAGCTGTAGGTTCCAGCTTTCAAAATGCATAAAAACATCCATGCCCAGGATGTTCCTACAGCCAAAAAGTCACTGACTGACCTCAGGGGTTTATTTCTTTTCCCTCCCTAGCTGGAAAAACAAAATCAGTAAATAAATCAGTTACCCTTCTTTTCATACAGATCAAACGCATGGTCTTGCTTCTTTCTCACACCATTTGTCAAGCTGTTGAAGGATAACCAATGGCACCGTTTTGTAACTCTGTCATAAGCAAAGGCCCTGCAAAGAAAATCTGGATGAGAAAAAAATCTCTGTGTGGTTTATAATAATGACACATGGCCTGCCAAGGAGCGTGCAATGACATCAGATTTATTTTTACTGGGAAAGTCAGAGAAACAGTCCAAATTACTATTTAAACCCACAACTGTGCTGACAAGAGCAAAGAAACAAAGAAATTAAATTGATGTGGTCATTACATTAAATACCAGTTTGGTTGTTCACACTAATCTAAGAGTTCCCTTGTCATTAAAGATCTTTATTTTAAAACTTAGATAAATGTGACTGAGACAGAATTTGTGTCCTCAGTTATGCTGCTCTTTGGAAAAAAAAAAGGCAAACAGAAAACAAAAAAACATGAAGACTATAATATCATCTTTGCTATGCTTACAATGTCTCTGAAAGTTAAGTACCTCACACTGATGGATTGAGGAAAATTCAAGCATAAGGAATCTCTTTCTTGCCTAGAACAACAGACCTGTTTAAAAACAAGGTGTGGGGTTTTTTGTGGTTTTTTTGGTTTTTTAATTAATAAAATAAACTGTGATAGTGTACCTAGAGTTTGTCCTTGCTCACCTTTGTTTATTTTTTTTTCCTTACTTTTAACTGCTTTCTAGGAGTGAGTCCAATGTGTTCTGAATTGACTACATGTGGGGGAGGACAAGAAAGACAAACAAATCCACAGAGTAAAAACACTTTCTTTCAATAATTAAAATGAAAAATGAAGACCTTTTTATCCTATAACAATTTTAAAAATATAGTCTTTAACTATAGGTAAAATATTTTAAAAGCAAAATTGACCACCTTGGAAGGGGCAAGTTATTCCAATAAGGAAATTAAAATTAAAGAAAAGAAAAAAAGCTCCACAAGTGGTTTTTTTTTCTTTTTTTTTCATTTGAACCAAATAACAAATAATTGACATTATTTCCTCTAGTCTACCAAAAATCTACATTTTTGTCACTCATCTCATAACTTCTGAGATTTTTTTTTCTGATCTGAGAAGGCATTTTGACAGTACTTGATAATATCCAAGAGTCACACAGATTTCTTACACTTCATCCATACTTTGGCTACACCATATTCTTCAGCACTGCATCCTTCAAGAAAAAGTTCCTTGATCTTCATTTAATTCACCATACAAGCCTTCTATGTGAGATCTTGCTGGCTTCAGTTAAAAATGCTACAAGATCCTATCCAATCTCCCCAGTCTTCTCTCTTTCAAACATCTTCTTCATTATCGTTTCCATCACCAAACAGATTTTTCATCCAACTGCTCTCTCTACTCTGTTGACTCCAAACGTTTCCAACCTGCTAACCTTCATCCCTCTGCCCTTGTACAGCCTTCTGTTCTCTTCTGGCTGATTCTCAAATTCGAGCATATCCAAGTGCCTCTAACTCCATCACTCACAAAAATATCCTTGACCTTTCCTGCCTTTCCAATCACATTCTCATATCTGCTCCTCCCTCCTAAAGTGGGAATGCAGAATGCACTGTTTACAAACTATTCTTTCAGTTTTTGCCTTTCAGTTGACTTTTGGTTTCTTTCCAGTTTGGCTTCAACCACTTCTACACATAAAAGTTTGCAAAAATCTTTTCTTGGACCCAAATCTGGAGGGTTTTTATACCTCCAAAGTCAACATATTTGAGTAAATTCTTGGACTTTTTTCTTCTGATACTGCCGATCATAACAATTTTTTGTTGTTGTTTCTCTCTGAACTGAGATAGTCTGTATTCAGAAATTCTGGTATCCATACTGAAATCCTTTCCTGTGTAAATACAGACACTATGAGCAGATAACAAAGGATAAGACAGAGACAATTTTGCAGCTAAGGAAGGGACATACCTGCAAAAGTCACCTGTGCAGCAAATAAATTAGTACTATATTGACATTTAAAAAATCCATAGAAATTGTAATGGGTAAAACCCTTCAAGGATGACTGTAGGAAAACAGAGGGAGTAATGGACTGCAAAGGGTGGTGAAACAAAGGAACAGAATAGTTCAGCAGCAGCAGCACCAGCAGCATGATAAAACTGATTTGGCAGAAAAAGAGGCACAGAGATTTATGAAGTCAAAAACACAGCATAAGTGAATCTAAGGAGTTCTTTGATAGAGGACTC
The DNA here is from genome assembly GCA_013396955.1 of Regulus satrapa. Classification (NCBI taxonomy): domain Eukaryota; kingdom Metazoa; phylum Chordata; class Aves; order Passeriformes; family Regulidae; genus Regulus; species Regulus satrapa. The sequence continues at coordinate 36,623 of VWZN01003838.1, read as the reverse complement.
TAGGAATAATGTCATGAGAAAGAAACATGTTTAGATAAGGATCTTATATCTCAGTTGGAAATAAGCAAGATCTGGGCAACCATGACAGCAAGGGAATAGAGGAATATCTGTTTGAAAAGTGACATATATGAGCTTCAACAAAAAATGTTAGCGTTAAAACCAGGATTAATGACTAAGACATAAAGTATTCAAAATTTACTTACAAATGATATAAAAACTTATAATGAAGAAATACAAAGTCATCTTAATTTCCCTCCCCCTCCAGAAAATAGGAGTACCTGAACCTTTACAAGTGTATAGTGCCTGAAATCTGCTACTTTTGCCACTTTCTGGCAGAAATGAAACCTAACACTGTTCCTGCTTGTGTACCTCACAGTGCGCAGACACAGATGTTGCTACTCCTGGTGCTATTGTCATAATTATGTTACAAAGCAAATCCATTTTTAATTCTTATATAAGGATTTCATACAGAAAATAAAACATCAGTGCTGTGACCCAAGAGCTGGAGAACTGCTGCATGAATATGGAGTATAAAAATCAAGCCATGAAAATGTCAATAAACATAGGAAATTTCCAGTCTCATATTTCAAGCATTTAAAATGTCTTTTTGTGTTACTTTTTATTTTAGAATGCTCCCACAGCAGGCAGGAAGCTAATTGGTTGTCATTTAAGTTGGCAACAAATTTCACCTAGTAGTAACCATGTGCTGGTATGAAGTTAAAGACTGGGATGGAAACACTAGTAAACACTGGGTCCTTTAAAAGGGAGAGCATGTAAAATGTGTGCTTACAGTAGCATCAAAGAGTTGAGTTCACATTACAACAGGACCCATATGGGGCTGAAAGGGAAACTACAAGAATGTTCTGAGACCCCAGAAAAGAAAATCCCATGCACTCTGTGCATAGTGGTAGTCCAGGCCTACACCTACACCTCTACAGCTAAAGCAGGTTTTAGCCCCTTCTGTGCCAAAAGCCCAGCAGGGAAGACAGGAATTCAGAGAGTAAGTCATCAGGATCTGTAATTCTTCTCCATATTCAGTGCAAAGTAATTGAACGTCAGATTTCCACTCTGTTATCTATGAGCTGGGCTTTTCCAGCTGGGCTTTTCCAGCTGTACTCTCAAAAGTTCCTCATGTCTCCTCCATGTTGTATTGAGTCATTAAAGGAGAAATTGCCCCTTATGATATCCATCAGACAGTGTCTCAAAAACCCCAAAAATCTACAAAACATGAAAACATTTTTAAAATTTGGAGAGATTCTATATTAATTTTATTATAAAAGAGAAAAGACACATAAATTAACACACTTTTTTTTTTTTCCACAAGAAGTTGTATCTAGAGCAACTACAAGTGTCTTGAGAAACTTTTCCTAAACTGACAATAGAATACAGAACTGTCATTTGCTTGGCATTATTAAGAATTCGTTTTATACTGCGATACCTAATATTGTAATATTCCTTGTTGTTGCACATCAAAGATACAACCTGATCCTCTTGGCCATTACATCGATGGAAGCTCTGCCAATGGGGAAAGGCGTGGCTTGTGCCATGCAAAAAATCTTAGTGCCTGGAAAATATATTCTATTTGGAAAAAAAAGTTAACTCTGCTCATTATTTACACATATAAATAGTCAGAGTACAGAACGATACAAAGGAGATCTTGCAACAATGGAATTTATGGCTTACAAAAGAATTTAATCATAGTTGAGAACCTTCTCTGCCAAAGATGAACTTTTGTTGTCACATTTCATCAAGCTTCCATTTGAACCAATTGTCAGAAGTATTTTATGTTTCAAGTTCAGGCTCACATTTAGGCCAGTACTCACCAGTACAGAAATCATCCACTCTCTCCAAGATCCTTCTGCAATCATGGCCTTTCATTGATGGCTAATGGTCTAGACTGAGAGGCCAGGGGGATCATATAAGTCTAATACATCAGAAAATTATAGTGATTTGTTCCAAAAAATAGTAGAGAATATGTACAAGGCAGACAAGAGATCAGCTGCATGATGTGTTTCTAAGAGACAGCAGATGCTGAAGGATAGCTATCTACAGCCCAGGTTTGATTCCACTGTATCAGATGAGAAGTACTTGCCAGTGACCTTCAGCAGTACGTGTATCTGTGCTCCATGTGTGAGGCTCTCCTTGATTTCAGCAGGAGTAATGTGCAAAGAATGAAGACAGAATATGGTGTGAAGTGGTGCTGAAATATTGCAGCTGTGATGTGTGACAATAACCATTTTATAATAGACATAAAAACCTCAGAAATATTCACCTAATGCTACATTGCAACCCAAGTCACTTGCATCTTAACCTGAGTACATTTCTTCAGCTATGTTATAGAGAAGATTACAGATTGCACAAGCTAAGAAGACAGCTCAGATAAAGCCTCAAAAAAGACCGACACTCACTGGAAGGGTAGAGCAAGACCACTGAAATCAAAAATCGCAATCTTTAGGTTGTTCTTGGTACAAGCTACCACTGATGACAATTACAGAGAGACTTTTGATCAAAGGCTGTTATATATCTTTTCTTAGGGGTAAAAACAAGAAATAAGAGATATGTAACTTACTTGCAAGTGAAGGAAAGGCCTTTGTTCCTGCTGCATCTCTTTGCGCATTGCTCTGTGGTATTTAACAGCTTTGTTTTTACTTCCAGTGTTTTGTTTAGTTTAATGAGCATCAACTCTCCTGTTTTTTTGAAGTCATGAAGAGGATTTCTCTTTTTTCCTTTTCCTTCTAAAAAAAGAAGCAAAGAAGAAAAAATAAAAACAACAAAATAAAACATTATTAAGAAGGATGCTGAGATTAAAGATGGCATTAGATATGGATAATATTTTCTAGGAATTATAGCTCTTCAGTACCTAAAGCATAGAGATTCTCAAAAAAAAAA
>VWZN01003837.1:73276-141905 GCA_013396955.1 Regulus satrapa | reverse complement strand
ACCACTTAACTGTTTCTTTTGCTGGATTTGTGTGAAAGGGAAGGGCTTCTGGCTATCTAGAAAATGTGTCAACCCCCACTAACAGATATCTGTATCCTTGGCTCCTTGGCAACTCTACAAAAATCTACCTGCCAATAATCTCCTGGTTCTATTCCTACTCTAGTTCTTCCTAATTGTGCCTGTTGTTTTGCTACTGGATTCTTTAAGCAGATTTCACATTTTGAGATTACTGATTTTGCCGTTAATATCTGTACCCAGACTAAATTTCGCTTTAGCAATCTTACCAATGCCTCTGCACCCCAATGACCTTCGTTATGTTTTACCTCTATGATTTCTCTCATTATTAAGGGAAGGAACACTATTTGTCCTTGTGCAGTTACATACTACCCGTCTGAATTCTTCTGTGCATTTAGCAAACCTCCCAGTCTCTCATCTTCTGTTGAATATTCTCTGTTTTAGGAGGCAAATTGAATTGAGATATATTAGTTTTTAAAGCTATCAATGCCATTGTAGTTTGCACTTTTCAGGCAGCTTGTCAAGCTGTCCAGTCTCCCTTTTGATTTCTCTCATAAATTTTGGAGCTTCCCAACTGTTGTGCTCTACATTGTGTAATTGCTACTTGTTCAGGTTTCTGTACAGCTTTTATTAATTGCAGGACTGCATCTTGATGTTTAATATGCATGGCTTTGGGAAGGTAGCTGTCCTTTTTCCTTCCACAGTTCCCCATTTACATGTATTACTCCAAAAAGCATATTTTGAATCAGTCCATATATTTACTTTTTTCCCTTCACTCAACTCTAATGCTCTGGTTAGGGTGACCAGTTCTTCTTGTTGGACAGATGTGTTTGGTGGCAAGGCTTTTGCATCTACTACTGTACCTATTGTTACTGCATATCCAGAGTATCTGGTTCTGTTTTCCACAAAGCTGCTCCTATCTGTAAATAATTCTCAATCTAGTTGCTCAAGTGGGACATCTTTCAGATCTGCTCTAGCTGAACAGGTGTTTTGTATTACTTCTACATAGTCATGCTCCAATGGACCTTCTTCAACTGTAGTACCTAGAAACAAAGCTGGATTCAAAACGTTAGTTGTCTTCAATGTTAAATAGTCCTGTTCTGTTAGAATTACCTGGAATTTCTTAATTTGGCTTGGGCATAGCCATTGGCCTCCCTTTTTGTTCTAAAACAGTGGATACCATATGTGGTATGTAGACATCTGTGTGTCTACCCATTGTGGCCCATTAAACAGAAGATATCTTCCTGGACAAGGATTGGTGGTGGAAGAGATAAGAACTCCTGGTCTTAACAGATGGTGACAGAATGCACACCTCTGGTCACATCCTGCATTATAAATCTAAGCCATAATGGCCCATTAACAGAAAACAAAGAGGGGTTCTGGGAAAGATAAAGAACACTGTCCCACCTAGGTTCAACAGATAGTGATGGAATACACAACCCATGGCCACATCCTGCATTGCAACCCATGATATATATGGAAGGACTTTGAAAAATCTTTTTGCTTATTATCAAATCCACTACTTTTGAAAGTTAGGTAGAAAAATAAATCCCTGGATTACAGTGGAAGGAAGTTTGGAAGATAGATGTGTATACAGAATACTGATTTCATTCTCTCTGCCCAGCTCAGTACTGTGTCCTACACATTATTCATAGAATAATAGAATATTAAGGGATTGGAATGGAGTTTACAGATCATCCAGTCCCAACTGTGGGCAGGGACACCTCCCAGGACACCAAGTTGCTCAAGGCCTTATCTTAGCTTTGAATAATGGGGCATCCACAACATTCCATACTCTTTAAATAACTGATTCATTATCTTCCAAGTATTTTTGGTTTTAAGTGGGTGGTTGTTAGAATTAGTTGTAATGGAAATCAGTTACTTGTATCAAACACACATAGTCTTGTAGTGATGTACTTCAAGTGAGGGAGGCTTAGCAGGCTGCCTTGGCAAGTGGTGGAATCACCATCCTGGGAATTGTTCAGGAAACAGATAGACGAGGCATTTCATGCTTTGGTTCAGTGGACATGCTCTTATTCAAAGGGTGGACTTGATCTTGAAGGTCTTGAAGTCAGTGGTTTTATGACTCATGTTCTTCACTGCAGTGATCTTCTGGTGCAGTTGTGTGGACTGGAGGAGGCAGCTGTTGGGAGGGAGGGGCTGAGTGCTGCTAACTGTATTTGTGCATTTCTTTTATAAAGAAAGGATTAGGAAAAAAGGCGATCATTCTTTATATGTAAAAAGTAGTTTAACTCTTCAACACATATGGTTAAAGCTTAAAACTGAGAGCTTAGTGTAATTTGGCTGCATTAACACTGTAGGAGTGCATCTCTTAGGTGCCTTAAGGCTCTTTGATCAACTGTACTTCCTGGCTGTTTGTCTTCCTCAATGCTTTCAGAATCTATTTTAGCACAGTTACTGAAACTGCTTAAAAAAAAATGCAAGTAGAGTTTCTGTTTGCCTCTGCTTTTAGTGGACAGATACGAGCCTTTTCTCTCCTTCAGGCTGTGAGGCGAGGTGCTGAGCCCAGGCTGATAACCCAGCTCCTCAGGAGGGCTTATCTATGGTGTGGAAGACTGGGGCAGCTCTACAGACTTTTTCACTTCTAGCTTGGCTCAGGGAGTGTAGCAGAATTTGACCCCTGATAAGGGCAATAGAGCTACATGGACTCCATGAATCAGAAGTCTAAATATGATGATTTATTAATATCTATATGCAGGAGCAGAGAAGCAGCAAGAAAGCATGCAAGTAGGCAAGCAAGCCAGACAGTAATGTCTGTTTGTCCAAAATATCCAGAGCATATTGATAAAGCAGAGTCCTGTACTAGCATCAGATTGGCTAGCTTCTGTAAACATCAATGGATGTTATAAAGATTCCTCCTACTGTTCTCTAAACAATCTCAGCGCCAAGTGTTTGACTCAGGCTGGCAGTGACATGGGAACTCACTGATGTCCTTGGTAGAAGTTAAACCAGGGAATTTGTCAAGTCCTTTGTCCTTGAGTATAAACTGGTATTGCAGGAGTAACTGGATCTGGTGTGATGTGCTAATGAAGGTGATAATTATTTGCAAGTCCTGTTGATTACAGCTAATTTCCTCTTGTTATGGTGGAGCAAGTTTATGTTGTGTAATGCAAACTGTATTGGGTTGGGCACAAGGGGTTACCAGTATATAGGGTGACATCAGGTGTGTGTGTTCAGTCCCTAGTAGTGTTCCACAGGGCTCTGTTCTTGTCCCTGTGCACCTCAATATCTTCATAAAGAGCCTTGAGGCAGGAATCAAAAGCATACTAAATAAGTTTGCTGCTGATACTAAATTGGAAGGAACTGTTGACTCCCTTGAGGGCAGAGGGACACTATAGAGAGACTTCAATGAATTTGAGGGCTGGGCAGTCACCAAGTGTAAGAAGTTTTATGACAAGGGAAATTGCTGGATCTGCACCCGGGGTAGGGCAACCTTGGCTGTGTGTATAGACCAGGACATGAAAAGAATGAGAGGCTGGAGAGCAATGGTATGGAAAGGGACCTGTGGGGTCCTGTTGGATTGCAAGTTGAATAGGAGTCAGCAGTCCCCTGGCAGCCAGGAGGAGCATCAGACACAGCTTCCCCAGCTGGGCAAGGGATGAGATTGTCCCACTTTGCTCTGGGCTGGCAAGGCTCCTCACCTTGAGTCCTAGGGACTGGTTTGAGCACTACAATATAAAAAAGACAGGAAGCTATTAGAGATTGTCCAAAAGAGGCTGTGAAGGAAGTGAAGAGTGTGGAGGGGATGCCAGAGGAAGAACAGTTGAGAGCACTTGGCTTGTTTAGCCTGAAGGTGGCTGTGGGGAGACCTCATTGTGGTCTTTGTCGACCCTCTCTTGCCTTTGGCAGATTGGGGCTGCATCTTTCTGTCAGTGATGAACCTCTCAGTTTTAGGAGGTGTCTTGGTTTGGATGACAAGTGTCTGCCAGGGAAAGCAGGACAGCCTCCCTTGAAATGGAGAGTGCAAACCCCCTCCCTCCCTCCAAATTATTATGATTTTGAAATTAAGGGGCTTTCGGGCAAAGATATGGGAATAGGAATAGCAGCTCTTTACTCGTATGTATAACAAGGCAAACAAACCACAACAACCCCAGCAGTAAATGAGAAGCAGAACCAGGGTTTCCCCTTTGGTGCAGTTCCGGTCACAGCCGTCAGGGAGCGCTGGTGGCTCCCGGTGGACAGGGCGCGTGTGGTGATTCCCCCGCGGCTGCAGGGGGCGCTGTGGGGCGGGTTCGGGGAACACGAGGCGATGGCGGCTGGGCCGAGAGAAGGAGGGATGGAAGGAAAACCTCCAAGGCTAAGTGAGGTGTACCAGAAGTTCCGTGGCGTTAGCTGGAAACTGCGGGGTGTCCTGGTGGGCCGGAGTGCAGAGCATCAGAGCGCAGGGAGATCCCGCATCTATGCTGAAGAAGCAGCGGAGGTGCAGCGGCAGGGTGGCCTCAGCTCCCAGCAGAGTAGGGAGAGATGAGCTCAGAACCCCGGACACCCACATGGAGGAGAAGGAAGGAAGACAACCTCCTTTTGGAAGGATCTCCAAAAAACGTTCCCTTCTCCAGAGAGCGAGTGAGCTAGCCTCCTGCTGCCCCCCACCCTGCTTTTTACCTGTGTTGAGCCAAACTCTTTGTTTCCTTCAAGTACCCCTAAACACCCACATTTAGCGTTTCTACACAACTAATGGAAAGAAAATTCTACAGGTAAGGAAAACAGAAAGAAAAACCAACCCTTAACAGGAGGGATCATAGGTCAGGATTTACTCAAACAGCCCCAATGCCAAGCCAGGGCCCAGGCTTCTGCTTTTAAGGGATGTTTAAAACTTTACCTAATAGGTTGGTACCTTGAAGCCTAAATATCCCCCTCCCTGTTTTCCAGATAGAAGCCGTCTTTGCCAGCCAAGAAACCAGCAGAGATATTTCACAATGGATCTAGATGATGAAGAAAACATGAGTAAGACCTGTTTCTTTACATAGCAATACACTCTGTAATAGTTTCTGAAAGTAATTTTTTTCTCCCAAGCACAAAGGTGACTGCAAAGCAACTTCAGATGCAGAAAATGAAAATACTTTAAAATGCAGTGAAGAAGAATGAATTGGAGCATTTGCATTGACAGTTATATATATGCTAATATAATGATATCTTCTGTGTTATGCTTTATACCTTATATTTTTCTTACAGCAGCTGACTAATCAAGGTATTTCCCTGTCTTGAACCAGCAGTGAAGAAGGAAGGGATAATATCATTAGTGCCCATGCCAAGGGTTAAGTACCAATAAGGAGTGAGGTGTAAGGAGAAGCGGATGCAGTTGAAGAATACAATATAAAGGAGGGAGAGCAGAAAAGGAGAAAGGCAAAGGAGGAGCTGGAAAAAGCTCTGCACAGGTTTCACATGGGCAGATTATTCTCTTTATATGTTGATTGTCACAACCCTGAGCTACTGAATTATTAAAGTGATCATCTTGATGTGTACTTGATGCAGCCAAGTGTGTGGGATGGCTAACTCTGGGTATAATTAATATCCAATAACTTATGAGAAAAGTATTCTCATTGAACCATTCTAAAATATTTCTACTGTTATTTGCCTTTCAGCTATTTCCTTTTCTTGGTATAGCTGAGCATGAATAGAAGGTGCCTCCTGAGCTGAAGAAATATAATCTCTTTATAGGGGCATTCTTTAATTCTTTGTCATTAAAAAAACCCACTAAATATGTGTCTACTTTTGGGGTTTTTTTGTGTGTTAGTACGTCAATATGGGAAGCCATTCAAGGAATTTGTTATTTTGTCAGGAGCTTGGCTCCACAGAGCTGTTTAGGGAATGCATTTGTATAACTTCAGTTTTGAGATGTCAGAGCTTTGGCTGAGCCCAGTTCATATAAACTGCAAGATGACCTTCCTTTGTGTGCCCATGCAAACATCTTGAATTTGAAATGTTGAATCATCTGATTGGGGGGGTGTGGGGGGGGGGACGNNNNGGGGGGGGGGGTGGGGGGAGACGGAAATCCAAGTTTAAGTTCTTAAGTTCTTCACTTTGATTTGTGTGGAGATAAGTTTTTAAAACTTTTTGTCTCTCTTTTATATTTCTTATAATTGTTAAGTGGCATATTAGAAGTTGCCTATTGATTTTTTTTTTAAAATGTAACTACTTTGGTTGAAAGGTTCTTAAAGGAAAGGAGGGTGGGTTATGCAGTTTTTGTAGCCTGTGGCTGCATAACAGGAATTCCTCTGGAGAAGCCAGAATTAAGATGATTTTTTTTGGTTCAGATGTAATATAAGACAGTGATGATGTCTTACATTAATAAATTAATATCCCTGAGAAAACAGTGTTTCAGACTTCAATTTTTAGTGTTTTCCTTCTTTATCCTTTGGTCCTAGAGATGCTACAAGATATTTGGGGAAAGAGATGGTTATTTAGAATGTTTTTGTTTTCTGTTGCTTTGCACAGTTGGTGTGTCTATAGCACTTGGAACACTTGAAATACAATCATGTGACTCTCCTGACCTTTCTCTTTGGTGTTTGCTCCTTTTTCTAAAAGATGCTCTGAAAAGAACAAGTGTTTTTTTCTGCTTCTTTTTAAATGAAAAAAATGACTTATTTAAACTTTCCTGTGCCAATAAATGAGAACAGCAATATAAGGGGTAGCTAGAACCATCTTTTGGTTCAGCAGAGAGTCATCTACATTTAATTAATTGTGTTCCAGATCAGACAGTGCAGGGGGAGTGTTGTCTCTTAGCAAGCAGGTAATGGAAGGTCCCCAATGGATAAAGCATCTTAATGACAGATGCTTTTTAATTACAGGGAATAAACCCAAAAATAAATCAGCACATCCAGACGGAAGATTTATTCCATTACTGGCATGAAAATTTTTTGCCTTTCTCCTACTTTGAGTGTTCTAGGGTTTGTAAGCACTCAAGTGAAATCTGGGGGCAGGACTGTCCTTCTGCTGAAGTTGTTGGTGTCAGCTATGATTTTTTACTAAGGTGGCCTCTACAGACAGAAGTCAAATCTAGTTGAAGATACTTCAAGTTAATATTGAAATTAAGTTGAAGGTATTTCTAGTTGAAGCTGGCAGCTATTTTTAATGACTAGAAAATACACCAGTCTCATGAAAAATGTTCTGTTTTAAAATACTGGGTTGTGTAAATTGTTAACAAAGCAGGATCTCTGTCATCAAGTGTTTATGTAAGTGTTAATGCTGCTTTGAAGCCTTAAAAACACTGCAGATATGATGGACTTCAAAGAGCTCTCTAAAGCAGTCATTCTTTGAAAGATTAAATTTAAAAATTGGAAATATTAGAGATTTATGTAAAATATGCACAACATTGGGGTGTTTAGAACTAGAATCATCAAACCTTAAAAAATAGTAAATAAATCCCAGTTGGTGCAGTAAAACTATCAGGTGGAAGATCAAAAAAAAAAACCCAAAACAATGGGAAATGTTTTCATTTTTACAAACATTGTCAGTTCTGATGAAATGGTGAAGCACCTTGCTCAGGACATTGTGGATGCCATGCGTTTATGTGGTCTTTAAAAGCCATTAGAAAACTTTTTTCTGGGGGGAAAAAAAGTAGATGTGGCTCCCTCCAATGATCTCTGGAAGAGCTCAGAGCTGTGAGGATGCCCTGGGGAGGCTCACTCTTCCCTTATGTTGATGCGATAACCTCTCCTGGGGTCTGTTGGTGTCTCTGTCACATGTGGGGAACTGGGCAAGGGTGAGGAAGAGCCAGGATGGCCATTCCTAACTTTCCTAGAAGGCTGGCATGCCTGGAAAATGCATCCAGGGAGAGGCTGGGCTGGAGGAGTTTACTCCATGTCTAGAACTGGACAAGATTAGAGATGACATCTCTGACTTGAACAGGTTATGTTTTGACTAATCTTCCCGAGCCCTCAAGTAATTAGGGGGCCTCAGCACTGCTGGGCTGGACGGGATGACAAGAAGGACCAAAAGCACACTTTCACCTCGGTCTGAGAGGGAGGAAACTTTCCTTGTAGTTCAGTGACTCTGGGTTAAAACAAGCACAGGTCCTTTTGTTTTGAAAGTCTTTTGCTTTCCATCACACACTTGGATTTGGATCAACTCCACAGTCACCTCCTTTCCTGGTCTCTTGGTTTGACTTGGGATCAGTTCCCTATGTTCTTTCTCTCCAAGTTTCTTCCACCCTGCAGGTTCTCCAAAGCTAACAAAGCCTAGTAGCTCTCAGTCAAGGAGTAGTTTTCTTCCCTTCTCTCTTAATGAGACAAGGTAAGCCTGCAAGTTTATTTTCTGCTCCCTACAAGTCCATCCTCTCTATCAGGACATTGTTTTCCCTACCTGATAAGAGTTCCTCCACCTACCTTGCTTATATGCAAAAAAGTTTCGTTTTAATGTTCAGCTGGAGTCTCTTCAATTCCTGTGTTCCTTCTGTAGTTTCCACGGGCACTGGTAGTGGTTTTCATGTAAAAGTAAATTAAAACATTAATTATTATTAACTTGATGATTTCTGTTTAGCCTGAAAGTCTTGGTGGTTGATAAATACCCAGTGTTGCAAGTAAGGGCAGTGTTCCAGAAATGATGTTTTAGATGAGATGTAAGAAACTCACTGTATGGAAAGATATAAAAATTTCCTCCACTGTCCTGTGATTCCTCCACTATAAATATATATTTTTATAAAGAATATATGCATGAACACTATGTACTGACAGTTGTAGCTCTATAGCCTTAAATCTCCAGGCACTGTGTTGCTGAACAAGAGATACTTGATTAAATCTAGCAGATTTCTTGCAATTAAATGCTTCAGAATTTCGATTCTTGACCGACTTTAATTGACTTAATTACATGATCAGTACTGTACAATTCATTGTGCTGCTGTGATTTAATGAAATGTGTTCCTGCTTTGGCTTTTTCTTTTGATCTTTTTCTTTCCTTCCTTTTTTTTCCTCTTTGAGCACCGAAAGGAGTAACCTATCGAGCTTTTGCTGGAGGATGTTATAAATGAAAATTTAGTAACAATTCCATCAACTTTGTAACCTGGGTGAAGTGATGTGTGCATGATAGGGGATTCTTAGGGATGACTGAAAGAGTGACTGGAATTTGTAACTGTGAAAGAGCTTCCACCTGGTTTGCTCTAATTTCAATGACCATTTACCATCTTGGATCAGTGTAGATGCAACACAGATATATTGAAGTTTTGGAACAGGAGAGTTCAAAATACTTAACATTCTGTTGCATTTGTCTTTTTACTCACAAATGCCAGTAGAAAACACAAATAGTTAATTTCCTTATCAAGAAGAATTCTTAATTCTAAATTCTTAATTTATTGAAGTGAAAATGAGGTCTTTGAACTTAGAGTAAATATAATTCCTTATATATAGCTGTGGCATATCAATACCTAAACTTACAGTTTTGAAAACAAATCATTAAATGAATATTATATTGTCTTCCCTGCCTTCTCATTAAAATATTATCACTGTGAATGTGCAGCTTTTGTCACACTTCTATTTTGCATAGCCTTAGAGATGATCTCTAGTGATTCTTTGGTTTGTAACTTCATGACAGCAGTTTTCTTGACAAGGAATTATGCTTGTTAATGACAAATAAGAGATTTTTTTTAATAGAAAGCTGTGTGGAAATACATAGTCTTCTGGTTCTGCTGGCACAGTGAGCAGCTACAGTTCCTGAGGAAGTTGGGATGAGGTGAAATGAATGTTTAGAAAAGGCATAAAAAAGTACTGAATTTGAAAAATACGGAATAGCTAAAGAGAAACAAAAGCATTCAAACACTTCAGTCATGGTACCTACCAAAGAACTGCCTAATTTTGACATTGCTCTGAATGAAGGTTTTATTTATGTAGTTTTTCAATTTAAGCCACTAAAATCACTGTGGGGAAAAAAGTAACATGACTAAACTGATAATAAAATAGAATTAAATATCTGGCTCAGGTCTTAGGCATCCATTTTTACTTTACTAATGGTAGTTGTTTGTTTTGTGGGCTTATGTTGCTATAGCTGATATTGTTGATTTAAAACATTTTTAAGCTAAATATAACTTACAAGTAAAAGTTTTGTTCCAGCATAATTAAAATGAAAAAAAAAGTTGTAGTGATTTTTCTCTGTGCAGTTGTATCAAGTATGTAGTTTGAAGATTGTGTTATTTCTTGAATTATTTAGAAGTTGTGTTACATTATCATCTCTAGTTGTATTGCAAAAATATTTAACCTGTGAGCACACATCACTTAACCAGTTACAAAGACAGATAAAGGAATCTATAAATTTTGCATTTACAAGATCCTGCACCGAAGGCATTGTAAGTTACTCTTTCTGGGCACCGCAGGTTCGAGCAGCACCGACATTAAAGAAAACCGCAATGTGGACAACGTTCCCCCCAAGGACAGCGCCGGGCAGGGGCCTGGGGAGGGGACCCTGCTATCCAACGGTGGTGGCAGCAGCAGCAGGAAGAGACCTTTGGAGGAGGGCAATAATGGCCATTCCAAATTTCGCCCCAAGAAGAGGAAGAAAACGCCTGGCCCTGTTCTGCCAAAGAACGCCCTGATGCAGCTTAATGAGATTAAACCCGGTTTACAATACAAACTCCTCTCCCAGACGGGGCCAGTCCATGCCCCTATGTTTGTGATGGCAGTGGAAGTCAATGGGCAAGTGTTTGAGGGGTCTGGCCCAACAAAAAAGAAAGCCAAGCTTCATGCTGCTGAAAAGGCTCTGCGTTCCTTTGTCCAGTTCCCAAACGCCTCGGAAGCCCACCTGGCCATGGGCAGGACTCTTTCAGTCAACACAGACTTCACATCTGACCAAGCAGATTTCCCTGACACTCTTTTCAACGGGTTTGAGACACCAGTCCCTTCTGATGCTTCCTTTTACCTGGGGTCCAATGGGGATGGGTCCTTTGGCTCCAGCGGGGACTATGGATTGCCATCATCTGCTGTAGCCAGTAGTCTTTCCCAGTCACCTCTCCCCCCACCTTCACCCTATCCCATGGCCAGTGGGAAGAACCCCGTGATGATTCTCAATGAGCTGCGTCCAGGGCTGAAGTATGAGTTCCTCTCAGAGAGTGGAGAGAGCCATGCCAAAAACTTTGTCATGGCTGTGGCGGTGGATGGTCAGACTTTTGAAGGCTCGGGAAGGAATAAAAAGCTGGCAAAAGCTCGGGCTGCTCAGTCAGCTCTGGCATCCCTGTTTAACATGCAGCTGGACCAGACTCCATCTCGCCAGCCCATTCCCAGCGAGGGGCTCCAGTTACACTTGCCGCAGGTGAGAAACCCTTTAGGTGTTGTGGATAGCTTTTGCTAATGACCAAGAGGAGTCAAGTTGTGTATTGAATTAGTTTGAACAGCATTTCTGCTTCTGTAGATATATGTGTGTGTGTATATATATATATGTATTAGGTGATTTATACAGTTACAGCTTCTGACAATTTCTATTCTCTTGTGAAGAGAAGAGGCTTTGTTTCTGATGTTTTCAGCCTAGATCATGTTGTGTAAGAGAGCATCAGTGCCAGCTTGAATTACAGTTTGTCCTGGGGAAAGATTGAATCACATCTTGCTTATCTGAGGCAGCAAGACTTAGATGGAGGTTCAAGTGAGAATTACTGCTTTAACTGAAGTTATTATTTGATACAACAATTTTTTTTAGTAGAGAAGAAAATCATTCTCTCCTGCATACAGAAATTATTGCAAGTCAAGGTCAGATTAAGTGAGGCTGTTGCAACTGCCAGTCATTTCCTGGGTGTGAACATATTCCATGCGCATGTATCCAAGATGTGTGGTTAAATAGCTATCATCTGAAGGGTTGTGCTCTAGGCAAATGATAAATATGCGTATGGAAGTTACTTAGGCATGTAAGTCTGGCTGAGAAATAATTTAAATTCAATAGTTAATGAACTAGGGAAAGTATCTGACATACCAGACACAGATCAAAAATGTGAAATCACTAGAATGGAGTAATTTGGAATGTTTTTTAATGCAGAAAATTTCTCCCCTTTTTCTTGTTTATGTTTCTTCCCATTGGAACTGCACTTAACTGCATGACTGTTGTCTTTCTTCTGCATTTCTTGGGTCTTTTTAATGATATTATATGCCCATCTAAATTAAAATATCTGTCTCTTTTGCAACTTTCTGTTATGAGAATTTCAAGGCTTTAACCATTCCTATCTCAAAACCATTGTTCTAGATTTCATTACAATTCTAACATACTGTTCTAATTTGATAACGTGTGGTCAAAGAGTACAAGTAAATGTGGCTATTTTAAGTACATTGTTTTTGCAAAATATATGGACCTAATGCATAATTTAGAACTTCCTATATGGTTTCATTTTAATGTTGCACAATTATTGTGTTACTGATCAGTGTTTCCTTCATTTGCAAATCCAGGAGCATGCTGTTTTGGGTAGTTCCAGTTTCTTCAGTAGATGCAATGATTTCACACTTTCAGCATTTTCAGCTGATTCTCTGCTTTTAAAAGTGGATTTGACCCCAGACACACAAAAAAATTCACTGCTAGTAATTAATGTGCTATTAGTTCTTGTGTCAGTAAAATGGTGAAAACTGGAACAGGGAAGTGTGAAAAACCCAAGATGAGCTGGGAAAGATGTTATATGGGTGCTACCTCATTTAGACCCAATTATAAATATTTTTTAAATTCAGGGGGTTTTGATCAGCTTGTCATCAGAATGTCATCAAGCACTTCACTGTGTTGCTTTGTTCTGAATTAGCTGTTATTTGAATTACATTAGGTATTTTAGTGATTTTGGCCTAGTATGTATTTAATGATTTAAGCATGATTTATGTTATTGTAAATGGGTGTGAGAATAGTCTTACGGTCCTTACAGGGGGTTATTGAGGTGTTGATCCTGTGGTTCAGTTCAAGCTTATCTGATTGCTCACAGCTTGGTCTGTTGCCAGGGATGAAGGAAGGTTCCCTGAAGTGAGGAACATCACTGTGTTGGGAAAGTGAGTTAAACTCAGAAACACACTCAACATGTGCATCAGAGTAGGTAAAATATTGCACTGAAAAACTCAGTAGTTGTGTATTTAGCACCTTGGCAGTGGGTGTGTTGGTATTGAACAAATTTTCACACTTGCATTAGAGGGACTTGCCTCTCCAAAGCAAAGAAAATATTTTTATGGTTAGCTCTGCTTCATGAACTTATTAAAAATCATAGAATCACAAAATGGTTTGGGTTGGAAGAAACCATGAAGATTATTTTATTCTCACCCCCTGCCATGGGCACAGACACCTTCCACTATTCCAGGTTGCTCCAAGCCCTGTCCAGCTTGCCCTTGACCACTTTTAAGAATGGAGCAGCCACACTTCTCAGTGCCTCATCATCCTCACAGGGAAGAATTCCTTCCCAATATCCCATCTAATGCATCTTTCAGTAGGAAGCCATTCCCCTTTCTCTTTCACTCCAGGCCCTTGCCTGAAGTCCTTTTCCAGCTATCTTGGAGCCCCTTCAGGCACTGGAAGTACCTCTAAGGTCTCCCTTGATCCTTCTCTCCTCCAGGCTGAACACCCCAAGTTCTCCCAGCCTGTCTCTAGAGCAGAGAGACTCCAGCTCTTGGACTGTCTTCTTGGTGGCCTTCTCTGGGGGGTTCTCACACCTCTGTCAGGCATGGTGCTGTTCCTAAAAGAAGTTCTCAGGCCAAATGCTTTGGAGTAAAACTGAGAAAAGAGCATACTGGTAGCAGTAATTCTCCAGTATATACTTCAAACCTTCAGCAGTTCAGGCTGATGGTGTCACTCACAGAAAAGTTTTCCATCAAACAGTGGGATCCTGCTGGTTGGAGATGCCACCTCTTCAGGCCACTAATGGCTTATGTTAGAAAGCTGATATGGAGGTTTTCCTAATGTTCTTTCCTCAAACTGTTTACTTAAAAAGATAATTGGTTAGTCAAGGTGTGTGGAGAGCTGGAAATTGAAATCGTACACATTGAAGCTTAAATACAGTTATTTAAATTAGAAAGCTTGACTGTTGTGAGAGAAAGCAAGTTGAGCAACACAAGTGAGCAGTGTAGCTGCAAATGAGATCAATTTGCAAAACATCACTTAGAGAGAGTATTTTTCATCATTCACCTAATTCAATTTATCCTTTCTGTTGTTGTGGACAGACATTGAAACAAAACATTAAGTAGGAGAAATGGGGTGAGAACCAGAATGGCTACTTGTACTTGATGTACTTTTTTTAGTCCTGGTTCAACCAGGACTGGGGTGAGGAGAAGTATAAAAAGTTAATCAAATATATAAAAGATACACAAATTATTACAAAAATGATTGGAGATCTGTGAAAGCTGCTTCTGGAGAGGAGAAGTTCTAGGCAGTTCATTGTAATGGATTGCATAGTGTATAAAGGAGAATAAGAATGTGACGTATTCAAATCTGGGAAAAAGATAATACTGAGTATACTTATGGGATTATAATGAATTATATGTTGGAATATAATTGTGAAATTGAAAGAAATATACAAGATCCATCACCATAAGCAGTGAAGGACTCTAACCAGGCAGAAGTTTCTTTAAATCATTACAGGAAACTTCTCTGAATTATGCATGCTGGTCACTGTTAAAGGGGGGGACCTGGTTGACCTTGATTTTACCTGCAGTGGGAAGTTCACATAAGCCATAAACTGTGAAGATAAGAAAAAAACCAAACCAAAATAAGCCCTTTCTGCTTGAGAAGGGTCCCTGGAGATCCAAGGAGAGAAGGACTGAGACTTCTTGGGTCAGTTACTGTAAGAACTACGAACTATTGCTGCTGCCTTTCCCACCATTCGGGGGATCACCAGCATTCATCTTGGATGGCCTCCATGGCCTTCCAAGCTCTTTCTTCAGCTCCAGATTGACCTGAACTTCATCAGCTCCAGACTATTTTCAAGTGTGAATGATCAGGATGGTTCTGCTACAACATTGCTGCAACATCTCTATGTAACCAAAATCAGTCTGTTTGTGTAAAAAAGTGGCTTCACTGTGACTTCATCAGAGAAGGGAACAATGGCACCCAAAATAACTGGGAGCTCACATGCCTTACTTGAACCAACTGTCAGCTATTTCAGGTCTTTCCTTTTTTGAACTATTCAACTTGGAATAATGATTTAATGCCAGAACAAGGATAGAGAAACTGTGTCAGATGTTAGAACATTCACAGGGAAGGTGAGACATGAGTTTAATTTCTGTTACAAGTAGTATTTATTTATATGAAAGGCAGTAGAGTCAGAATATGATGTGAAAGATCCCTACTCAGGCCAATCAGTGGCCTGGGCTTGCTGTGGAAACAGCTTCAAGTCCATGGTTTTGAGACAGGGACAGCAGGACGTAATTGCTGGCCAGTAAGTGTTGTTTCCGGTGCTGCCTTATTCCCTTCTCTTCTGTGCCCTTAACCGTGTCAATGTAATAGTCTAGCTGGGAGACAGGAATAATTTTTCTAATTTTTCTGGGTATTCTTATCAAAGACCAATGTCTTAGTATCTATAGGCATTAAACAATGTTTATTCCTCACAGCCAAGCTGTTGTCACACAATTTCTGTATCAAATAGAAATAGCAAATCTTTAATATATCTGCCTGTTTTTTGGCAGTGATTTTTTTCCCCTTCCTCTCCAGTTCATCCTGGATTGTTTGCATTTCCAAAATTAATTTTGTCTTGCTTGAGTTCTTTTTATGACTCCTCCCCAGTGTTTGGATCAAAGTTCATCCAAGCATTTTTAGGTTTCCTTGTCAAGAGCTTAGTTCCAGCCTTGTGAGATGCAGCTCCATCCTGTTTTTCTGTGCCAACTTCCATCTTCCTGGAGGAACTCACTGTGTGCTCCTTTGTATACCAGCACCACAGTTTCCTCTGCTTTGTGTGTTACATGAGAAAAAGGATCCTTCTGGTAAAAGCTAATGGATTGTATGCAGCTTGTATGCAGCTGCTGTTCAGGAAGCCCTTTGTCAGTGGCATTAGCAGGCCATGGATTTTTTTTTCTCAGAAACACATGGCAGTTTCAGTTCCCAGTGTTGGGGAAGACTCCTCCAGGTAACAGTCACTGCCCTTTTTTTAAGAAAAGGTGAATGACATTGTTTATTCCCTGGATGCCAAGCCTTTTCTTGCAGGTTTGAAGTCTCTATTAAGCATAGAATCATAGTATAGTTTGGGTTGGAAGTGATTTGAAGCATTTCCTGTCTGGAATAGTTTGTTTCTGTAGTATCTATATTCCATCACAATGCCATTCAGCATGATTTTATGATGTGCTTCCAGCATGTCACAGTGTAGGGTAGAGCAGAAAATACATGGATTACAGAAATGAGTGCATAAAACTTGCAGCTGGGAAGAAAGTATCCATAACTATGTAGTGAGGCTAGGGATTAAACACTGGAATGGGGATTCTGTGCCTTGGCTATACAGTGATCTGCCCTCATAGCTGCAGGGAGGTTAATAGTTTAAGCCTTTTGTGCATTAATTTTCCATTTCTAAGACTGGGGTGATTAAAAAGCACTCAATTGTTTGCCTTTCCTTTTGTGTATTTACCTTAAACTTCAGCTTTTTGCATTAGGTAAGCATTAGGACAATTAAATGCAGATTTAGTGCTGTGTGGTTGTGGTGCTGGCAGATCATGAACCATAACCCGGTTTTGGGTCCAGCAACAAAAACATAGTGTTTGAAAATCAGTGCTTGACCAAACATGTTTGTGAGCTCTGAGCCAAATGGCATTCCTGACAAATATATGAAACTCCTGAAAAGTATATGGACTTTCTGAGTTGAAGTCCATTCAAATATTTCAAGAAAATTGGTGTTTGCAATGTCAAGAATGTTCTGATTTCACAAGTTGAGTGATTGCAAAAAAAGGATGAAGCTGGTGCAGTTGGGACCTGACTGCTGGTCGCTGTTTTCTGTCAGACTGTGGTGAGCGGCTGAACTCTGTAATCATGACACCAAAGCTTTAATTATTTCTTGGTTGCTAAAACTACTCCAAAAGGAAGTTAAGATTGAGAGCATGTCCATGTCATTTCTAGGCTGTTGGTTCTCATGAGCCTTGTTAAGGAAATAGGGGTGAATGGGGCTGGTGATCTTCAAACCTTTTTCTTTTCTTTTTTTTCTATACTGTTTTTTTCTTTTCCCTTTTTCTCTTGGGCATCTAACACATCTGTATCATAGAATGGTTTGGGTTGGAAGAGATCTTAAAGGTCATCCAGTCTCACCCCCTGCCATGGCAGGGATACTTTTCACTAGACCATGCTGCTCCAAGCCCTCTCCAACCTGGACTTGAACACTTCCAGGAATGGGGCAACCACAGCTTCTCTGTTCCAGTGTCTCACTCAACATCTGAATGGCACTGATGGTTGTGACACATTACTGTGTCTTTGTGGTGTGTGAAGCTATTGGCCAGGTGTGCCCACTTAGAACATCTCAGATACTGCTAGTTATGAACATATGGTTGCCTTGGCTTCAGTTTATTTTCAGGTGAAAATTCGAGAATTTGGTCTTGGCTCATTTTTTCTAGCAGTTATAGTTCCAGCTGCCTTGAAAACATCAGGTGAGATTAGCTGCAGTGGTGAACTGGATTGTTTGTCAACAGGTAGCAGGACTGCTATTTCAAAGTTTTCCTTCATTTTAGAAGTTAGCCCCACTTACAGCCTTAAGTGACTATTCAAGTTTTCCTGAAAGACAGAAATATTTCCTTATTTTGAGATAGCTTATTTGGAGTTATATACCGATGTTTTCTATTCCTAACTTTGTATAAGTCGTGGTTTTAAGCGACAGGTATCTGCTAGAGTCTCCCTTGAAAAATAGAGATTGAAGAAAACAAACCTCCCTCCCTCCAGATTATTTGGATTTCGAAATTAATGGGCTTTCAGGCAGAGGTATGGGAATAAGGAATAACTGTTCTTTACTACTAAGATTATCACGGCAAACAAATAACAGCAACAGTAGCAGTGAGATAACAAACAGGGCTAGGGTTCTCCCCTCCGGTATGGTTACAGTCACAGCTGGCAGGGAGTGCCGGTGGGTCCAGGGCACCGTTCAGGCACGGCAGGGAGAACATGTGGAGAATGGCAGCCCGGGCTCAGACCGGGAGCGGTGGAGTTCCCAAAGCTGGGCAAGGTGTACCAAGTGTCTGCGGTGCTGGCTGGAGAGCAGAGAGGTGTCCAAACAGGGCTGTGGTCTGGAGTGTCAAAAAGCAGGGGAAAACTCTGGATCAGTGCTGGAGAAGCGATGGGATGCAGCGGCCGCGGCAGCTCCAAGCAAGGCAGAGAGCAGGCTGGTCCCAAGTTCCCAGGCCAAAACCCTGAGAGCGAGAGACCATCTCAAAAACCATAGGCCAGGTTTTCTCTGAGAAAACCCCCTCTTCCCTCCCCTCTGCCAAGTGAGTCACCATGTCCTCCCCCTGTCTTTTGTCTGCTTTGGCCCAGAGTCTTTGTTTTTCTTAAGTCCCCAAATTAGTGCTTCTAGGAGACCAATGGTAAAAAATTCTACAGATAAGAAAGAAAAAAAAACAACCCCCAACAATAAGTCTTGTAAGAATAGGACATAGGAAGCATTAAACTAGAGCTGAAAACAAACCTGCCCTTATTTATATAATAGTTAGATAAGGAATTAGATTGTTATAAAAGATTTGTTTGAGGGACATGGATTTTTACTTCAGTCTTATTGTCAGGTTCAGTGTTGAGGATACTGAAATGATGTGTTTTGAGGTTTGAGAATGTGTAATTTCTCTATCAAGTTGTTCTCCCAAGCCTGCAATGTTCATCAGGATCATGGGCATTAGGTACTTCAGCGCTTGGTTTAGCGTTGTCTGACCTTGTTTTGGTAGACATGGAGCACTCATACCTCTGCTTCCACTTGCAAGGGACAACTCAGTGTCAGTTTTTAAAGTGAACAATAAAAATTCACTTTATTTACTTTGTCCAATCATTTAAAAGTGCAAATCTTTATAATTTAATGCTCCTGTAATTGAAAAAAAAAATTAATGTGCATTTTTCTGTGGTTCTACAGGTGTTAGCTGATGCTGTTGCACGCTTGGTTGTAGATAAATTCAGTGATTTGACAGAAAATTTCTCATCCCCACATGCACGTCGAAAAGTCCTTGCTGGAATTGTCATGACAACAGGTACATTTTTAAAAAAGTGTTAATGCTTAAATATGAGAGCTCTGTTTGCATCTAGTAAGCTAACATTTTTCAATCAACCAGTATTGAATCATATTTTTACTGTTTAATCTTGAAGGTGGACTAAATATAGTAATTAAATCTCAGGTACTTACAGGAACATTAGACTTGCAAATACTTATTTTTCAATAGAGTTCCTGTCCTCTGCCTGAGACATCTGAGTAGCTCAAAAATGTAGGTTTTAAAGTTAATAATGAAACTTTGGGAAAATAAATAAAACCCCCATGGGTATTTCTGGTTTGGGTACCTTATGTAAGAATTATGCTTCTTTCCAAGGTTGTAAGATTTTGCACTTTGTTATTGTTGCTACATTTTATTCTTAATGCTCTATGTCAGTCATTTTAGTAAAAGTATCTGAAGAAAGCAGTTTATATTTTGCCAGATGGCAGTGGTGTGCATGTCAGCAGTGTTGTCATGGCTCCCTGGGTGCTGACATGAGATCTCTCCTTGTCCAAATTACCCAAAATAGTAAAGTTCTGCCCTAAACTAATCTATGACCATGCTGCTGCTGAGTTTCCCCACATTAAGGTTTATCTTGGTCTTCAATGTACGTGAACCCTTGGTGGAATGTTCATTTTGAGGCTGTCCCAGCTGTGCCCCCTTGTTATCTCTTGCCCTCCAACTCACACAGGCTGTTGGGAGGTTTGAGAAGCCTTGATGCTCCTCAGGCTCTGTTGAGCAGTAGCCGGAGCTCCATCTGGTAACAACACTGTTTTAGCCCCAAATACATAAGGAATGTGCTGCAGTTTTGTTTATTTTGTTTTGTGATATTTATTGTATTTTGTGATATTTAAAAGATTTTTATGCTATTTACAGTCCTGTATGTGCAATGCCTAGAAGAGTCATGTGCCAAAGATTTAAGACATAACTAACATGTGAATACATTTTGTTTAACTGAAGAAATAGCTTTACAGAGAATAAGAAACTAGCTTGCCATGAATACATGTCTGGGGAATGCCTGGAATGAAATGACCCCACTGCATAGCCTTGTGTTAAAGCTTGGTGCTTCTCCTCTAGCCCTGTGGGCAGGAGGGCCCAGCTGGGCTCAGATTAATTTTAAGTTGTTGGGCTTTTTTTACCCCTGAGTGTTTTGCTAAGTGGCATTTTGACCTGTCTTTCTTAGTCCTTTATTCAGCTGGGTTTTTTGAGTGATAAAGGCAGTTCTCTGTATAGAAAACACCCACCCTACGTACTTTTTAAGTTCTATTGCATGTGATGGTTTAATACCAAGAACTACACATTATACTGGTAATCTTTACAGTTATTTAAGCATTTACATTTCTTTTTCCCCTAGTCTTAACTTTCCTGTTGTTGGCTCAATCCCTTCCATAACATGTTGCTGCTCTAATGAACCAATGCCTTGCAGATTTCTCAAGTGGCTGTGAATATCTGCATAGGTGGCCAGAAGGTACAGCTGAAAGTTGCTGGCTGCCTGAATCTCAGGAAAAAAAGCACTTTGAATCTTGGGCTTTATTAATTCTTCTTGAAGCAGCACTTTTTATCTGCAGATTTTCAATTTTTAACTTGTCTGAACTCCAACATGAAGAGAGTAAGAACCACTGACGGTGCTGGTGCAGGGGGGTATGTCTGAGTGAAACTTTTGTTTGAAATGAATTATCAGAAGAAAAAGCATTCATTTTTTTTAAAGCAAACAAAAAAGAGCCTTGTTTGAGTTCTGCAAGAAGATTGCTCAGTGCATTATTTGTGATGTTAATTGCATCTCCTTGCTGAATTTTTTTTTTTGTAGGTACAGATGTGAAAGATGCTCTGGTAATAAGTGTTTCTACAGGAACAAAATGCATCAATGGTGAATATATGAGTGATCGTGGTCTTGCATTAAATGATTGCCATGCAGAAATTATAGCTCGACGGTGCCTGCTGAAATTTCTGTACACACAACTTGAGCTTTACGTAAGGTAAGCTGGAAGGAAAAAAGATGATAAGCTGATCCAACAGAGCTGAAAATGTGTCTATGGAAAACATCTGTCTTCATTATTTCAGTGTAAAGCACTTGTCCTGTTGCATTATGATGCTGAATTTAGAACTTGTGTCCTTTGCTTTCAAGTTTGAGTTGAACAAAACACTTATTCAGTGAGGGGTCAATCATGAGAGGGCAGGATGGGGAAGGCAATTAGCAATCATTTTGTAAATGTATGAATCAAAATAATATAAAGTTGGCTAAAGATGCTGATATTTCATTTAAGTGCCTGAAAGCTCTTGACATCTGGGATTGCCACAGCTATTTGTTTCCTGTCTTGATGATCCTTTAATTTTGTTAATTGTCATAACAATTAGATTTACGTTAGAGGATTTTCAGCCATCCTGTGTTTGTTTTTAATGCCTGTGAAGTCTGCCCAGTTTGTGCCTTTTTCCATGTTAGTGTCAGTTTTGACTTCAGCTTTCTTCTCTGTTTCAGCAATAAAGAAGATCAGCAAAAATCCATTTTCATTAGATCAGAGCAAGGCGGGTTTAAGCTGAAGGAGAACGTGCAGTTCCATCTCTATATCAGCACATCTCCTTGTGGTGATGCTCGGATTTTCTCACCCCATGAAGCAGCACAAGAGGGTATGACAGCAATCCACTTCTACCCAAGGGAACTTAAATTATTCTTGGGGCATGTACAAGCGGCACGGTTAAAATTTAGGTGTCTTCTTTCCTTCTAGCATAGAAGTGTGTTAGACAAAGATCTCTTCCAAAAAAATCTGAGCTGTTCTTCCTCTGTGGTAGAAGTTCAGTATAGAGTGATGAGCCCTGTGGTCTTGAAGAGGCTGATGCTAACTGAGATAAGCCAGTGAGTCAGCAAGTATTCCTACAGAACTAACCCTTTCCCTGTTTCCATTGTTTAACAGCAGTTCTCTGCCTACCCCTTCCACAGTCTGCCTGTTAACTTCATTTTAATTCTGTAACACACAGAACAGAGCTCAAGAGCTGCCTGCTTCCTACTGCTCCTTTGGTTCAAACTTGGTTTAACTGCAAGTGTGATTTGGAAGGCAGTATTTGTGAGAGGTGTTTGACACTGTAGCTAAACTGCCAAGAGCAGTAGGAGCTGTGATGCAAGCCAGCAGTAACTGCAGGCAAATATCTCAAATCAGTATTTTTTATTGTGATTCTTATGTATAACCTGTGGAAAGTGTTCCTCAGCTGATTCTCAGTGTTTTTTGTCCTTCAGACCAAGGGGACAGACATCCAAACCGCAAAGCCCGAGGACAGCTACGGACAAAAATTGAGTCTGGGGAAGGGACCATCCCTGTGCGCTCTACTAGCACTATCCAGACATGGGATGGGGTATTGCAAGGAGAGAGGCTGCTGACCATGTCCTGCAGTGACAAGATAGCCAGGTGAGATGCTGAATGATTAGATTTGTTGCTATTGATGTTATAGCTGAAGGAGGGCATAGGACAAAGGGGAGTGGCCTTAAGCTGAAGCAGAGCTGGGTTAGATGGGATATTGGGAAGAAATTCTTCCCTGGGAGGGTGGTGAGGCCCTGGCACAGGTTGCCCAGAGAAGCTGTGGATGCCCCATCCCTGGAAGTGTTCCAGGCCAAGGCTGGATGAGGCTTGGAGCAAGATGAGCTAGTGGAAGTTGTCCCTGCCCATGGCAGAGGGGTGAAATAAGATAATCTTTAAGGTCCAGTCCAGAACCATTCTGTGATTCCTGCAAGAGTAGAGGGGTTCATGGTACCCACAATGAAATATGCAGGGAATTGATTGGTTTATCTTACTTGCTTAGACACAGTGTGAGGGTGGCTGTGATAAAGCTCTGATTTTGCAATTGGTGTCAGACCTTTTGCTAGCTTCAGAGGCAAGGTGTAGTCATTCTGTATCATTCCAGCCACATCAAGTCATGACAGCTTTGTTTTGTAATTGTATCATTGGGGAATAGCAGATGAATGTTTTCAATTTTTTCCCCTAAAGTAGTATAGCATTAGAAAGACAGTACAATAAATCTATTACTTGTATTTGGATAACTTCCTCTGGTGATATACATCCTTGCCCCATCATTGGAAATGTTCAAAGTTGGGTAGAATGGGGCTTGGAGCAACCCGGTCTAGTTGAAAGTGTCCCTGCCTGTAGCACAGGGTTGAAACAGGACAAACTGTGAAGTCCTTTCCAAGCCATTCTATGATATCAAAGATTCCTACATTTTCCATGCAAAGCTTAGATTTTTATTATTTTTATGGTGAAAAGTATCCTTGTTAAAAAAATCCTAATTGATAGGCATTTCTAGTTTTTACTCTAGAATTCTTTTTTTTTAAAATTTGTTTCCAGTACAATATTTCAATTTATATTTCATCAAATTCCTTTTTTGTTGTTCTTTTTAACTAAGATTGAAAGATTTTTGTCATTTGTTTTCAAAACCATAAATGGACAAAAGAAATTCAGCAGTAGTAGTCTTTAACAAGCATTGGAACTCTGGAGAGTTGCAACATCATAATTTTTAAAAATAGTCTGTGTCTTTGCAGCCTTTGTGCTCTGGCAAGGTAGATGAGAAATGCCAAGTTTTTCAGCTGATGATACTTCAGTTATTTTTAATTATATGTATGTTATATATGTTTTAATTAAAAGAGCTCCGCTGTTTTCTCAAGTCATGGGTAGCCTGATTCAAAGTTTATTAAAGATGTTAAGTTGGAACTATTCTTGTGAATGGCATATGCCAAATGAAAAACAGAGAAGGAAGGTTATATAATGGTTTTGTTCCTTTAGTCTTGTTTCAAGTAATCAGCATTTCTACTGAACAAAAATATTTTATTTTAATTTAAATACCCCTAACATAAATGAATGGGGCCTTTCAGAAGCTAAGACAGGCAGCTGGGGAAAGATACTTCTACAAAAATGACAGGCTTCTTTTATAATATTTTCAATAAAATTCACCAAATAAATTCCCCAGTTTCATGCCAGGGGCTTCTCCCAACCTTCTGACTTGGGATTTATGCCACATTCTTTTATCATACTGTCATTGCAAATATATTTTTTAAAAAAGCCAGTTGTTGAGCTAGAACACATTTGACTCTTTTGTTGATTTTGTGTGATACAGAACAGAATTCATCTCTCGCTTCCATAGCTAGCTGTCACCTCTCCTTGGGGCTAATGGGAATAATTTTGTTTGTGCCAGTGAAGGAAGCAAATAGAACCCCTTGACACAGAACAAAGACTGTATGACGGGTAAGGAGGCCCAAATTTTCATCTTCTCTTTTNTTTTTTTTTTTTTTTTTTTTTTTTTTTTTTTTTTTTTTTTTTTTTTTTTTTTAAAAACATTGCCCTGATGTGTTTTGTCCATTTACATTTGAAAGAATGCATTGCTCCATAGTGTCCAGCAATTAGTCCTCCAGTATGCCTTAGACCCAGTAATTTCCACTGAGCTTTCACAAAGGTTCACAGTCACAGCCTGGGAAAGATGTGCATAAATTTGGGGGGTGGGATTGCACCTGTATCAAACCACTTGTATCTGAACTGTCTTATCTGTGTGGATTATCTGTATAATCCAAGTTGCTGTTTCTAGCCTTTGAGTGCTTTGCTGCTGTGTGCTGCCCAGGATCCTCCTAGACCTGGTAGGAACATCCAAGAAAAGTTGTGAGAAATGTGGGAGAGCCATGAGTGTAATCCCACTTGGACTGAAAGCATTAAAGCAGGATTAACTTGGTGTATTAGAGCTTGGTGGCTCTGCAGTAAGGTGTTGGGTTGGTTTGTGACCACAGTTAACATTAATAAATATGGATTTGTTTTAAATGTATCCTGGCCTGGTGCCATGGTACTTCACAATGTTGATTTTTGTCATTTTTCTTTTGATGTGTTTTTCTGCCGATATTTTTGGTTTCAAATAATTACTTACCTTCTCATAAAACATTACCCGGTCTGGCTGAGAAGGACATTCAAGGAAAATTCCTTTTCACACAGTTTCTTAGAAAAGCTCTAGGAACTGAGTAAAACTTCCTAGGTTGAGTTGTTAAAAGGGAAGCCAGTAGTGCTCTTCTACTTTAAAGAAAATAATTTCCTGATAAATTTTTGTGTGAAAGAGGATCACACACCCATCCACTTGCCTTGTTTTCTGCTCATTCAGAGTGGGAAATCCAAATGGACATTTATAATTCAGTCTTCCTCCTTTTCTCCCCAAAAGTGAGCATTTCTCCTTACCAGTTCTTAACCCAGTGACAGTAGCTGATGTGAATTGTAGTGGCCACTTTGATGCATGGTGGCTGTGTGGAACTTGGGTGGAATACCTGAGGGGAGGTGGTGAGAAATGACTACCCAAGGTGAAGCATTATGGAACGTCTCCAATTAAGCTCACATACGTTATGATCTGGTTTAAACACAGAAGAGCAAAGAAAAGTAAGTCTCTGGGTATAAAACAGACAGAACTTTGAATGTTCCAAAAACACCTAAAAAATATGATGAAAACCTAATGAGGTTAGATCTTGGTGCCAAAAATTTGATATATTTTATTTAATAGTAAAAGAGGCAAAGAGAAAGAAATGGAGAAAGAAGTGTGTGGGGGGCGTAGGGGGACAGGGGGAGAATTACAGGAATGTATTGTCCTTCTGAGGGTCCCAATGATGTCTTGTTGCTTCCCTCTGTCTGGTCTTGGTGTTGAGGGTTCCCCACCATGGCTGTGCTACGCCGTGCCATGCCATGCCATCATGTCAGAAAAGAATAGAATCCAGTGGATTAATATATGTTTTGGGAGGTAGGAATGCCCAGTGCCTGCCTTGCAGGGGGCCAGTTTGTCCCTTGTAAGACTGTGTAGCTGTTGCATCATCTGCAGCGCTCTGGTGTAGGGTTTGGGGACCCCTTGGGGGGGCCTTTGATGGGCTGTGACACCCCCTCTGCTCTCCTTCACGTGGATGCAGCTTCTCCTGGGGTGAAGGGGCCACACAGCTGAGCTGGCCTCTACAGCAGAGGATGGGCATTCACTGCCCCTGAGTGGAGGCTTTTTCACTACACACCCAAAACCCTCCCTCCCACCCACCCCTGGGTACGAGGGTTTGAGTGTGGCAGCTGATAGCCTTAGAGCTATGATCTCCATCCCGAAAGTGCTAAGCTTGATCCCTCTATGAATGTATTCTTCTCTAGCCCTGAGTTATTACTTCTTTATCTTATCTTCATCAGTGAGTGAGTTACACCTGTCAGGTATAGGGCTCAGTCAGGCCTATTCAGGGTCTTCTGAAGTGGTAGTAGTGGTCTTCTCTGCAGCTTTTGTAATAGTTTTGCTATAATAGGCAAAAGTCCTTCATGAAGATGTTTAAGTCATAAATTATAACACTTCAGTTTTCAACAGCATATAGGCAGCAAATCCAGGCAATGCAAAAAAAGGTGGGACATGTTAGAGCTGTGTGGTTGCCTGCTTCAGTGCAGCTCCAGGGGGAAAACTTTTTCATGTCTGGAACTGCAAATCTAACATGCTGTTTGTGAGAAGAGCTACTGTCAAAGACCAGAGACTTCCTGCACTTATGATTTATAGTGTGGGCTGTTGACCCAGCCACTTGATTTAAAAGAAGCTCTCACTTCTTGTAAAGACAGTGCTGCCTCTTTACAACTGTGGCTCTTGAAGAGGGGTAGTCACAGAGAATTAATCTTTTTAGGAAACAAAGAGAAATCAGGTTTAAAATTGTGCCTTCTGCATGCCAGAAGGAAAAGTGCTTTTTGGGATACTCCTACATCTTCCACAGTAATGTCTTCTCTCACTTGCTATCAGTTGCAAGTAAAAACTTGTGATAAACAAAGTGCCAATGAAATAATTTCTTCATAGTAATTGTAAAACTACTATAAAAATTTCTATAAAAAATTACTATTGCTATTACATAGCAGTTTATAAATAATATTGATACAAGAAACTCTTGGAACTGTAAACATTTGTCAGGTTTTACCTTGTTTGAGTAGTTGCAGGAGACTCTTGTTTTCCTGAGATTAATTTTGACACCAGCTCCTTGTCCAACACCATTGGACACATAGTGACTCCCCTGCCCCATCCTGCTCTCTGGATAAAAATTAGTAACTAAGATGTTTGATATTAACATAAAATTTTATGACTTACTGCTGTTAGGCCCCCCTCAATTCTGTATTTTCTCTAAAATAATATGAATAACAGAATTTATGTACCTTTTGAGTTTGGAAAGTTTAAAGGAGAGTTTTTACTTGGCATGTGTATTTTTAACTGGTTTTATTTTTGACAAGAGGTGCTACCAGCACACTGTGAAAGTGTTGCTGACAGATAAATTTTGCTTACCTTCTCATGTGTCATGAGCTGTGAAATCAGCTGTATTTCATGAAGAAGTCCACAGGCCTTTTAGGAATCCACTGTAGCTGCCCCTGACCAGATGTGGTCCAAAGCAGAAATGTGACAGCATAGCAAGGAGGAGAAGACTCCTTTTGATTTGTTGTCAGTCTCTTGTTTCTCCACCCTTTTTTTTAGGGTGGTGTGCTTGACAACAGCAGAAAGGTTGAGGAAGTGCATCCATTCTCCAGACTGTTTTGAACAAGATTTAGAGTAATGCATATAGAATAAGAAAACCAGTGAATATGATAAATTTATAAAATTAAGATTTCCCACTGAGATGCTTATCTATAAGACATCAGATGAGCACAGTACACAGAGTGTTCTCTGTGTAAATTTACAGGAATTGAACATAACTCACGTGCATTGATCTGCAAAGGCCAAGTTTGGGGTTGAGCCTGTAAAGCTGTTGGGATGTAAAGGAGCATTTTCCAACACTGTCCTTCTACTCCAACAGTGAACGGTCACCCCAACTCAAATCAGGGCACCAGTGTTTAAGCATTAGCACTTTTAAAGTAGATCTTTTGGCCCTTTATACCAATCTAAGAGCTTGCACTTTAAATATCAGTTTTACTTTATGGTAAAATTTTTGAAATTTGTTGGAGTAGTAACTTCTTGTAGTCACTTAAAACTGGAATGCTCAGAATATGTTAAATTCTGTCATAAGACAGTTTTTTTGCTTGCCTTAGACAGTCATCTCAGGTGTTTCCAATGAGAAGGTTTACATTGGAAGAGTTTGCCTGCCTGCTTCCCTGGATGTTCTTTCCCATCTGCAACTCTCTGCTTTACATGCCTTACTTCAGGCATTTCAGTATCATGTTTCATTTCATGTTGATGTGATGTGGCATTCCTACGTTCTGCTCATTCTCATTCTTTAGCAGTCAGGTTTGGGTTTGTACGCTAGATTTAAGTCACTTCACTTCCTTAACTCCTTTCGGATACTATTTTTAATGTGAAGAAAAAAATTAAATGGTTTAATTGCTCCACTGGAAAGACAATGCTTACTTGAAGTTTTTTGTAGTGCATTTTGTTTTTTCTACTCTGCACGTCATGGTTTGTAGTGAAATACAGCATTTGGCCCCTTAATTTCAAAAGAAATTTTGCTTTCAGTGAAGGTTAATGCTATACTGACAGCAGCTGTTGGTATGAGTTCTGACGATCTGTGTTTGTAAACTGGAGGACAAGGCAGTTTTACTACTTCTGGAGGTGGTGCCTGTGGCCTTTTGAAAATGGATGTGTGGTGGTGATTTCTTCTCAGTTTATATTCATAAAAGTTGTTTGAGTGTACATGTTAATGGAAGTGAGATATTACTGGATGTTGCTGTTCGAGCCTAGTAGTGCTGCAATAATGATGAACTAGCTCCAAGTAGAAGAAGGCAAAAGCATCTTTACTGAGAAAAGTCTGAATATTTATACATGTCCAGCACAGCTCTTGAACCACACTTCACACCATTGGTGAAAGAAGGATAACATCTTTCAGGGTAAGCATGAACATAAACGATCTCTTTCACAATAACAGGTGCAGGATGTTTTTGAGAACTCTCTGATTTCCCATAACAATGTCCTTGAGATTGTTATGGAAGATCAGCGACCTAACTTGGGAGCTTTCTCCATCCAGGCTGTAAGGGCAGTCACAACTGTTTGACAGAAGTATAGTATAAAAGAGGAAGAAGAAGAAAGTCTCTCTGTAGTCCTTTCTTTCACTCTGCTATCATTTGCTCAACATTACCATAAATCTGATAGGGAAGGGAGAGGCTAAGGGATCTGGGAGGGCTTACCCTGAAGGAAAGGAGGTTCAGGGGTGATCTTCTTGCTCTCTACAACTCTCTGATGGGAAGCAGAGTTAGCTGAAGGTTGGTCTCTTCTCCTAGGTGTCAAGGGACAGGACCAGAGCAAATGGCCTCAAGTTGTGCCAGATGAGATTCAAGTTATTGGGAAAATATTTGGCCAGGTACTGGAACATGTTGCCTAGGGAAGTGGTGGAGTGTCCCTGGAAGTGTCCAAAAGGTGTGTGGATGTGGCGTCTGGGAACAGTGGTGAACAGGATGATGCTGAACAGGCTTAGTGGTTTGACTTGATGATTTCAGAGGGCTTTTCCAGCCTTAGTGATTATGTGATTCTTTTGGGTTTCATGTTTGTTTCTGCACTATACCCAGCTTCTGATATAAATATACATTCTGGTAGAGAAGTTTATGTTCTTTTATTATAACAATCAAATTTAAAACTAGTTTTATAAACCTAACCACCACCCAACCCTAACTAATGAATATTACGAGTTTTGGTTGTATGAGTGGTTTCTGCACTCCCTGTCCTAGAAAAAGCCCAATTGCTCTGAGCCCAGCACAAGTGTGTGCTGCAGTGGCAAAGGGGATTCAGCACAACCCAGCAAAACGAGGCCTGTGCCCAGTAATATCAGTTCATACAGTCCTCTTTGCAGAGGCTTGCTCAGCTGTTCTCATTCCTCCTCCTCTTCTAATCAGAATTTCACAAGACAAGTGTGGGAGGAAGCAGCAAAACCATGAGCTCTGGAAATACTGAAGTCAAAAGTAATGAAAAGGGTATGGCAGAGGGTTTATTTAGGAGGTAAGGGTTTGCCAGAGGAGTACTGTGGCCTATTTTAAAATGTCTATCATCAGTTAAGCACTGATCATGTAATGTAAAATGTGATGTACCTAGCCTGCAAACCTCAGTTTGCAATGCTCAGTCTTGAATTCTTTCCAGATGTTTCTTCCATAATATTACCTGTGTCTGTACCAGTCAGAAAGGCATATTGGTCCTGCGAAGCAACAATTTTTTTTTACAGTGGTGGTCGTTAGTTGGAGACGTACAAACAACAGGAACTCTCAG
This sequence comes from Regulus satrapa, assembly GCA_013396955.1. Lineage (NCBI taxonomy): Eukaryota > Metazoa > Chordata > Aves > Passeriformes > Regulidae > Regulus > Regulus satrapa. Next base: position 111,639 of record VWZN01003837.1, on the reverse strand, counting down.
AGACACATGTGACAAAAGCTTCTTTTATTGTTTTGAGCTTCCTTTTATAGGGCGTTTGAATCTGCCAGGCCCAGATGGCCAATTGGTTGGGACCTCTCTCCACCCAGCTCTGTGACCGGTGATACATCTGCATTCAGGGCTGAAAGACATTGGCTGAGGGTCTCTGCATGTATTCAAATCCATCCTATCATCGCTCACCCAGGGGCACGTCCACTTCTAGGCTGGTTGAGTTTTGGGGCACAGCTTCAGACTAGCTGCAATGTGACAAAACACCCTTTCTGTTATATTTTAAAAATGTAAGGCTTTTTTCACCCAACTCAACAAGCCTAGTCACTCTTTGGTGCATCAGGGTTCTCTTTGTGATTTCTAGTCTGCCTGGTCAGGTCTGAGCATAGCTAAACAAATGGAATGGGTCCAATGGAATACTCAAAGGTAGATTTTTAGTAGCTACCAAGACTACATGGTGTGAGCCAAAAACCCCCAACTGCATGGTCTGGGGAACAAGTCCCAAAGACCCAGGGGGTGGCTGACTTAACAATACAAAGTGTTACCTGGGGGCAGGTGTTTAATCCCGAGCATAGGACAAGGATTTTGACCTTATTTGTCCAGCATCCTTTCAGCACCCCCACCCCCCAGGGTCTCAGGTTACCCTCCATATAGGGGATCTGAGCTATTTATTGGGTGGGTTCCCATAACCCTCAATCAGTGATGTACCTCGTGTGTCATTGGAGTTAGGATATTCACATCCAGAAGTTGTCAGGCAAAAACTACCAACATCACACAGTGGTGCAGGCTAGCATGTCATAGGTTCAGTGCTTACAAGTTACAAAGTTACAACTTTACAAACAATAAACACTTTCACTCAAGACCATTTCAATTAAAAACACATTTTTACCACTTGCATCTTTCAAATTTGAGTCTTGGAGTTCCAGTAGGGTGATGGGTGGATTGTCTTATTATTGACAATCTTCTTCTTCCAACAAGCTGTTGGCTTGCTAGGTTATGTTGTCAACTAATTTGGAAAACACGAGAAGACCATGAGAACGTGAGAGCACCTAAAACTTTTGAGGTGGGTGTACATCCACTCCACATTTTTCCCCTTTTCTTTGTTTTAACAATTATAACAGGAACGAAACCTTCAATTTTGAACAAAATTAACAAAGTGAAACTTAAAATTGTTTATATGCTTCACCATCATCCAGTGTCTGCCATTGCTTAGGAGCCTCCTTTTCACAATGAGAATTTAGAAAGCCTTCTCCCGATAAGGCTCCCTTGTTTATTCTAAAGGAAAAGGAGTTCAGCTTTTTCAAAGCAAATTCAGCCAGTGAAAATTACTTGCTTTCATCTTTAGCACAGAAACACCTGGGTTTGATACCTTTCCCTGCCAGTCAAAGCTATAGTTTGGCCACAACTAAGACTTAGACTGGGAGGGCTTTGATGGAACACCTCTCCTGCTAGTCAAGGCCGCAGCTTGGCCAGAGCTGAGACCTAGTCTGGGCGGACTTCCCTATCATATCCTTAAAAAAATCTTTTAGAAATAAATTATAGAACAGCTGGCTTTGTTATCTATTTTTAGCTAATTAATTAATGATATTATAAAGAACTTAAAAATAAATACAATTATATACATATATTTACAACTCTTTTGAAAGTACTATTTACCTTTTTGTTACAAACAAACCAATTCAAAACTATCAGAGGAAACATCTCCTTTTCTTAGTTAGGTTTTGCAGGTTATATTTTGGTATATTATTAAAATGACATGTCTTTGTGTTAGCGATGTTCCCAAAACATTTGATTTTTGAGGTCTTTAGAATAAAGTTATAAGTAAATTGTCATTCCAAGAGTCCCACAGATGATGTAAGGTGTATATGTGGAGTTTCTAGACATTTCTTGTGAAGGCTTCTTTGCGTGGTTGTGATTTTACCTTTATTATTTGATGGCTAGAAACAATAACATAATTGAGTTGTATTTGTACAATCACTTGTAAAATCAGAATACCAAGAACACCGTGTAAAACCAGCTGGGCTGTCTATCTCTGCAGACACAGATAGTTTGTAGTATTGCAGAACAGAGATAACAAAAATGAATTGTTTTGTTATCTTAGGACACTTACAAAGGTGTTTTTGGGGTTGGAAGGAATTAAGTTACTCTTATATAACTATTGTATTATCATTAGTATACTTAACTACATCATTTAATGGTAACAGTGTAAATAATTAACTTTTTTTTTCTTAAGAGTTTTGAAATTGATACCAATTCTAATTAATTTAAACATGTCTTTGATTATGCATCTTTTAAAAATATATTTTCTTCAGGAAAGGTATAAAGACATGACCTCAATGCTGCAAGGCAAATTTTTGTTTTTGCTAATTTAGAAGTCTTTGTTATTACTTTTTCATGTATAGCTTTTAACCTTTTTTTAATTTCAAAATATTTCAGTTCTGTGATTAATTGCATTTGCATACTTAGTTATAAAAATTCAATACTAAAAACCATGGTTATATTTTGGTTTAAGATAAGAAAACATGTAAATTAATATTTTAGTGATAGCAGTGACAAACTTACTATATTTAGAAATCTGCTGTTAATCTTAACAGTAGGTGGCATAAGTGAAATATGAAAGGTTATGAAAAGGATTTTATATGCACTGTAAATAGAAATTACAGTCAGAAAGCTCTGCAATTGAAATTTGGTAATGAGACACTTCTATTTTATACTAAATTACTACCTCTATGTTTACTTTTATGAACTTAGAATGTTTTTTAGGACCCCCCAAAAAGGCAGTGTTTTTGAATTCTAAAATGTTATGAATATACAAAGTGTTAAGTTGCCATTAACTCTAATTATTACTTGTGTTGAGTTAAATATCAGGTTTTATCATCTGTATTTGCATTTGTAAGCATCAGCACTGTAAGGTGGCAAAATCTAGGTAAATATTACCATGAATATTGCATTAATGTATATATCAATAGCTAAGTTTATTTAAAATAACAGTATGAGTAAGGCATAATTTTTTGGTAGCAAAGGTTTTCACAAGCCCACAGTATGGGACAAAGGCAAACTGAAACTTTATGGCTTTATATTGTAAATTTAGTTGTTTTTGCTAGGGACTTATCAATTGCTAGATAAACCAAAACAGTTAACAGCTTCCATCTCTGAATAAAATAGTTGCAAGACTCTAAATGATTGAAAATAAAACTTATATTTGATTTTGAAATCCCACAACTGAAACTGCAAGACCCTTGGAAAAGGAAAGCAAGTATATTGATGTTTTCTTTTCCTTGGAGTGTACTTTCAAAAACACATCAGTTAATTTCTGTTCAAAAGGATAGTTTATAAGTTAGGATTCTTATATATTCACAAAAAGAAATCAAAGTAATGTAGGAAGTTAATCGCTATTTGGATAATAACACTAGAAAAGTTATATGGATTAGCTGTAGAAATGATTGGCTTAGTTCGTAATTGTTTTTGCACAAGGCTTTGAAAATGCTGTAGTCTCCCTGAGGAAGGGGTTACTTGTTTAATTAGGTTTATTTTTCCTAACAGTATATTAGCTTACGAGGGTCCACAGACAATGGGAACCTTTTGGTTTCTGTAGGAATGGTGGGTTGCGGCAGTTGGGACAGCCCTGTCCGCCACCTCCTGATTTCGGCATCTCTTTAACGCAGCTGTGTTTACTTGGCTGTGCTGCCGTCTGTTCCCGCTCCTCCCCCCCAGTGTCGCAGGAAATAGAAAGTGACCCGCAGCAGTTGCTAGAGGGCCCTTGGGAGGTGGAGGTAGTGCTGGGCTCACAGGGCTTTTCCAGCGCTCAGGATGCTGGCCGCGCTTTACCGGGTCAAGCCTGTTGTGTGCAGACTGTGGCGCGGTGTCGCAAGCAAGCTCAGAGAGCGCACTGTGGGCAGTTCTGAGTTCAGAAGATGCTCAGCTCCTGGGTACTGGCATTGTTTTGGGGTTTTCAGGGGGTGTGGCGCGCTGCGAGTGGGTGCGTCAAGCAAAGGCCAGGCTCCAGGACTGAACCAGTCAGCTGGACGTGGAGGCGGCCGAGCGCTTCCGTAGCAAAATGGGCCATGGAAGAAATGGTGCATGGGTCCCGCAGGCACGGCTGGCTCCTGCCGCTGTGCAGGCGCTGCAGGGACTTTGGGTGCTTGCGAAGGAGCAGCTGCATGTGGGCTGTTGCAGACACCTTCTGGGGCCTGCAGTGGGGCCGTTGGCGCTGTGATGCTTCTGTGGTTTGGTGGTCGTACTGGATTGAGTCGTGGGCGCCACGACGGAGACAGTTCTGGCCACTGCCTCCATGTGTTCCGGATGGTATTTCTTCCACTGTGGGCTGCTTCCCGTGCTGCACAATTTTGAGATGATTTGGCAGGCTGCTCCTGCACCACATGGGGGTGGACATCTTGAGTGGGTCTCTTACCATGTGCTGTCTGCTGTCTTGGGGGACCCACATTTGGAAAATGTGGCAAATCCACCACATTGGGATTTTTTGGCGGGATGTTTCTGCAGCATGTAACTGGGCACAGAGCCCAAAGATGGTCCCTGTATGTGAAAAACGAGGTTCACTTTTCTAGTATATTTTTAAGGTTGATGATGATGATGATTATTATTATTATTAAGTAATAAAGTAAAATAATAATGACTAGCCCTAGCCAGGTGCCTCCTGGCATTCTGCCAAAAGAGAGCACACCCTAACTAAAGATACACTTTGTTAAATGCGCTGATTTGTTACATATTCATATATTTTCATGCATCATTCAAAATCAACCCCTCTCCTGAAGCAGTGCCAATTGTCTGCCCACTCTTGGTAATAAAAATTCTTTTCCCAGGCTTTTTGGTCTTCCTCCCCAGGTAAGCCCCTCCAAGAATGTAAGGAAATGTAAGGAAAAACCTCCTTACGATCTTTTACAAAAAATAAACTTTGTAATCCAAAAATATTTATCACACTTCTACTTCTGAGTTTCTTTGTTAATAACAGAACTAAAATAAATCATATTTGTACAGTAAATTTTTCTAATATTATAAATACAACATTCATTTTAATGATTGTGCAAAGCCAACAGTTTAATAGATATTTATAATACTGTAGCTGGGGCGTGGGGAGCCCCAGGCATTCTGAAGATGCATGCAGCAGCACCGGCTTGGGCAGGGGAGTTCTGGCGGCACGATGGGACAATGCTGGGATAGGGGACCCAAGTAATGGATGACCCCCTCCCTCAGTTTCTTGCCTGTCTTCTTTGCCCACGCGCTTGAAATGGCAACTGCTCTCCCCCACGGCTCTGCCCTGCTTTCTGTGCTTTCTGGGTGTTCCAGTGGGTGGTGCTGGTGGCATCTCTGCTGCCATCTCTGTTTTTCCGCTCTGCTTTCAAGTGCTCCAGCCAGTTTGAAATAAACTTAGAAGAGTTTTATGGCATCCATAATGGCTTTCAGAGTTTGTTGTTCATCCTTACCTCCTTGTTGAAGTAAAAGAAAAGTATATACCTTAATGAATGGATGTTTTCCGGAGATAAATCCACTTATGTCTTTGGATGGTTTTCTGTTTTTTAGTTTTTCTGTTGTTGTTTTTTCTGCTCCCATGTACCTGGGTTCCTAGCCTTACCAGCTATTTCCGGCTCACATACTGCCCGGGTTTCAGTCTTGCCAGCTTTTTCTAGCTATTACGCTGTTTACTTTTGTATGGCCTTTTTGGCTTTTTTCTGGTACATAGCCCTTGTAATCTCCCCTGCTCTGTACGCAGAAAAATGGCGAAGTCGAATCATGTTGCAGTCACCACCTGCTATGGTGGTGGTCGTTAAGACATACAAACAACAGGAACTCTCAGAGACACATGTGACAAAAGCTTCTTTTATTGTTTTGAGCTTCCTTTTATAGGGCGTTTGAATCTGCCAGGCCCAGATGGCCAATTGGTTGGGACCTCTCTCCACCCAGCTCTGTGACTGGTGATACATCTGCATTCAGGGCTGAAAGACATTGGCTGAGGGTCTCTGCATATATTCAAATCCATCCTATCATCGCTCACCCAGGGGCACGTCCACTTCTAGGCTGGTTGAGTTTTGGGGCGCAGCTTCAGACTAGCTGCAATGTGACAAATTTTCACTTGATATCATTATTCTGACATTTGATTGCTGATTGTGTTTTCACAAAATGTCTTTATTCATGTAAAATACACCTCATATATTAGCACAGTATTTTTACTTATTTATTAGGGCCAGCGTTTTCCATGACAGGTGAGTAGATTAATGCATATTGCCTCAATTTTCATCATCAGTAAACAGATGCAAATAAATAGTTTCCTTGGATTATAATCTTGGTTTTACCATTTTAATATTAAAACCTTCATGTTGCAAGTCCTGAAGCCAGCCTGTATAGTTCAGTTGTTGCAGTAGTGAAATAGTTGTGGTGTGGAATTTCTAGCCTGAAAGGATGCTAATGTGTAGCCTGCCCAGCACAAGCTGCAAGAAACACTGTTAGCAGTATCCAAATTCCCTGTTTTCCTAGGAGAACCTTGCAACCTGGTATAGCATGGGCTTTTGATAAAGACAACCATTCTGTGAGAGCATGAGAGCTTCTGGTATGCTCCTCTGTTTTATCCAAGCACCACCAGAGGAAACTTTTCCTGCTGCTTGTGTCTGGCTGCTGCACTTGTACTCTAACTCCAGGTTGGACAGGGCTTGGAGCAACCTGGAACAGTGGAAGGTATCCCTGCCCAGGCAGGGTTTGAAACTAGATTATATTCAAGGTCCCTTCCAAGCCAAACCATTCTGGGATTCCAAGACTGAAATATGCTATTTTCATGATGCTTCAGTATTCCTCAGACCGAGGCAGTGAAAACACTCTGCAAGAGATGTTGAGGTTTTCCAAAGTATTTTGTGTGACAGTTAGAGAGATATTGATAGCCAGAAATTTATCAAATTAACACAATTAAAAATATGTAATCAAAATCAGGATTTTGCTCGTAGGCATTCTATATCTCTGCCACCAGACTTGATCCAGTGTAAATCAAAGTGCTCAAAGAGGGATTTATGTTTGGAATCTCTGAAGCAGCTAAAGGGAGCAAAGATTTTATGCATTCTTTGTATGTTTTCATATACAGTTTTGTACCTGCCCATGGATATTGCAAGCCAGTGCACATGCCCTTTCTGTCAACAGGATGTGGGCAGTTGGGTTAGGGTTTGAAGGATGGGCCTTTCCCTGTGGTGGTGAGGTATGGAGGTCTTGCAGACAATCATTCTTGTATTCTGGGAAGGATGCTCTTCTCCCTGCCAGGTGTCTTCTGGAAGCATCAGCTGCTGTTTCTGGTGGAGAATCTCACGGTTTGGCTTTCTCTCTTTGAATGATCCTTTCCATCTCTGGCATTAGAGTGCTGGAAAATGCATCACCAGATAAGTTAGCAGGGGTACAAGTTACAGTCTGCTCCTCTTTTAGGTAATTTTACTCGGGATTACATGGGGTATTCCCTAAACTGATCTCTGAAATTCTAGCAGGTGTCACAACTTATGGTCATGTGCTGGTCAGGAGAAAGGGTTGAAAGTCTGGACCATTGTGATTAACTGCTGTTTTGTCTGGCAGATGTTACTTGTTCCATTAAAAAGAAAGTGTTTTTTTTGTTTTCTTGTTTTTTTGTTTTGTTTTGTTTTGTTTTTCCCTCCCTCTTAGGTGGAACGTGTTGGGTATTCAAGGAGCCTTACTTAGCCTCTTTGTGGAGCCAATTTACTTCTCTAGCATCATCTTGGGGAGTTTATATCATGGGGATCATCTATCCAGAGCCGTATACCAGAGGATAGCAGAGATAGAAGATCTACCACCTCTTTATACACTCAACAGACCTTTACTTAGTGGCAAGTATCTAATGGAGAAGGTCGTGCCGGTAACTAAGTCTGTTCCAGTAGCATTGTGATTGTGTAGTTCTCAAAACCTTGCAAACTGTGAGTAAACTGCTTGCTGCTTTCAATAGAGAAATTGTGGTCAAACCATAATAAAGATACCGAGTCAGAAATGGCACAGCAAGGACCTTTAGAAGTTGGAAAGAACTGGGGGATGCAACGTTGAATGAGTTTTCACACCATTCCTGTCTGGAGCATGCTCTAGGAAGATAAGAGGAGAATTGAAGGCTTAGGGAAATCCCCTCCTACCTGTGGAATAGTGTGTTAGCACTCACTGTCATTTCTCTTCCTTTGCAGATTTTTGTTAAGTGGTCCCTCCATCTGTCAGTATGCCAAGATGGACATACTTACTTTACAATCTCTAGGTTAATAACCAACTCAAAATAGATGGAGATAACACCTCAACTATCTTAAATTCTTAAATGGCTTGTTACAGTAATGCTCTGAAAGCTTTAAAACTGAAATCTAGTTCTTTCTCTCCTTGTGTGTATGCTTTGTTCTTTAGAGGTTAGCTTTCAGCATGTGTTTATTTTCCAGGGGTAAGAAAGCAGTTCATAATTTTAAAGCATGTTTAAAGTTTGACAAGAATTTTTAGAAAATATTTAGGGAGGGAGTGGGGAAAAGAGCATTGTGAACAATGCATTTCTCTAGGTAAGTAAGATAATGATTCCCTGAATTAAGATGTATAAAAATGTTAAATAACATATTTTTCCTTATATATATTTTTTTTTCCAAGTAAAAGTTGCAACACTCACTACCAAATATCTAATAGTTTTATGGGCATAGGTGCTGATTTTGGGGAATTTTTATCAGTCATTCAAGACAGCAGATTTGCAGCAGGGTAAGAAGTGTTTTTGTTACCCTTTTCACAGCATGTAACACTACCTTATCTTGAAAATCATCTTTCTGCAATGGTGCTATTATCTATTCCCCATGAAGTAGAACCATCTGTTTAAACAGTTGAGCCAGGACTTGCTGTGCAGCAAAGAGAGTTCAGAAATGTTCTCAGCTGTTAAATTCTCACAAGAAGACACATCTCAAAAATGTACAGGAAGGTTCTTTAGGAGGTTGGGCAGAGAACTATGTGGATGTATTTTCTTTTACTGGTTCAGTCTTGAAAACTGATTTTCTGACCTCTGCTGTTATATTCAGCTGGGGCATTCATGTAGCTGTCCATGTGCTCTTGGATTCACATATTTTTCAGTGTATTCTTCTGTAGAACAAGCCTAGCAGAAATACCTGTCTCCAGTTCTGTGCTCTTTCTTGTATCACTCAAACACCTCTGATTTATTTCCACCAGGGGGATGAACTAGAACAGAAATACCTCTCCTGGCCCACTGTCCTGCCTGTTTAGTTGAGAAAATACTGTAAAAACAGGTTTTCTTTCTCAAATAAAGCAAATTTTTCTGCTTAATGCAGGGGCACCTGCATTAAGTCAAAATTATTTTGAGATACTGTTCGTACTGCTAAAATTTGTCTTTTCATCATCTTTCTTTATGAGAGAGTTTGCTTACACCTTTTTCCAGCAGATTGAAGCATATAATCATTAAGGTTGTAAAAGACCCCCAAGACCATAGAATCCAACAATTAGCCTACACTGCCCTGTCCCCATATATTGAGTTCCAGTGGGGAGCATGCAGACCAGAGCAGGTGTTTTTCAGCTGAGGGATGCAGGAAATCTGTCTATTCATAGATAATTCCCTCCTGTGCTGACTCTTAAATGCCTTGATTGCAGGATCCAGCTTTTCAGAGTGCCTTTAGCATCCCAGCACTGAGGGCAGTTGACTCTCCCTAGGAGGTGGCAACCTCACTTGAAGAGAAAACAGGTTTGTGTAGGAGAATGGATTGCAAACAACTCTGCCCCTGATGAATTACAACTGTGCTAACTATCAGAGAGTAGAGACCACCTTGCCTGTCCAATGAGCATGGGTATTATAAAAGAGTGGCTTAGCTAACCAAGTGCTGCACTCTTGGTGTTGGAGTCTGTTACAGTGGCAGTCTGTGCTGTGAGGAGGAAGGGCCATGTGGTCATGCAAGGAACAGACAAGATAGGATGCTGTGTGGGGGATAGACCGAGTTAGGCAGTAGCATAAAGGACAGGATGGAGTTAACTGGTCATGCAGAAGGAGACAGAAGGAAGAGAGCAAGTGAGAAGGAGCCAATGCTGTGTGGAGCTGCCTGTGGGAAACTCATAGCAGGCATGAGCTTTTAAGATAATGAGGGACTGACGGTGGTGTCAGTTGTGCCTCCATTGTCACTATGTCCTCTGGTAGCCTGTACAGGGAACACATGCCAATAGGTTTGAATCTTGAAAAGTTCTAGAATAATCTGAAAAAAAATGGATTTCTCAATCAGCTAGAGTGAGGGTGGTTGGATAAATCAGCCAATATCAAGTTGCCCATCTGCAGGGTGACCTGCACAGACTTTTTGAGGGTGAGCCACTGTGGGTGGTAGGCCTGCAGGAGTTCAATAGGCTGAAGCCTGAGTCAGGTACTGAGATCTTTGTGGTTAAAAATTCTTAACACATGTTTCATTTGGTCATTCCTGGTTCCATTTTTTGTAATGGTTTCAACTTTTTGCCATTGACAGCCTCCCCAAGTGAGGGGGACTGTGGAATGTGCAAAGGAACTTCCTTTCTGCTAAGTTATTCATTAGATGTTCCTCAAGTACTCTGTGAGATTCACAGATTCACAGGCTATAAGCAGTGGTTATGACACTCAGTTTTCTATATCTCTGAGATATTCCTTCCTAAGTTAAGTTCTGTTTTCTGCAAGCTGCAGTGTCTTAGTCTACTTTGTTGTTCCTTGCACAGAGACCCTTTCATATAAGAATAATTTTGCAGATCCATTTTTGTGCTAATGAGACCAGGGCAGTACACGATATTCAGGGTAAAGCAGCAGTACTAATCTATGTAGTGGCATATGTTCTATTCACTTCCTTGAGCCTTCACTAATAATTCCTGACATTCACTTTTCTAACTGTTGGTGATTGACTTGACCTTTTGGTAGAACTGAATATTATGTACTAAAATCTCATTCCTGAATGCTAATATCGAGCTCCAAGTCCAGCACTCCTTGTGCAAGATTGCTTTGGTTTTTTTTTTCCTAGTATGTGTTGCTTTATATTCATCTGTGAGAATTTAATCGGTTTTTTATTGCCTAGACACCCAGTATGTGAGGTTTTTTCTGCTACTTTTTGCTATTGCTCCTCTTATTGCTGTTTAAAAATAATTTAGTATCATAAACGATCCAACCTCAGTTCCTCCCCTCCTCCATCCCAGGTCTGTCCTGAACTGCTGAAGGCACTCCAGTGTTGTTCACTCTTCCCAAAGAGAGGGGACCATCTTTGTCCAAGTGTTAATGAATTTTTTTAAAGGTAGACAAAAAATCCTTCAGCAGAACTTCTGGTGATTTTTTTTATTTGTCTGTTCCCTTGATACCATATCCTTGATACCATATCCTTCTGTTCACATTAGTGTTTTACAGCTTTCTATGTCCTTTTTAATGAAGCTTATTTTAATTCTCTCCTCAAAGAACTGTCAAACTTTATTATTTATGTAAGCACTGGCACAAAGAGCTGTGACCTTAGCTTTTGTTTATTATTCCCTTTGTAATAATATTCAACAATAAGTTCTGAGCAATGTTCTCTAAATAGGTTTCTATTTGTTTTCAAAGGTTAAAATATTTGAATTTCTATCCTAAATTTCTGTTTCTAGTCTCAGCATATTGTGCTATAGAGATATCTTGATTTTGAGGGAGAAGATATGACCCACTAAAATTTTATCAAATGCTTTGATTGTGAGATGACCTTTATTCCCTGTCCATGCTACTTGTGATCCACCATCAGGGGACTCCTTTTATATCTCTCCAGGGTTCTTGCATGCAAAGAAGCAGCTGAATAGGTTGTTATTCATTAAATCTATTTGAAATTCTAAATCTGGGTTGGTTATAGTGTTGTTTTTTTTTTAAATAATTAATCAAAAACCAAGGAGTGGAATCACATAATTACAATGGAAATGTAGTGCATACTGGATATTCAGCTTTCTCATCCTCATTTGATTTGCTTGTGGGACTGGTTGTGTGTTTTGGAGTACTTGATGATCTCTCTGATCCCTGTACTTGTTTAATAGTGTATAGAATTAAAAAAAAGGTAGTAGTATAGATGTCATTAAATTAAAGAAAAAAAAGACAAAAAATTGTCATGGGGCATCAATTTCTTAGCACTTTTGCCTCAATACTTTTGGTAAAACTATCTTTTCTTCCAATTCTCAATTTTCAGTTTATATTTCAAGAAAATGGGGAACACTAGATTGTTTTTTGCTATTATTCAGTTAATTATTTCTTATTACTTATAGTGACAAGATTGATCCAAACCAAGGGTAAAAATACAGCAGCTTCAGTGGTTTATATTTCAGAGGATTTCCTTGTTTATTAAATGAGGAATTGATGATAGAAGCAAACTGAATTTTGCGGAGTCATTCTGACCTTGTAAGTCTTACACACTCTCAGTGCTGGGCCCAGAGGTGGCATGAGACTGAGCCAGGTGAGCTGGTCCTACTCCCAGATGCCCAACCTTATTAGATTGCATTCCAAATATCAGCCAGAAATACATGCCTTAAAGTGGGATTTTTATTTACTAGAAAGAACAAATTGCCCTGGTACTTTTTTCTCTCCTGGTGAGGTGACCGAGATATCTTAAATAGAATTTTGCCACCCCTGGAATTGCTTGAGAAATCACACGTGCATGGCAGCAGCTGCTATGACCTTCATTATATATAGTCCATATATAGTCTTTAGGCACTGGGGTGTTGTGGGGAATAAATCCTGCCCTGGGCAGGCAGCCAGACTCAGTTTGCCCTTGGGTTGGATTGTGGTAGCTTTGTTTTTCCATCTCTGGAGATAGAGCCACGAGCCAGTTGGAAGGTGTCACATAATTTAACCCCTGAGCAAAGTGATCTAAATCTGTTTGGAGTCCTGTGGTTACTCATCTCTGGGCTCAGTGTGCAACACTGGGCATGTAAAGTGGGGAGTCAGCTAGAGCACAGTAGATTTATGCTGGAAGACCTGAATCTCTGCCAGATCTGGCTTTGTGGAGGGCTGGAGGGCACTGAGAATGGTGGTCACTTTCAATAGAAACACAGGATGGTTTGTGCTGGAAGGGACTGTAAAGCACATCTCATTCCACCTCCTGCCATGGGCAGGGACACTTTCCACTATCCCAGGTTGCTCCAAGCCCCATCCGACCTGCCCATGAACACTTCCAGGATTCATAGTTTGACATCCATTTTGAAGTGAGATGAATGCCATAAACTCCTAACACAGAGCTCTCCATGATCCCCTCTGCTGAGGAGGTTGGATAGAACTAGAGAACACGTTAGCCAGAGGAAGAGTGAGATGTCCATATTATCACCTCTGCAAGTCAGTGAGAAATCTGCAGGAAAATGCCCTCAAAAATAAAAAATCTGCTTTTAAGACTGCACCCAAACAAAAAACCAAAAGTCAAGCATTTGTATTTATTATCATCATTAAACATCACTTTTCTTTCAGGTATCAGCAACGCAGAAGCCCGTCAGCCAGGAAAAGCACCAAACTTCAGTGTGAACTGGACAGTAGGAGACTCTGGTCTGGAAGTCATTAATGCTACGACTGGCAAGGATGAGATGGGCCGTGCGTCGCGCCTCTGTAAGCATGCATTCTACAGCCGCTGGATGCGCATCCATGCCAAGGTACAGCTTTCAGAGGGCCAAGTTTGCCACTTAAGTCTTAGTGAAATACCTAGATGTGTTTTCTGTACTCAAGTGCCACTTTCTCAGCCTGTTTTAAACCAAGCCTCACGTTGGAACCGCAGAATCATTAAAGCTGGAAAAGACCCTTAAGATCTTCAAGTCTAACCGTCACTGAAGCACCGCTACCATGTTCACATTAAACCATGTCCTCTAGCAGCACATGCACACATTTTTTTAAGATTTTAGGGGAGGGTGACCCTGCTGCTTCCCTGGACAGCCTGTTTCAATGCTTTACAACCATTTCAGTGTTTTTTTTTTTTCCTAATATCTAATCTAAACCTCCCCTTGTGCAACTTGAGGCCAAGTAGCTGCTGCTCTATGCAGTAATGAAGAACAATGTGTTTTTAAACTTATTTTTTAATGTGATGATGTCTGGTCCAAAATGTATATTCCTTGGTTTATAGCTGAGTAAGCAAATGATGCTGTCTCCTTTGAGCTTGCCTTTGCATTTAAATTTATTTGGAAGGATGTTGCCATTTTCACTGCTGAGGTTTCACTCTTTACTCTCAGAAAGCTTCCAGGAAGTATGCCTGTGGCTTTTTGGCCTCAATGTTTTGTTTGATAGATCCTTACCTTGTTTTAATATTAGTTGTTTAAATAACTCAGTCACTCTGGTACTGTTTGGTTTAATAGAGTCTTGTCTCTGTCCTCTTGTCTCTCAACTCCACAGCTTTCCTCCAGCTTGCGCTCAAAGATCCTCAAGCCCAACCTGTACCATGACACCAAGCAAGGAGCCACTGAGTATCAGACTGCTAAAGAGTGTTTGTTTAAAGCATTCCTGAAGGCAGGACTTGGAGCCTGGGTGGAAAAGCCCATAGAACAGGATCAGTTTTCTCTTACAGTCTAATTCACAAACTGCACATCACTTTGGAAACGAAGTTGTCCTGGAGATTCCCGGTGTCCAGCATAGCTTTCTGGCATCTCCACAGCCGTCAAAACATCTTTCTGCTCTTTGGAGTTGGGTTTCTTTGGGTTTTTTTGAAATTTCACAGTAGCTATTTCTGTTTTGCCTAAGTATTGAAACTCAATGATGATCCAACACATAATCATATATTTTGTTATAGGAAAGTAATTTCTGGTGTATTTCTAGAAATACTTTTACTGTAGAAAACTTGCAGTAAGGCAGTCCTTACTGTATACAATGACTCATTTTTTCTGGGTTAAAGTAATTTCTTTTTTAAGTCAATGTCATCAAGTGCATGAAGAAATTAATAGTTCCTCTAGGTTTTACACCACACTTTTAGGAAGTAGCTTCATTTTTAAAAAAGAAAGTAGGTGACAAAGCTGATTCTACTCCTCTGTTAACTTGTTTTTCAACTGCAAATATTTTTAGTACATAGACCACAGAGCCAGAATGGAGTCTGGACAGCTAGTTTTTTTCCCAATTCCTTGCTCTTTAAAACCAGCTGGTGAAAATTTCATGTCTTTGATGTATGTATTTATTAGTCTGTGAGCCAGTTTTTAACATGCAGCTTTTTATTCTGTTCTTAAAAATACATTTACCTCCCATTTATACCCATTGTGAAGTCTTCATTTTGTTACCATTGTAAACTGGAAACAGCAAAATAATTATTTTTAAGTTAAGAAGTTTTGCCTGTAACATGCAGAAGCCTGTTTAGAAGTAGGTGATTTGTGTATCCCAGGAACTCATTTGAATACAATCTTAACTGTAACATCAATGTAACAGCTTTTAAAAAAAATCTGCTGATTTTATGGGAACCAAGCCCAAGTTCTCAAAACCAGTCACTTGTTGGGTATTAATTGTTCTCTTCTAGAAGCTCTTGTAACAGAGAAACCAGTTCTTAAAACTTATTTCCTGTAAGTTATATCTCCTTTCAGCCAAATTGTTGTCTGAGATTCTCTTGCCTTTGGGCTTCACATGTGTGATGAAGCTAATTAGGTAAGTTGTTCTCAAATGTGTGTCCATCTGTTTTGATTATTTCTTTAAAAAGTGTTTTTCCTGAAGGTGTGGACACTTCTGCTTTATGTAAAATGTAAGATGGGGGCAAGATATTGAGGTTTGATTAACTGCTGTGTAGAAGGAGCACCTCAACCCCAGCACCTCTGGGTCAGCAAGTCCTTGTGGGGTGTTGAAGACTGTGGTGCAAATCCACTTCTGGCTAGTCATGAATGCTAAGGCATTTCTGCTCAAGTAGGAACCTGTTCTCAGCTTCAAAATCTGATCAGACCTGAAAATCACTTGTGTATTAGTTGAAGTTTCTGGATTCATGTCTTGGGAGGAAGACACTGAGGTGCATACAGTATGTTTGGGTGGTACTAAGGATAATAGCAAGCATTCCTCTGGGTAGGCAAGAGAGTCTGTGACCCAGGGGTCCTCTCAGGGAACTGATGCTTCTAGAGGTTCTTGCCTTTTCCAGATGCCCAGGGAAGAAGCTGCAATAGAAGGGCTGTGTTAATTCACCTTTGTGGTGGTTTCAGTCACCTTTTCAGCTTCTCATTAAAGCTGAGAGCACTCCTGTGGCCTCTGCAGGCCCAACAAGACTCTTGGAGTCATCATTCAACTGAAGTGTAGACTGACCTCTTCCAAAACAAAGGAATTCAGTCTTATGTGGTCAGATTTTGCAAGCACTGGGGACACCAGCCTTTGGGGTTGACCTTGTCTTGGTCACAGAAGTTTTGTTTGGGGCTGCAGTTGAATATCCGAACATGTTTCTGCAGGCTTGAGGAAAAGATGGTCACGTTGTGTATGTTTCCTTGGAGTCATTACTGCTCTCAGGTGAAATACACATTTTTAAGGAACTCATTCAAAAGTTTGTGTCTGATTTTTTTTTTGAGGACTAGGAAAGTAGTAGCTCAAACTATTTTTTTATGAAGTCAAAAATATAAACAAAATATTTAGATAGTATTATAGACATAGTTTTTTAGCTGTTGGAATGAATTATTAACATTAAACTGTAATGGAAATACGTTCCATGCTACAATCTTTTGATGAAGGGATGGTGTCAGGTTATTTATGAGGAAGAGCTCTTGTTGGTAATTCTGGGATTTTAAAAATAAAATTTCCAGGGTTGTGTGCAATCCATATCTGTCTTCTAGGAGTCAGTAAAATACTGCTTGGCTTCCTTCAATCCTTTGTTCCTTTTTGTGCAGTTCACACATAGAAGGAAGTAGGGAGAGTTCCCTGGAAATCATTGTCACTGAGCAAGGAGGGATAGTGATGCATATAATATCAAGTGACTGCAAAAGATAAGTCAACTCAGCCTCTGGCAGCTGCCAGATTTTGTAGGAGACCAGCTTTTGGAGGCTGAGGACTCTGGAAAACCTGGGGTGGGAGCTGGCCTGCACTGAGAAGTTGTACTGCTGCTCTGGGAGCTGCTTCCATTCTTTTGCCTTTTTTTTTTCTCCCCCCTTATAGTTGATTGAATATTTATATAATTGAGTATTTGTCTCAGGATCTTCAAAGGACTTAGAGTAACAACTTTAATGTTGATGAATACTTGAAATTGAATTAAAGGTGTTTTTTTTTCCAGATGGCAGTCTGGCTTGTAGTAAAGTTTTATAGGTTAGGTAAAGAGATAACTTTATATAGAGATGTTTTAAAGATACATATATGTGTGTTCTGCAGCATCATTTTAAGAAAATCTGGACCTAAAGGTTAACACTTGAAATCTTGCTTATGGCTACTCAGGATGTGGTAATAACTGTAGAATATTCTTACTGATTTTGTGAGTGTTACTGTGTAAGAGCTTGTTGGCAGTGGGGATGTCCAGCTGGCTCTCCCTCTGGACCAGCTGGTGATGGGGAGCAGTGACTCCGCTGTCTTAGGGATTTACAACAGTGGGGTTTCTGTACAGCTGGTAATTATTTTCTTCTCATCTTGGAGAAATCTTTTCATGGCTGGTCACTGTACAGGATGCTCTGGAGTAGAAGGTTTTTTGTGTGCAGTTCCTCTAAATATAAAAGAACTAGCAGATGAAAGGCTCAGGATCATGCATTTCATCATTCCAGTTCTGAAGACAGGCTGGGAGAGCTGCTGCTGTTCACCAAAAGAGAAGGCCCTGGGGAGACCTTAGAGCCCCTTCCAGTGCCTATAGGGCTCCAAGATAGCTAGAGAAGCCTGGAGTGTCAAGACAAGAGGCATGGCTACAAACAACACTGGCTACAAACAGAGGTTAGATTTTAAGTGGATAGTGGGAAAAAATTTATCCCTGTGAGGGTGGTGAGACTCTGGGACTGGGTGCCTAGAAAAGCTGTGGCTGCTCCATCCCTGGAAGTATCCACGGCCGCAGTTGCAGCTCTCCCAGCCTGTCTTCAGAACTGGACTGATGAAATGCAGCACCAGTTTGGATGGGACTTGGAGCAACTTGGGGTAATGAGAGATGTCCCTATCCATGTTAGGGGGCTGGAGCTGGATGAGCTTTAAGATCCTTCCAAACCAAACCATTCCATGATTTTGTGATGTCAGAGTTCATGTAGCCAAGGGAAACCCCAAAACTCACTGTGCTCTCAGTGCAAATGTGCACAAGTTAAAGCTGTTGGTTCAGAGTGTTTGGGACCATGAGGCAGAGTCTGTGTCATGGAATAGTGCTGTCTTTGAAACCAAGGTGTGGTTTTAAAAAAATTACCAGCCACGAATTGAGAATTCATTCAGGAGTTGATGTGTTCTAAGAACTGCTTTGTCATGGTCACCACATAATTAAAATTCTGGGTTTTTAAAATATCAGTGGTTTTCAAAATAGTTTTATTTCCATTCCTTAAATTAATGTTTGGAAGGCTCATGCTTGCAGAAAAGTTGCACTTGGAATTCTTTCTAATTTCATCATCATTAACTGTCCACTATGAAAATTATCCCAAAGTTTACTGAAAAGGAAGGAGGATTGCTATTCAGGTATAGAGTCAGAACAAAATGTCTCATGCTACTTAAAGCCTAAAACCCCACAGAAATAAAATTTATAAAATATGACTCTTCTGTCTCAGAATCACTGCATGTTTTTTGTTGGGTTTCTTTATTCATTATTTATTTTCTAATACCAAGTGTTTTCAATTGAGCTTAAATGTTTCCATCTTCACTTCATATGCTCCTGTTGGGAGAGGAGATAATGTTTATCCTGGGGCTAGAGCTAGTAGAGGCACAGAGGTTTTGATAAGAACACAAGGGGGGATTTTAGAAGGGATGCTGAAATTTGTGCCACAGAGCTGGAAGGTGGAAGTTTCCTGGGCTTGGTCTCTGTCCTGCTGGTGGCTCAGTGGAATGGATGTGCTTCAGCTTGTGCTGAGTCAGCACCTGATAGAAGCAGGATAAGGAGAAAGAAATTGAAATCACTGGTTTCTAATGTAGAAATGATGGTGTGGAATGGGAATTTAGTTGGAGATGCCCTTGGACTGGAGGCACAGGGAACATGGACCAAAGGAATTGCCCATCTGGCAGCAGATATTCCCAGCCACTGCTTTTCCCAGAAATGTCACAGCTCAGCTCAGATGTACCAGCTGTGTGTACATCTGAGGCTTTTGAGGTTCATTGGGCTTGCTGTTCTTCCTTTATGCAAACAACTGGAGTATTTGCAGTGATTTTGGGTTGATTCCCCATGGGAAGAAGTTGTGTAGGTCTCTGGGCAGGCAGGCTTGGTGTTTGGAGCTGCAGGATGGGGGGGTTCATCCCCTAGTAGGGTGTTTGTCCCTAAAACACACCTGGAGGGATGAACTCTGGCAGTTCCCTCAATGCATCCACTGGCATCGTGTGCCCATACAGTGCTTCCAATAAAACTGCTTTTGCCAGTTTCTGTCTAGCTGGGAGTGATGCAAATCAGTCTTCAGGGGGGCTGCAGGAGCTGACCTGGGGCTGGAATCCTGGATCTGGCATGGCTGTGGGGACCAGGGAGGGTACATGTTCCTTGTTGGATCATATAAATGTACCATGTTTTTCAGAACCTTTCAGCCAAAGTTTAGGTAGCTTTCATTACCAGTTAGTGAATGGGCAGTTAATTGCACCAGCAGCATTTGTGTTTGCAGGAATGCATTTTTTTGGGTAGTTGTGTTTTGTTTTCTTCAGTCATTCCAGGAAAGAGGAATGGAGAGCCACATTTGCGGCCAGCCTCAGCAGATGGAACAGTTTAATATCCATTCTCTGGAGTGAAAGATCCATAGTTGGTGTCACTGCCATATATTTATGTTTTTAATATCTCCATTAATATCATACCAATATAATTTTTGTTGCAGTTTGGCTAAGATGTCGTCAACAAGTTTAAGATCCAATGTGTGTGTGTGTGTGAATATGTATTTATACAAACATATATATAATACTGCTGTATATTATTTGCATTAAGCAGTTACTCTTCCAGTCTCCTGTGTGATGATAGTCAAATACATCATATTTACCTACCTGGTGTAAAGTTATTAAAAAATATTCTCAGATAGTGTCCTTAATACTTTCTCCATTCATAACCCCAAATTTGAAGAGGAGACCTTGTTATACCTCTGGTTTGTCACTTTCCTTCCAGCATTCGTTTCCTTCTGGTGTCACTGCTAAAGCACAGCCCCTTGGTTGATTATTTTAAGCAATGACTGTTTTGCATACTACCTTGCTTTGTTTAAGTAATGTTTGTACAGAGATTTCAAAATATAAAGTGCTATATAATTGCTAAGTTTCATTATTATTTTTCATATCACTGTTGCTAGTAACAGCAAAACAATAAGTGAAACATCACAAAATACTGTGCATGTCCTTAAGGTGGTGGTTTTGGTTACATCCTGAAGAGTTCATGAAAGCATGGGAAAGCAAAAGGCAAGTGACAGGTGTATATAACTCCAGTATAGACACATGGCCTCTGTCAGGGTCTGAGTAGGGCTGTGCTCCATAGCTTACTTGTTGTGGGACTACCATAGATAGTAGCCTCCATGCAGCAGCATGGCTGGATAGTGCTCAAAGCCACTGCCTTCCCAGGAGTGTCTCCTCAGGGAAAGGCTAGCTCAGGCATTGTCCTACAACCATGCACTGCAGAGGTAGCCGTGAGTTGATGGAAGAGACAGGAGAGGGTCTTTGGAGTTTCATAGGATGTTATTGAACACTCTGAAAGGGTCCAGGGAAAAGAACCAGAGAACTAAGGAGGGTCCAGGGTATATAAGGGACATGGGCGGGGCTGAACATCAGGTCTGGGGGCTAATGGGGTAAGGGCTCAGAGGCAGAGTATAGGTGGGGAAAGAGGGAACACAGCTAACCAGGGTTCAGGGGTGGATCAATTTGAGATCAGGACCAATAGAGAAACCATGGGTGAGGAAGGGTCTAGAACTTGGGTAGGGAACAGGGATTACATTACTAAGGGAATTTAACATAGGGATGCAGAGAACTGAGGAGATAACTTTCTAGTAGTCTTAGCTCATATAGCTGTCTCGTCCCAGGGGGCTGGGGCAAGCTCACTGCCAATCATTTCCCGGGATACCACACCTTCAGGCTGGTATTTGTTGTCCCCATCATCTTTCTTATCAGATCAATTTCTGATTTGGAGCAGGAGTAAGATGGGAGATCCCACATGGGTGATGCACCTGTTTTGGAAAGATCCCTTGTAAGCTTTGATGATCCTTGTGTGTCCCTTCCAGCTTGAAATATTTTGTAATTCTGTGACCTTTCCTAGGAACAACAGGGAAAGCAAGGAATGTACTAAAGGAAACTGTCAGTGTGAAAGTGGTGTCTGGCTCTATGGGTTTAGGTTGGACTTGGTGACTTTAGAGGTCTTTCCCAATCTAATTGTGTCTGTGGTACTGTCACCAAGCACTTGCACACCATAGTTTGGAGGATAAGGGGCACCACCTCATGAGGCACCAGTCCCAAGAGCAGCTTCTGGCTAAGGCATGTTTCCCCCAGCCTGTGGCACTAGGTTTTGTCCAGCCAGGTTTCAACCCCACCAGGATTAATTGCACCAGATTCAGAAGTTGGTGCTTGGTTATAGGGCAGTGATCTCCAGAGGCAGCAAAAGGAGGGTGGTGGTAGCTGGGGCAGGAAGGGCAGGTGAAGAAGCTCTTCCCCTGTAGGTGAAGCTGTCACAATTCTGCTTGGAAATTGGTAACTTGTAGCAAATGGGAAGGTTATGGGAGAGCTAAGCAGTGTATTACTGGAAGCACTAGCCTGTGGGTACAGGAAGTTTTATGGATTTTTTTTTCCCCCCACTCTGTCACAACCTCGTGGAAAAATTGGGCTCTGAATTTCATTTCAAGCCTTTACAATCACTGGCCAGAATCACTATAGTTTGCCCCTGCCACAGTGGTAACTCAGAAGTGTGACCTGCTAGTGCTGCTGCTGATTCAGCTCTTCCCAATGAGAGATCAGTCCAGACATGAGTACTTTAGCTGCTGAAAATGTCAATTATCTCCCTCCCAGACCCTACACTGAAGTGGGGTCTGTAAACCAGGAAATTTGCATGTCAGGCAAAATCTAGTATTTTTGAGGACATGGCCATCTGCCCGAAGTGATGGCCCAGCTAACACTTACACTCAGTTGTTAAAATAGAGATAGTGCTCTGTAAAAACAATAAACAGGTAGCTATTTCAAATGCCATGCAACAATGATTGCATGCCTTTGGGAAACAAACCAATATAGTCCCAGGCAGGGTTGTGGTCCTCTTTTTGGAGAAAAGAAAAAAGAAAAGAAAAAAAAAAGGTGTTAATTCTCCTCTCTTCAATGACTTATGTACATGGCTGGAAATAGTTAAATCTCTCATGAGCTAGAGTGGTGAACCTCAAGAGATACTCTCCTTCTTGGATGGCTGTGCAGTCAGACAGTATGCTGACAGCTTTTTAAGGTAAATGTTCTTTTCCCATAGCTTTATCAAATGCTGCAATGGAAATCATGGGAATCTTCTGGCAGGGGTCACTTCTGGATGTTTGTACTGCACAACAAAAGATGAACCATCCAAAAAAGTCAGGTTTCAGCAGCAGGCCTGTGTGGGAACAAGAGTTGGCATGTACAGCCCAGGGAGAGGGGGAGCTTGGACCACTCAGCCAGGATTGTGGCAGGACAAATGTTGTTTGCATTACAAACCAGACCCTGATGAGAGGGACCAGTTTGATTGATTTCATTGACTAATTGATTTTTATTTATGCCTCAACATATGTTATGAATCCATTTTCTGACGTGGGATTAAAAATTACTATAGGGATTATACATGTGCTGAAAGCCCTAATATGTACCATGTGTTGAGGCTGAAAATGGAGGGAACCCTGTCCCAGGGAGACTTCGCCTGACAGCCGACCAGAGCAGAGAGCTTCCACAATTTTCCCCTTTCTCTCTTTTCTATCCCCTCTTCTGCCAAGACATTTATCAATAAACAGTTCTCAGATATAACATTGCTGTGTTTGTGCTTTATTTTTGTTCAAGAAATATCCAGAAGAATTCTCCCTGATTTCTCTAACAGCAGGATGATGTACACCTGATGAAAAGATAATCATGATCTTAGCAGCCTCTATTCCTTCATCATCTAAACAAAGGCACCTACTCCCACCTCACAGGTGCAGAATGAGAAACAGAAGGCCTTGATGCTGTGCAAATGCTGCTCAGCAACAGTAAAACATTCTCTTGTCAACACTATTTTGGTCTCAAATTTGCAAAACAGCACTGTACCAGCTACTGTGAAAACAAACTCTTCCACCCAAACCCAGCGCAACTTCCACGTCCAAGCATTGTTCCAGTTCTTTACCATCCTCTTGGTGAGGGACTTGTCTCCCAGTTTGGACATACATTCACAATTTTAAGAGGAGAATTCAGCATTTGTCACTATTAGATTAAAATTGGTTGGTGATTTCATAAGTGTACTAATCCATCAAGATCTCTCTGTAATGGTCTCTTTAGCCCCATCGGGGGAAATAATCGTTCCTTCTAATCTATTATCTATTAGTTGCCAATCATGACCAATTGCCTCTAACACTGAGCCTGGGAAACACAGGTAGGTATTGGCTACCAGCTGAATGTTACCTGAATTCCCTGGAGCTGTTTTGAGTCTGTTGTATGATAGTCTCAGTTAACAGCTGGGATAAAGGTAAGGATTCAGAGATTTTCCTTAATTACCTATGGAATAATACAGTGGTGCTCTTTTGATTGATCCTGTCAACTTATGACAAAAAAGTTATTTTCCTCCACTGATAAAGGTGAATCCTGTTGGATACAAACAGGCCTGATGCACAGTTCCCTCCATGGTCCAAACCCACAAAATTTTGCCAGTGGCACTATTCTCAGAGCCAGATATGGATAAACTGCTTCCACCTGTTTCTTTTGATGTAATTCTTTACAACTGGGAGAATAGAAGAGAATAGCATCTCCTCTCCTAAAGCCTTTAACAATTTTCCCACACTTTTGAGCTTCTTGTTGTGACTTTGTTGATACACACAGAAAAAAGATAGCGAGTAATAATCCCAAGGCCCTACAAGGCTGTGGAAGTTTCCTGGTAATGTCTTATCCTAAGCCCCAAGGAAGCAGAAAAATTCCCAAAAAGGAGAATTTGATCAACAGATTGGGCCCTTTGTTACCCACAGAGACAATTTGTTTTTAAAATTTCATGGAGATTGCTATTAATTACATGAATGAAAAGGATCCACATGTTGACAAGTACACCTGTGAAAAATCTCTGGAATGCCTGGAAGGTCTTCAAGCCAACCTTTTCTAGGATAGCTACTGGTGTCAGGTAGAATTGCATTTAAAAATCCATTTTTTACAGTTTGTTAATGGTGTACCTGCTGCTTTGCAGGAAAGATTCTCTTCTGCCTGTAGCTGGACGTGATTTATAGTAAAACCAAAGTTATATATCAGCTAGTGATGTGAACATACTCATGAAAGGGAGTTCTGATTTTATTTATATGGGGTGTCTTGTAAGACTGCACATGACACTTTTTGTAGTATTATGGCTTCTATTTAAAATAAAATTTATGAATGTTTCTTTTCTATTGTCTGCTTGTTTCACAAATGTGTTCCTCAGGGATCTAATTCTCTTAGTATATAGATCTGCACAGACTTACATTTGAAAATGGGTTTGTTCTATTGTTTCAAAGCTAATTTCCCTACTATTTAAGCTATTTCTGGGATAAAATCTTGGTGTTTATTTTTTCCCCCTTCTTTTCCCCTTTCACCCCTCTTCAGTTCAGCTTTCTAGTAATTTTCAAAGTGAGTTATATTTATTTCAGTAATGCACTTTCACTAACATAAAAGGGGGCCAAGAATGTTACAAGTGACTCATATGTGCCTCTTATTTCAAATTATACGCTTTTACCTCCACCGTGTGGCAGTTCCTCAGAATTGATTTGAAATGCTTTTACACAGAAATAGAAAAAAGGATAAAGATGAGTTTACGTAATAGGTTAATTCAACAATAATTCAGACTTCTAAATATTGCTTCAATAAGGTAGTTCTTGAACTTCATTTAAAATCTTACCAGTGTTCACTTATCTCCATTTTGAGATGGGTACATTGACCAAATTACGTTTCAGCAGAATATACCATAATACAAAGTTTTTTGGTGGTTTTGGTGCTTTATTACCTCGTTTTATTTGTTTTTGTATAAACATAATTGTCTATTTTCTGACAGTCAATGTACATGTGTAAAAATACAACACTTGCATAATTTTCCTTTAATTTACAGAGGAGCTTTCAAAAATATGCTGCTTAACTATGTTTAGGAACATGCGGTGGTTTCAGTGGTAGCTAAATATCTATGTACTTGCTAGAATCACTTAATTTCTTGCTGTGAGATAGGATCAAAAGAAAACAGCAAAACAGGCTTTAAACTTCAGAGAGAATAAATAAAACTTTATTGGCAGATTTAACAGGGTTGTGGGAATCAGAATAAAACCTTTAGAACTCTTCCCCCCCCCAACACTCTTCTTTCTTACTAATACAACAATGTAGAGAAAAACAAAACTAAAGATTTCTAGTCAGTGTATCACTCTTAGAACAGTTTTTTCAATTCAGTCAGGGAATTTTTTGACAAAAATTATGGAGACTTCCCCACAAGACTTAGCTTCCAGTCTTCTTGTGGTTACAATCTTCAGAAATGCATCCACCCGGGGAAATTTGCACTTGCATAGCCCTCCCACCTCACAGCTCTCCCAAAGCTGTGCGCCTGGGCCATATCAAATGCATGGGCATTTTAAGGATGAATGTTCAAATGCAAAAGTTCATCTCTGGGAACAGAAGACTGCCACCCCTCCCTCAGGCCAAAAGGGGCTTCACTACTTCATCTCTCTCTGTTTCAATAGCTCAAAGAAGATTACAATCTCTGCTCAGGTCT
Organism: Regulus satrapa; assembly: GCA_013396955.1. NCBI lineage: Eukaryota > Metazoa > Chordata > Aves > Passeriformes > Regulidae > Regulus > Regulus satrapa. Next base: position 85,747 of record VWZN01003837.1, on the reverse strand, counting down.
CAATTGAACCATTCCACTACCCCCCACCCCATGATTTTTTTATGATTTAAAAGGTTCATCAGCATCTATCACTATGGCTTACAAGAGAATTTCAGTCCACAGACTCGCCTCACTTTCCAACTAAATCAAGGACTTCTTCTGCTTTCATAGTTTTATTCTGTTTCTCTACATGTCCTCTCTCAGTCTCTTTTCTTTCGCTTAGAAGATCAATGTTTGCAGGTCTCAATCTGGGTATTAAAGAGTTAAAACTCACGCCAGCAGACAGGGTTAAAACACAGTAGAGCACTCAAGGCCGTGGAGGGAATGCAGCAGTCAGGCTGGGCCGGGGCCATCCTTGCTCGCAGGGTTGCTTCCATTTCTCTGCCCATGCTGCAGGGCTGCTTTCAGTCTCTGCCCATGACCTTTCATGGTGGCCATGCTAGGGGAAAAACAGCTAAAATTTCGGCAGCTCTATTCCAGCCCCAGGCCCTCCCGGGATTGCAAGGAAAGGGACTCTGCCCGGCCGGGCCTGGCCCCCAGCCACGCGGAGGGTCCAGGCCGGCCCGACCACACCCGCACAGAATTATGACTTCGAGTTTTGCTGGAAAGAAAAGAGAGAGCTCTCTTCCGGCTTTCGTTTTAAAATGTGTATCTCACAGAGGCGTACCTTTTTCTGATTGGTTCATTACTTCTGTAGGCTGGGTTCTATCTCAAACGAGCACAGGACACTAGGCTGCTCAGCTATTAAGTGAGGGGAAGCTAAATCAGCTGGTCCACAAGCAATTTGGATTTGGGAGCTAGTTTATTGAATTTCAGACTGCAGGTGAGAAGGCTCAGGAATAAACATCTAAGAATAAAAACTTTGTAGAATGCTTTTTGTCTTTATTAAGGAACAGTTTGATTCAGATATGTTGTTGAGTAATGTGTATGAGCTGTGCTTCTATCAACAAAGTGATGTTTTCCTCTTTTCCACAAGTAAAACTTGTGTTGAAATCAGGAGTGTGACTGAGAAACTGTAAATTCTGGTGTCTTGTATGTCAACAGATATCTCAGTTTCTCAAGTCTGTCAGTTTTGTAAGTAGGCTTTCATCTTCAGTAAAAAATATATTGCTGATGTATTCAGATGCAGTTAGAGTGACCCCAAAATTCTGATCTCTGTGATCTCTGCAGATGAACTGTGAGTTTTGTTCACTGCAGTTCTTTGCCCAAAGCTGGAGTCTCTCTTCTGCTTAGAAACCGCAAGAAAGTGAGAAATAGTTCTGAACAGCCCTTGTTTTATTTAAATTGTTTATTGCATCAGGTTTTGGTATAGTTTACTGCAGAAATCTGTTTACAAACATATCATTGATTGTAATGATGGAATGATTTTTTATGAAAAACCGAGAACTTTTCCATATATTTTTATTTTCTGTTGTGTATCTCAGCCACCTAATTTTTGGGTGCTGATAAGTTTAATGGGGATATTCTTTTGCCAAAACTCCTTTTTCCTCCTGGCAACCAAACGTATAGTTGGCTTGAAAGAATTAGAATTGTAAAGTTGTCTGTAATGACAAAAATCACACTGGAAAACTAATTTTTAGTGCTGCTTAGATATTTTAATATATTAATAAAATATATTATTAATTCAACCAAAGTCAGTTTTGTCTCCTGCTCAAAAATGCTCATCATTCCAGACTTTAGTAGAAGTCAACTCTTGGAAGAGCATCTTTCTAAAAATTAATCTTGTTCATGAACATGAGCATGATGAATTTTAAATGTACTTTTAATTATGTTGTTATGGAGACAGCTAGTCTAATAGACAACAATAATTAAGTGCAATATGGGTATTTTAGTGCAGTGGGTGAGATATCACTATCCTTTCAGCTATAGATGGTCCAATATAGACGTTGCTGGACATCTTCCTAGCTGAGCCTTGAAATGTTTGAGTTTTTTCCCAGATCTAAGTAGAATTGTTACTGGGAAAGGTCCTGAAAGGTAGAGAATTATAAATTATCCGAAGCTGGAAGGAACCTATAAGGATCATTGATCATAGTGTCCAACTCCTATAACTACAGCTATGCACTGGTACTTATTTTAACTTCCTGATAGCTGTATTGCAGTGGTGGCAGCTGGTATTCTGACCCCTAGGAGATAAAACCAAGTTTATTTAGGTGAATTAAAGATGTAGTAGCATATCAAATTTTGATACAGGAGCAGCTGCAGAGATACTTTATTTCTGGAAGGCTTTTGTAGCATCTGACTCTGGATGGGCATTTAATGAACCTTGAGGAATGTTGTGTACGTGAGAGAGAACCAGGGAGTCATCAGTGCAATACACAATGTGACAAAGACCAGCTCAAGTATAATCAATACAAAATGAAGAGTAAAATCTGTAACACATCAGGAACAGTCTGAAAAAGTGATTGGGAAACTTCTAATGTATGAATATCACCAAAGTACTATAAAATGCAAACAAGTATTGGAAGCTTGTGTTATATCTTCTGCCATCTGAGATGTATTTGAAAAGTTGAAAGAATTTATGTTCTGGTTTAAAGAACAAATCTGTCTGTTGAGCAAAGTGGAAACCTCCCTGCAATGGAAAAGACCCTCTCCATCCAAATTATTGTAAGTCTGAAATTTATGGGCCTTTCAGGCAAAACTGAAGGAAAAGGAATGACAATTCTTTATTAGGATATATATGTGTGTGTATATATATAAAACAGAACAGAACAAACAACACCGTGGGATCCCTCAGGTGTGGATGATCAGGACACAGCAGAGACCACTTGTAGCTGAGTCTGATGCTTGTAGTTTATTTTAGGGTGTGGGTGAGAGCTCTGCTAAGAGCTGCCAGACGCAGCTCAGAGCAGACTCGGAGGGAACAGTAGCAAAAAGGGGTAAAGCATGGGGAAAAGGACGTGGACAAGGGACAATCTAAGAGGGTTCAGGAATTAAGAGAGTTAAGAGAGAGTAAGAGTAAGAGAGCAAGAGATAAAAGAGTAAGAGAGCGAGCTCTCTTTTACAATTGCTTATATAACCTTCTATACATTGAATATTCTGTTCCTTCACCAACCAATCTTTGTAAATATACTAATGCAGTACATTTGCATGCAGCCTATAGGAATCACTATATTTCCATGCATTTTGCTATCTAAATCCCATTTCGTACCCTTCCTGTTGAAACAGAGGGTGAAGGGTCTTAGCATTGTTCTATTAGGGGGAAGAATGTGTTTTGGCTTGCCAGACCGGTTTCTTGGGATTATTCAAACAGCGCTTTTATTTGTATTTCTTCCTTAGCCTCTCTGGCTAAGCAGTCATATCCATAATTCCTTTCTGTTTCTTCTTTTCCAACACAACACAATAACAGAAGTTTTCCACCTGCCAAGCATGATGTTTTTTCAGATGAAGGAATTCACTGAGAGACCTACCCCACAACAGTTTAAAATTATGACTTAAAATTAGCTTTGATATATAACAATGAAGCACTTATCTCTGAACCTTGACACCTTGCATGAAAAAAGAGGCTGCATAAATTTATTTGCTTTCAGCCTTACTACTGCACATAAAAGGGAAAGAAATGGCTTAAGAACATTTTATCACTATTCTTTCAGTGCCCTTTCTTTGTGCAATTAAAATAGCATGACCAAACTTGCTCCCTCTGTTTCTGCGAGAGCTGCCACCTCTGCCTTAAGGTGGAAGCTCATGGAATATGGTTGACAGAGCAGTGCTGTAAATGTATGTTTGAAAGAAATGTGTAGGTTTTTCTCCAGCCAGCCTGGTTTTCCTTGACATTCTGAACCAGGTGTTTATTTGCTGAATGAAAGAGTTCTTTTTAACACCTAGAAGTGCTTTTGCAGCTATTGTGCTCTGACCATCTGGAATTGCTGACATTTGAGTCCCAGCAGGATGGACTTGGAACAATCGTGCCTGTAGTTTGCATGAACTCTTTGGGCTGGAAAAAAGGAGCTATGTGTAGGCATTTGATTCCACAATCTCTGTGTTAGGTTCTGTTTGGTTTTTATGTTTCCTCTCAAAACATTTTTATTAAAACCCTGAGGAATACTACCGTAAATTTGGTCAATAGAAAACGGTTATTCTTAAAAATATTAGGCAAACCCTATCACAAAACCTATCTTTTGCATATATAGACTTCAAATTTTGGGTAGGGACTAATGATTGACCAGATCATTTAATATGACCTGCATATAAGGAATATACTGTTTTTGTTTCTGTCATGTCACTAAGAGCCAAAAAAATTCATTATACTTCAACTATAAGTCTAATAGTTGTTATATAAAGCCTTACACAGTATTTTATTTCATATGCTGTGGGTTTAATTTTCTCAAACTTTTGTCTCCTGAAGTCAGTGAGAATCTTAAAATTGAAATCTCCAGCTATGCAATGACAGGACTAAAATACCTAGTGAGTTTGACAGTGTGTTAAATGAACTGTGGGTATATTTTATTGTTTTAATAATAGCCTCATAGAAACAAATATACTAATCACAGCAGAGAAATTTTAGTAAAAGCAGTGTAAAGTTTTATGCAACTCAAACTTTATATCACATCAAAGATTTTTGGGGGGTATGCAGGTTTTGTTGGTTTGTTGTTGGTTTTTTTTTTTTATGTTATTAGTTTGTTTTTTTGGTTTTTTTTTTTGTTTTGTTTTTTTTTCCCCAGCATCTCAACACTGTTAGACTTAATGCTGTAGACTTTATCTGTATCCAGTAATACAAGGGGAGTATAAAACTTAGAAATTGTTGTGGCTTACTGCAGGAAATTAAAGAAAACAGTACCTGATCTGGCATGTTAGGTTGGAATACTTGCTCTTATCGTTTCACAAATAATGGCTTTTCCTACAGTAGTTGCAAAAGAGAAGAGGATCTGTTATCCCACCTGCATGCTGTTATTGTAAATGGCTGATCATGATTCCCTCTTGATTGTCCTTTTCAATCCCATCAGTTACTGTCATTCAATAGTTTTCTTCCCAATTCTTTGCATGCTCAGGAGCACAAAGAAATAGCTTTTCTTTCTTGAAATACAAATAAATGTTCTACAGAGGGAAACAGAGCCTAACACTTTATCCTGTTCTTCCTGCTGTGTTACTGTTCAGAGATTAATGATCAAAACTGCTCCCATTGTTTTTCAGGCTGCCTTGGCACAGCAGAAAAAGGCTCCATTCATAGAAAGACATACTAATACTTTGAAATTCATTTGATAAACCACTGAAATTGGTTTTATACATTTTAATGGCTAATTTTTTTTGTTTTGAAAAGGTCACAGATCTTCATCATGCAGGGAGGAAATGTGTGGGAGCAGCAAATGTTTTAACAGGTGATGGCTGAGGAGGCTTAGGTCACCATTAATACCTGTTTTCAGAACTTCACTCTTGTGTGGCAAGGATCTTGCTCTTGTAGGAGAATCTCTGTCTATAACCCAGGTATCTCCTCTCTTATTTGCTGAATACTGTCTTTAGTAGAAACATTCAAAATCTGAAGACTTAAAGCTTCAAAATCGGATGTGTAGGACTTGACCTTCTGGAGCACAGAATTATTTGTTCTAGCACCTGTGCTGTTGCACTGGTTTTAAACTCACAGTTTTGTCATGGTGCCTTTGGTAAGAGACACCTTGAGAGTAGGTACTACCCTTCAGAGCTGAGAACTTGGAAACGCAAGATTAATGGAAATTGGGGCCTTCCTTTTACAGACATGGAAATGATTGAGCTGAAAGGTCAGTGACTGGACCCAGAGTGGGTACATCTGGAGCAGAACATGTGTGGATCAGAGTCTGGTTCAGCACTGTAACAAAAAAAATTCTTCCCTTCTTGCTAATGTCACTATGAACAAACAAATTTATTTTATTTGAAGAGAACTTGGCGTTGGGCAACTTCTGCTAGAAAACTGTGGGTAAAGCTGTATTAGTTCCCCTTTCCTTCTGGAGCACAAACACAGAGGTGGAGGTGTCTGCTCCCTTCCTTTGTACTCTCTCTGATTTTGCAAACAGGAACCCAAGTGTGTTGAGAGAGGGGTGGAAGTAATGTTTTACCTTGTCATCTTCAGATGTGACAGCACCTGTAATCAGCTCAAAGTCAAGAGCTGTACACAAGTGTTGTCACTCCAATGCAGCTGGCTTTGTGTCATAATAGCAAAGAGGAGAATAGAAAAAGCAAAGAAGGGGCTGCTGTAGCAGCAAGTATTACATACATGAAAGTTAAGCCCTAGTCTCCTGCAGAAACAATATAAATCTTTCAGTAAAAGAGAATAAAGAAATGTTTTATTACACAAAGGAGATAGGGTGAAATCCTCCTGTATCTGAAGTATCAGCTGCACAGTGCCATTTCTCTGAGGGGAAGAAAAGTTTGTTTTTTTCCCTCCCAAAAGAGGTCCTGTCAGATTGAGATTTAAAAAGTCAGCTACCCTACAAAAACCAAATCTATCCGAATATATGTATAAAATATTTCTTATTTATTTAAAATAACCCAGCTTTGGTAGGAATGTTTTGGTGGATTGTGATTTTGAATAGACGTAATACACCAAATCCTCATTTTTTTCATTCTTTCCCCCCTCAGGTTTTAATAATCTGTATAAATTACTATATAAATATGTTTCTTCCCAAGGATAAGGAACATGAACTTAAAATTAGCATCTTGGTGGAAGGAGTATGGCCTGTAGAAAATCCAAGTATGTATCTCTGCCACCAAAATCTTAGCAGGGCTTGGCCTCTGGAGGAGCCACATGGCTTTAAGAGTTGATAGAGATGATTGCAAAAAACAAAGAGTTCCTGACCTACCATTTTGAAGCAATTCAAGAGACTGTCCCAGGTATTGATCCAAATGCATTTGATTTAAAACATTAAAATTAATGGCTGCAGGTAAGATTTCATATGGTCTCTCCTTAGGCAGTGTGGTTTTAAACAAAGATCTCTGCAAAAGATTCTCTGGATGAGAAAGAGCTTTCTGAAAGGTAAAAGAGACACCAGAGGTAGAGACAGGAATGCTGTTTGGGGTAGTCTTACCCAGTGCCTGCTCTTTTTTTCCCCTTGACATTTTCTGATCGTATACATTAGAATTGCTTCTGCCCACTAGAAGTATGAATGGAACAAAGGATGTCACTTGGTTCACTTGGTATCCAATAATGACTTAAAAAAATCTAATTAAAGATTTAGATACTATTAAAAGTGGTCATATTCGATTGATTTTGGACTGCAGGTCCTATATAATTGAGAAGAGATAAAGAGTCAAATCCAGCTAAAACTCTCAAGTTGTTTTTAGAAATAAAATTTTAAAAATAGAAGCCAATTAGGATATTAGGATATATGGATATTTGTTGTGTTTAAACAAACTTTTTTACAATATTTGGCTTAGTAATGTAAGCTATGTGTGTATCTACTCCTTTAGTCATCACTTTAGTGATGCCATTTTGGTTTATATTTTCTTTCATCAGATTTTGGCAGTTTAAGCTCTTGTTTTCCTTCTGCATCACCATGAAGGCACATAGAACCTGGTTCTTCAATGGACTGAATTGTGTCACAGGATGATTCCTTGGGTAAGGGTGTTAGAGTAAACGGAACTAAATGAAACCCTAAAGCAGAGGAACAGAGTCTCAAGCTGGTTTGTAAAATGTATGCCAAGCTCACTTAAAAAACAAGGAATAGTTGTTTTGTTCTTATTTTATGTTGAAAATAAAAAAAAAATCCCCTGGTTTTAATGTTAGAAAGATCAAGGAAATTTTCTCAATATTATGAGTGTTGAAATACAAAATTCAATACCTTTCTTTGAAATGGGATACCTACCTTTGGCCCAAATAAGAAGCTGGGTAATGGATTAATTCATAGTTGGTGTTAATTACAACTTGTAACTCCTTGCCTACTAGACACAGTTTTACTTGAGAAAAATGAAGTGGAGCTGACCTAATTAGTCTGTCATGTTTCCCTTGTCACATAATGTGGTTGATAAGCTCATTACTTAATTGTCTGTCCTGTCTGCAGAAAGAATCCTTCTATTCATGGAAATACAAGGTATGTTTATAAAAAGAAAATATTAATTTATTAAGTTGTAAAACATTTAAATGTTCAAGAGAATAGAAAAACCTATAATTCAAAATGTAGTTTATGTTTTCTTACGTTGTTTCTACCTTCTCCAGTTTGCAAATACTGAGTCAAGCTGGTTTGCTGGAGTGACCTCTGTTCTCCAGGGGTTACTACTTCCAGTGCCTCATTTTTATTCCATTGAGGATTTTCTTTTGACATATTCTTGTATTAAAAAATTAAATATTTAGGTTATTTTATCAATTAGTGCTATTTTAAAGGAACAGTTGGGTACTGCTTATTTATTTCTTTATTTTTGGTTTGAACTTTTGCTGTGGAACAGACTGACAACAGTCCAGATAATACTTTTTATGATCAGCTCAGGTTCATGTTGAGCCAGTCTGAGGATGAAGAATTACATATTCCAGGAAGAAATATGTGATTTCTTAGGATATCCCTGATGAGCAAATTATTCAGAGATATGCTGCTTTGAGATTACAGATTTAAATAATGTGGACTTTAACATAGACTTCACAGGAGGCCTAGAGCTTGCTTTGTGCATCAGTGTCTTGCTGAATAGAAAAAACCACCAGTGAACAGAATATACATTTTTGATATCAAGAAAAGATATAAAAAGGTTTTAAAAGTTTTTGTGCATAGTGTAGTAACTGTACAAGTAATATAAAACCTGTATATGGTTACATGCATTCTCGTGCAAAATTAACCTGTCCTTTCATAGTTTTCAGATGTGAAAACTTGTTTGCAAATATGTACATAATGCTTATGAAGCAGAGATTTTATTGCAGTCTTTAGTGAAAATCAGCAAAAAGTGATTTATTTGAAATTCAAGTGTGTTTCATGAATGCAAGGTTGTTATATCTAAAACATATGGAACAGGATCTGTTCTCAAGGTAATACTTTCTAAAATGCACCCAGCAATGGTTTAAACTAAGCAAGGTTAGAAACAAACTCTGTCCTAGCATTAGCTCTTTATGCATCATTAGTTCCAACATTTGGAATCAGAATGCCAGCTAGATGAGTCTGCACAGGATTATTTTCTGCAGTGCTGTTGTTAGTGTCCAAAAACACATAGTTACAGATGGATTATATGCAGGTGCTTTTTATTAAAGCACTTGCGAACTAGGGGTATAGCAAGCCAAGTCTAGCTCCATTGTCTGTGTTCAAGGTGCACATATTTATACCATTTCAGTTGTAATTTAGATGCTTGCTAAGCAATAATCACTGTAACAACCTTATTGATATTACTTCATTAGAGCTTTGCGCAAACTTGTACGAACATGTACCAAACCCTCCTGAATACTAGGCATTCTTGTGGCTCAGGTGTGCATGATCTTCAGGAACAGTTAAAACAGTTAACCCTTTACTAACACTGTCTCTCCTGATGTAGTGCTGACTCTGTCATTGGCCTCTAAGGACTGCAGGCTGGCACAAGTGGGAAACACACAATTCTCATTACATGTACAAAGCCAGGAGTGAGAGAAACAAGCAAGCTTGACTAAATGCTTGGATTTCAACCAGGTGCAGCAAACTAATGCAGATCCTGAGAATGAAAACTGTTGCTGTATATTCATCAGCTGAAAACACTATGAGCCTTAAGAATCAATATTTATAAAAAGAAACTGAGTATTAACCATATTAACTCTCTTTGGTTAAAAAACTTCAGAATTATTCCTGTGAATAATTTAACTTGTTACTAATAACAGTTAGTGATTCTATGCTGAAGGACACGTGACATTTTTGTTTTGAGTTGATGACTTCCTTGGCAGCAGCAGCCAATGAAATTGGATGGAAATGTTCAGTACCAGTAGCTGCTGCGAGGACTCTTGTAGGTCAGTTTTTCTGACTATTCTTTAAAGCTAAGGAATCAGCAGAATTCCAGATGTCCTTGAGAGCTTGATACCAGCTTAGAGCTCCTCGCTGTCACCACAGTGTGCAATTGTGCCACTGTGTTTATGGGCTGGCAGGACTCCTTCCAAGCACTGCCCTGCTCTTGCATACAGACTGTTCCATTTACACAGCCCAGCTTCTACCATTTAAAAGCATTTTCATCTTTTTTTTTTTTTTTCCTTTCCAAAAGCCCACTGAGTGCACAGCTGTTCATTAGTGTGTGTGACAGCTTAAATGGCTCTTGTCAACAGTTGCCCAGTTAGATAAGTGGCAATCCTCATTTGTTATCTTGAAAAAAATGATCTCTGAATAAGTCTTGTGTACTTCTTAAAAAATAAAATTATGTCTCTGGCATGTATTTTGTGAGGTAGGAAACAATTCAAAGAATAATTTGTGCTCCATAACAGATCAGTATGGAATAAAAAAGGTTTAGATTTTTAGAATTTGTCTTTAGAAGACCAACTTGTTCTTGTGCTTACCAGCGAAGTTCTGGTCCTACATTAATCCTATGGTTATACCAACACTATTTGACAAAAATAGTCATGATATAAAGGGAGTAACATTAGAAAAAGTAATATGTGTCAAATGTAAAATGAAGGAGAAGAGAAAAAAGTTTCATTTCCAACAGTTCCACCAATATTTATTTCCTGAAATACTGTCTTCTTAAACACTCACAGTATTTTTTAAATAGAGCAAGATATTTGGTCTCCACTGAAACTAAAAATGGGTAAAACACTGTGGGGTTGACCCCTACAGTTCTCAGACGCTGCTGGCTGTGCTCTGTGGGGAATCAGATCTGCAAACTCTGAAAGTGAAAATTCACCATGTTTTTTCCTAAATAGCTTTGTGTGTAACTATTGAAATCCAGGATGGATTTGAGATTACAAAACATTCACCAGAATGGTGTTTGGGGGGAAGTGAATAGAAAAAGTTTGGTAACTTTTGTAAAAGTTGAAGCATCATAAAGGATTCCTTGAACAAAGATTTATCCATCTACTTTAATGTAAATCTGTTTGCTGTGTGCTAGTGAAATCAGCCTCAAATCTATTCAAGTTCTCTCACACTTACTATTCTTTCACTCAACAATACAACTTTGTTGTTTGTAACTAATTCCAGAGCAGAGAAATACTTTGCTTACATGGAGTGAGAGCATGCATAAATAGAATATATGTAATTTTTGAAGAAAATAGAGCAATTAAAATCATTATAATTTATGCACATAATTATGTGCATAAAATAAGTATAATTTATGTGTAGACAGGGAAAAGTTTCCTTTAATGAGGAAGCAAGGCTGAGAAAACTGTGAGGTGAGCTACTGATGTGAGAGATGATTGCAAATTTCTATTTCATGCTTTCCCTTTTTATATTCATTATTGCTATGTTATGAGCATACTTCAGTGGAAAAGTTAGTCCTGGTTCAGACCTCTTTAGAGAGAAAGCCTGAAAATTAGAGTGTTAGTGTAATGACCTGTGTGGGGAAAGAATTTGAAAAGGTCTGTTTATACAGTACATCCTCCCAAATCCTATGGCTTCCTAGTACCACAGGGATTACTTGGTTTTCTTTTTTTTTCTGATTTATTTTTCAAAATTTGGTGATACAATTGCTATGATTGCTTTAATAGTAATTTAGTTTTGTTTGCCAACAAAATACATAAATTCATGAGATCAAACAATCTTACTATGGCTGTGTAAAGCTGTTGCTGTTTCTAGACACAACTGGAACCACTACTGATACAAAGCTCTCATGCAAGTCCATAAGTTGTCCTGTAAGCCTTTATTAAACTGGAGGAAAGGGTGACCTACTTGATAAGTAAGGACTGGACTGTGCTGAGCAGCATGAAAACAGGTCAAGGAATATAGCTGTTTTCTTGTAACATACTAAAATACTGCCCTTCAGCACTTTTGATGCTCATCTGTAACCAATGTTACTTGTCTCCAGGTCAGGACATGGTTTATGAAGATGTCATGGGTTGCAATGCAGGATGTGGCCAAGAGTGTGTATTCTTTTTCCATTTATTGTACCTAGGTGGGGCACTGATCTTTACCTTCTCCAAGACCCATCTTTGCCTTCTGTTAATGGGCCGTTATGGCTTAGATTTAATGCAGGATGTGACTGGGAATGTGTATTCTGTCACCATCCATTGAGCCCAGGAGGGGCAGTGTTCTTACCTCTTCCACCACCCACCCTTTTTTACAGGAGTATATAATTCTGTTTAATGGGCCATTGATGAAATTACATCATCCCATTGTGAGGCCCTCCACTCAGGGGGAGGAGCCAGGCATTTCCACCTGAATAAAGCTGGGATTCAGGACACCACTGGCACAACTCATTTCCACTGGAATCCCAGAGGAAAGAGCAGGCCTTTTCTACACTACCGCTGGATCTTTGGAGGAGGACTGCACCCTTCTAGAGGATCACTACTTCGACTGAATCACATGATCACATGTCTCATTCCAGAGGGACTGCAACCACCATTTAATCAGACTGCTACCAACACCCTGAACAGCAGGGTGACAGGTTGTATCCTAACTCTCGGGTTTTGTTGTGTACTACTGTATTTTTTTTTTCTATTAAGTTGTA